>BGPT01000312.1:291513-352716 GCA_003297045.1 Symbiodinium sp. clade C Y103 | reverse complement strand
CAAGCGCAGTATATTAGACATGTCAAGTCGCGTTGCGTTTTTTGGGAATTCGCATTGGCATTGGCAGGGCTGTGTCCTTCCGTGGCAGGTGTGGCATTAGATGCGATGAAAATTGACGGAAATCTCGTACGAAATGCTCTTTTTCAGCTTCCAACATGTCTTGCAGAAGATGAGTTCCATTTTCGTGGCAGGCGCAGNAGATGCGATGAAAATTGACGGAAATCTCGTACGAAATGCTCTTTTTCAGCTTCCAACATGTCTTGCAGAAGATGAGTTCCATTTTCGTGGCAGGCGCAGCACACTGGAGGCCTCCATCTTCATTTTTCGTGGCTGGACTAGACGTGTCGTGTTGCGTGTTTTTTGCGAATCGCATTGGCAGGGCTGTGTCAGGTGGTCACAACATGCAAATTCTATGGCAGGCGTGGGGCACTGTGAGAATGTCATTTTGTGNGCGTGTTTTTTGCGAATCGCATTGGCAGGGCTGTGTCAGGTGGTCACAACATGCAAATTCTATGGCAGGCGTGGGGCACTGTGAGGATGTCATTTTGTGTGGCAGGCGCAGCATTTGATGAGGATAAGTCGTGTGCTGAATGTTATTTTGCGTGGCAAGTGCCTGGTGCAGTTGCAACTCACCACTGTGGACTTGTCCCTTTGCACCCTCTATTCCAGACTTTCCACATGTTCCACACTTTATACACTGCAAACTTGACACTCCATATCCCAAATCCACAATCCACGCTCCACACTTTACACTCACACACTCCACACTTTGCACGCCGCACTCTACACTGTACACTTTACATTCTACACTTTACACTTTACACTCCAGACTCCACACTCTACACATTTACACATTTACACATTTACACTTTACACTTTACATATATAGGGGACCAAGGTGGCCAAAGCTTTTTAAAACACTTCTCAAAACCCTTTTTTGTCACAAAATGGGGTTTGGAACCNACTCTATTGGTCTCTCTTGAGCCTTGACAGCGTATTTAAACTGTGCTCAGTACTCATGCTATATGGCCCATAGGCACCAGTCCAAAACAAAAACAAGGGGTGGGTATAACCCATGAAGTTCCATGGGATTGGAGATTCCAGTCCCCCCAATACCTTGCTAAAGCAAGAGGGACTTCAGCTAGCAGAAGCTAGCCTTCGTGATAGGTATGCCATGGGCATCATGTATAGTATGTAGCTCGTATATAGGCATGCGATGGGTAATATATATCTGCGGTATCTATAAGGTTAGATGGGTTACATACTAGGAATGCGGTATTAAGTACACAGGTACTGTACACTATGCGCAATACATAGCTTGTACATAATTCGCATGCAAATGGTAAATTGGCAATATGTGATTTGTAGGCAAACATATGAATGTAGTATATGTCCGCTATGGGTCGTATGTGTATGGGCAACGTAGGTAGTGGAACGTACGTGCAAGTGGAACGTAGCTTAGACATACTGCAAAAAGCATGAAAATAAAAGATGTCGGGGTATCCTATCCTATCCTTTCCTATCCTTTCCTGTCCTTTCCTATCCTTTCCTATCCTTTACTATTCTTTCCTATCCTTTCCTATCCTTTCCTATCCTTTGCTATCCTTTGCTATCTATCCCATCTATCCTTTCTAGCCTATCTATCCTATCTATCCTTTCCTATCCTTCCCTATCCTTCCCTATCCTTTCCTATCCTTCCCTATCCTTTCCTATCCTTTCCTATCCTTTCCTATCTAGCCTATCTATCCTAGCTATCCTTCCTATCCTGTCTGTTTTATCTTTCCTATCTTTCCTATCCATCCTATCCTATCCTATCCTATCCGTTGTGTATCTAGTATCCTATCTAGTATCCTATCCAGTATCCTATCCAGTATCCTATCTAGTATCCTATCTATCCTATCTATCTTCTGCTATCCTATCTTTCCTGTCCTATCTATTCCGTCCTATCCTATCCTATCCTATCCTATCCTATCCTATCCTATCCTTTCTATCCAACACTGTCCTATCTTTCCTATCTTTCCTATCCATCCTTTCCTATCCTATCCCATCCGTTCCTATCTATCCTATCTCATATCCTATCTAATATCCTATCTAATATCCTATCTATCCATATCTATCCATATCTATCCTATCTTTCCTATCCTATTCTCTCATATCCTTTCCTATCTAGCCTATCTGTCCTACCTATCTCATCTATCTCAGCTACCTCATCTATCTCATTTATCTTTTCTTATCTAATCTTATCTAATCGGATCTTATCCAATCGGATCTCATCTGATCATCTTATCTAATCTTATCTAATATTACGTTCAGACCCCGTGGTTTGCCCGGAGGGCAAACCAAGGGTTTTTTGGGTTTTCTTAAACCAACCATCAATTAGGGTTTCATTTCGGGTTTTTCAAAGTAATCATAACTTATAGAATGGCCCGGCCCCATGGAACAACTACGCATACTTCAATTAGGGCTAGATTTAGGGTTTAGATATATAAGTTATCATAAGTCATAAAATCCCTAGGCCCCATGGAACAACTACGCATACTTCAATTAGGGTTTCATTTCGGGTTTTTATAAGTTATCAGAAGATATAGAATCCCCCGGCCCCATGGAACAACTACGCATACTTCAATTAGGGTTTCACTTCGGGTTTGTATAAGTTGTCATAAGTTATAGAATCCCCCGGCCCCATGGAACAACTACGCATACTTCCATGAAGGTTTCATTTAGGGTTTATATAAGTTATCATGATATACATTATCTTGACGTTGACGACAACATCAATTACGAGTCACGGGCAAACCATAGGGTCTTGCCGTAATATTATCTAGTCTTTTCTAACCTTTGTTAGGTATCTATATTTACATATACAAACATATGTTATTATCTGCCATGGCCGCTGCACCGCTTTCTCTAAGGTATAAACACTTCTCTGCCATGGCCGCCTTTGATTCACTGCAAACAATGTTGATGAAATCAAAGATGGCACTTGCGTGAAATTACTTCGAATTATTCACGGCCCTGCAATGTCGCGAAAAGCGGCATGGTGACACCACCATGGTAAAAAGCTTCTTCTTCACACCGTCTCGGTTTGCAATTCGTGAAGACATATGCTGCCGTTGTGGATCGAGGGGTCGCCCGGAAGCGAAATGCTTGAAAGTTAGATGCGGACCATGACCTAATGACCTGTGACACTTTCAACAGGACTACTCCTTGGACCCCTAGTGGCCCTAGTCAGCAAGAATATCAAAATTCTATATCTTCTGGCCTGCAACTCTTCAACCTCCTTCTGCTCTTTGTCTGCCATCCTGACACAACTGGACTTGAGGCCACCGGGGAAGGTACCAAAGCTAGCTGGCTGGGATATGCCTATGGATGCCCTAGGGCTATAAGTGTGAAATGGCGCGCGTGGAACAGGAACACTGTGTTTATTCATCTGCTGCCAGCGTCAACTGCCCTGAGGGAGAGAGGTGAACGTCCATCCGAGGGGGGGTAAGCTTGAAAGTTTCAGGGAATCCCATCGTCCTGCCACCCGCCTATTCCTTGCTAAAGCGAGAGCAACTTCAGCTAGCACAAGCCAGCTTTCGTGATTTGATTGTGACACGGCAAAATGTCTTGCGAACGCAGAGCCAAGCCGAGTTTGTCAATGCATTCTTTTGCCTGATTCATCCTGCATCATTTTTTCTGAAAACCTTTTTAGAAACAGGTGGGACACGCGCGCACGCACCCACACACACACACACACAGTAGTCACACACATCTCAGGAGATGGACAAGGAGTGTGAATGAGGCACCAAGTGTTGATGGTCTCTAACGTCTCTTGAAAATGCTCCAGCAAAAGATGAACAATTGGGTCTTTGGCAAAATTAAAATCTCTGATTATCTTGGTTGTCCCTGGGCAAGAAGGCTGCCATTGGGAACCTTAAATGACTGGACCTCGGATTGTAATAGAATGCAAAAAGGACCCAGATCACAAACCATCTTTAGATTCTTTTAGTTCGAGGACTTCCTCGCCATGCATTTACCAGTAATGACAAAAGACATCAAAAGACTATAGCCTGACGGAAACAGAAACATGTGAGTTAGTGCGCGTTTCTCTGCCGCAACTTTTGTAGTTCTTCTTTTCGGTTTGAAACTTGCAGCCAATGTTTGCATAGACAAGTGTATATACTCCCCCTCTGTCGGTCCACTTGCAATCCGGGCCAAGCTTTACCAAGTGGGTCGATCTAACTGCCTTTCGATGCTTTTTCCATGTCCCTCCCTGGTTGCACTTCTTAAACCTCTTGGAAGACAGTTTGTCAACCGGCAGTGAATAAGGATGAACATGTTCAATTCACTGAAACCAAGGCTTCTGAACACACTTCCCCGATTTTGGAGCACTTCCTTCTCATCTATTGCCAGTCCGGAGCTGATGCGCTCCTCGCATCACTTTGCCATACTCTTTGCCATATTGCTTTTAACGTAAGAGGTGTTCCCTCGCAACATAGAAATAGAAACCTTGAAGATTTTAAAGATTGTGGCTAGGATAACTAGTAATATATCTTGAAAGAATGTTGAAGGGCGGCATGGTCAATCATTAACAAAGAAGTGGGAGCATGATGAGTTCATACCGAGCATGCACAGTAGTCATAATATCTGCTCTTGTGTTGGAAGAGACCTAGCTCTGTTCCCAGCGCCTCATCTGTCGCTTCACCCAGACAAAGCTGAGAACCGCAACGTTGACTATGGCGCTCTGGCAAGCAGGCCGATGCATGTTTAAAGTCGACAAATGTCTTGGATGTTTGTTCTCACACCCATGATTCCATTATACTTGGAACCGGCTACACATTTAAAGTAAGAATGTAAGACACGCGCAGAAACGCATCAATTCAATGTGCACTGATGGGCTCAGCCAAGAAGGAACCCTCTGCTCCGAGGAAAGCAATTGAAAACACTCTGCAGTCACTTAACAATGGCCAGGGATGCAGCGTAGATCGCTTTCTGCGAAAAATTGAGCGCCCTTACTGTCAGGGGTGCTGCATCCACACAATGAAACTGTTGCCATGGACCCGTTTCCGAGCCATCTGGAATGTAATCACATGGAATGATGTTTTGTTTTCATGTGTTGCGTAGGTTCCTGTCTCACAAACTGCTCCATTTCTCTGGACATGGCAAAATGGCCACCGTGGGAACACAATTACCCGACCTGCCTGGCGTATTTTCATGTAGGGGTCGTACGAACCAACCAGATGGAGACATGGTTGTGTCAACGTACAACCAACTCAACGCGTGAGATACTGTTTGTACAGTATCATCCATCATCCATCCTCAAGAGAAACAGCGGCATCCATGTAGTTTGCTAATACACTTGATAATGCGGTTGCTAGCCACATCCAGCCACTGCAAACAGCTGTATGGATGGAAATCGTGTTTTGTATAACTGCAAAAATGCCACCTGTAAATTACCAAACAACTTGAAATAGGTTACCGGTGGTACCGCACAAGGCGGTGGCGGAAGATTCAAAGATAGGAAACCTATAGGAGAGGTTGGTTGTTGCGATGCATGGATGGCAGAGCGAATCCACTGATGGATCGAAAGGTGGTTGGAGTGTCGGGCTGTCTATCTGTCTATATATCTATCTGTCTTTCTACCTATCTGTGTTTCTATCCATCTGGCTTTCTATTCATCTATGCATGTGTCTTTCTATCCATCTGTCTATCTATCAATCTATTTGTCTATCTATCTATCTTTCTGTCTGTCCATCTATCTATCTGTCGGTTTATTTATCTGTCAATCTATCCGGAGGGGGCCCATCCCTCACATTGCCATCGACGGGAGCCATCTATCTGCCTGTCTCTCTATCTCTCCATCTATCTCTCTATCTAGCCTAATCAAATCTACGCTAATCTGATCTGATCTGATCTGATCTGATCTGATCTATCTTTTCGTCTATCCATCTATCTATCTCTCTCTCTCTCTCTTTCTCTGGCTATCCATCATTCTGTCTATCTTTGCAGGTATCTACCTATCTTCTATCTATCTGAATCTCACGTGATCACCTTACCAAAAAACCCTTGAGTTGAACCAGACGACGCTGTGAAACCCTCGGTCTTGAAATTTGCTTTGGAAAAGAGAAGCAATGGCGCCAAGCGACCTGTGGGTTTCATGTCCGCAATGAGATCTGATATGCAACCACACGTATTGCTTGGTACCGATCTATCTACCTACCTACCTACCTATCTATCCATCTAAGCTATCTGTCTATCCATCTATCTGACAATCTGCGCGAGACTTCAGTAAATAATAGCAGTTGAAAGGTCCAAATCGACGCAATTCTGTGAGACTCCCTTCAAAAGTAATAGTTGACAGGTCGAAAGCCAAGCAATTCTGCCAGACTTCCAAAAAAATGAAAGGTCACAGGTCCAAAGCGACGCAATTCTGCGAGACCTCCTCAATTTTCGAAATTGACAACATCAAAAACGAAGCAATTCTGCGAGACTTCCTTCAAAAAATGGAAAGTTGAGTGCAGAGCTGACGGCCTCGTACCAATGCGTTTTGCGACTTTTCTACTCCATCTGTGTAAAATGCTGCGCTTGCCACGAAAAAGTGAAGCCAGGTCATACGAAGTGCTGCACCTGTCACGCAGACTCATCTTAGCAAACCTGAAGATTTCATGCTCCAATTCAACCCTTGTCAGGAAATCAACGCCCTGATCTCCCAACATCTCTGATGAAAATGTCTCTTGTACTGCCCCTGCCACGCGGAATCCCATCTTTGCAGACCATCTTCAAATGTCCGACGCCTGCCATCGTTTCTGCAAACGCTACAAAACCTTCAGGTTTTGCTCATTGCTCACTTTTGGCAAGGTGCAGGATCCCTGGCCTGCCACGCAAAATGACGATAGAACGTCCAAAAGTGGTCACGTGGTCCGAACATGTGGTGTTTTTAACATTTTGACTTCCAAGTGTGCTTCGCGCCACAACACCATGCACTTTTTCGAAGTCTCAATTTCCAAAAGCGCTCCGAAGCTGGTGGACTTCGAGATGTGCTTCGCGCCACGACGGGGTGCAGCTTTTCGACATCTCAACTCAACTGCCAAAAAGGGTCCGGACCTCAAGTGCTTTGCGCTTTTTGACTTTGAAATGCGCTTCGCACCACAGGGTCGTACATTTTTTTGACATCTCAACTTCCAAAAGTGATCCGAACATGTGGTGCCTTTTGCCTTTCGACTTGGAAATGCGCTTCGTGCCACAACGCCGTGCACGTTTTCGCCATCTCAACTTCCAAAGGCGCTCCGACACTGAGGTGTCTTGTGCCTTTTGACTTCCACTTGTGCTTCGCGCCACAACGGCGTGCGCTTTTTGATTTAAAAAACTCCCCAGATGGCTCCGCACCCACTTCTTTAGGGAGCCCTACTTCTCGACCCTCCGGAGCCACCCAACATTGGAAAGACACACTGTTACTGTTACGCGACTTTTTCTACCTTTTCGCGCATGTTGGTCTTCTTTCTTCCTACTTTCTCTTCTCTGATCTTCTTTCTTCTTCCTTTCTCTTCTCTTGTCTTCTTTCTTCTGCCTTCCTCTTCTTTGCCTCTTCCCACCTGTGTTTTACCATCTGTCCATATTGTCGGAAGTTTGACTTCTAAACTTCCTTCGATAATACAAAACGCAACTACATGTGCGAACGCGTAAACCCGCCCACGCCGAAGGTGTCGGAATCTCGTGGCCGAGCGAAAGAGTGAATCAACGAGTGCATTGCATGTGCAGCGCAGCTTCAGCGGGGGGCCGCTTTCGAAATCGACAGGCCACTAAGCGTGGACCGGGGACTGTATAGTAGTTTGCAAGTTTTGGATATCGGCGCAACTTCGTCCAAATTCACCGTTTCGAGCCAACATGTCCGCAACATGGGCTCAACTTGGGGTCAACCTTGGCTTACATGGTCCCAAACTTGGACCCAAGCTCGACCCGCGGGCCAATAGGAAATCCTGAAAACGTGCGGTTCTAGGGGTATTTCCCGCGTTTTTTTGGCATCAATAAAGCTTCATGTTGAGCAGTCTCCCCTATGCCAGGGGATCAACTTGGCACCAAGCTGTCGCCAAACGGGCCAAACGGGCCCAACGGGCCCAAGTTGCGCCATGTGTGATCTGACTTAAACCTACGTTGAATAATATGGCTTCACTTTGGAATCCACCTGGGTCGACTTGGCCCAAGTTCAGCCCAAAATGACCAAGTGGCTCCAGTTTGGGGACAAGTAAGGCCCAACCCGGGCAGCATTGCCCACTCAAAGCGACATGCTGAAAAACGCGCATTTTGCCCGCCATTTCCACGGTGTATGGGCGCGTCATATTAGACCCACTTGCGTCCAAACGTGCCCAACTTGCCCCGTGTTGGACCCGAGTTTGGCCCAAGTCGGAGCCAAGCGGTCCAAGTTGGGCAGAAGTTAGGGCAAGTCATTAATTGAAAACTTAATCCCGTTAAGCGGAAACTAAAACCCGCTAGGTTAGGCGCAAGTTGGGCCCAAGTCGGCTCGTGTTCGATCCAACTTCAGGCCAAGGACGGCCAAGTTTGCCCCTAGTCGGCTTAGGTTGGGCCAAGTAGGCCCGTGTTCTGAAAAACTTTGAAACACCGTCCCCTGCTCGTCGCAAAGCCTCTAGAATAACTTGCGGCAACCTAACCTTGCAACCCAGCTTGCCGCATGCATATGCATAGGCTATGGGGTACTGAAGGCATTCAGTCGGGGAGTGTTCCGCCTGAGTGTGTGCTGTTGGTTCGGTCTGTGTCCTGGCTGTTGGGCCGGGTGGATGGGGGGATCGGGCTACGGGCTGTGCGTTCGGTTGCCCAGCGCTGCGCTGTTTGAAGACGCCCAATCCCGAGCAGAATACCCATTGCACCCTCTATTTTCGTTGTCAGCGTCTTTTGTCATTACAAACAGTGCATTGGCAAGCCGTAGGCGGAAGTCTCAAGAGAGAGAACATGCCTCGAGAATGTTCGCAAGAACGACGCTGCGTTTAGACACCCTTCTCTTGGCACCTTTTATCACACATCTCTCGCAGTCTCTTGCTTGACAACTTTTCTTGTTGACACCTCTGTCGATCGACCACGCTTTCTATTGACAACTCTTTCTCTTGACGAACCTTTCGCTTAGCCGCTCTTTCTCTTCGCGTTTCTTTGTGCTGTCATCCCCTTCCTTTTTCGACATCTCTTTCTCTTGTCTTCTCTTTCTTTTGACTTCTCTTTCTGTGGTCATCTCTTTCTCTTAGCATTTCTTTCTCTTGACACCTTCTGATCTTGACAACTCTCTGTCTTGACACCTCTGTTTCTCTATGCCTCTTGCTCTTGTCACCTCTTTCTCTTGACACCCCTTTCTCTTGACCAATCTTGTATTGATGCCTCTTGACGCCTCTTTCTCTTTACGCCTATTTCTCTTGTCATCTCTTTCTCTTGACACCACTTTCTCTTGACACCTCTTTTCTTGAAACCACTTTCGGTTGACATCCCCTCCCTTTCGTGCGAGCTAGTGCTTTGTTGTGATGGTGAGTACGTTGGTGAAAGCAAGTTGTGTGTTTTGATGAGTTTGTGATACTGAGCTGTGAGATATTGTGAGATTAGTGAGTTGTGGGATAGTTTTTTCTCAGTTGTGGGATTTGTGAGATCTGTGAGGTGTGAGAGGGTGAGTCGTGAGATTTGCGAGTTGTGGGATAATTAGTGAGTTTGTGATAGTGAGTCGTGACTTGTTTGTGAATGTGAGATTGTGAATGTGAGTTGTGAGTTGTTGTGACTTTGAATGTCCAGAACAGTGAAGTGTCTCTCCTAGACTTCCTTCGATAAACCGTTGGTGAAGACCTGTCGTGGCAGGAGAGCAAAAAATGAACCCCTGATGCATGGGTTTGGCCTTAATCCTTGATGCCTACATCAGCCGAAGTGGATGTGCACCTACTAGAGATTTTGTTGCGAGTTTCTTTTTTGGGCCATCAGGCATGGGAAGGAACAGGTCTCCCGCTTTTAAATACGTCCTCGAAGCTTTCTTTTATCGTGAGGAAAGCCTTTCTTTAATCAAACATGTTCAGCTTCCAACTCCCAAACCAGCAAGACTGATTCCAACAAGCATGCGCAAAAAACCAACTTGTTAGACCAACTAGTAGTCAAAGTCTTCTCACAATTTTGAGATTGTAGTACTTCTTTGGGGTCGCACTGAACCTGTTTAGAATGAATGATTTCCATTGCTAAACAATGTTTTTTTTGGCAACAGTAAGCTCGGATACCACGCTTCCAATTGCGCGTGGCCATTTGTCCTTGGCGGGACGACACGGAGGAATCTTCCGTAGATTTGCATTGACATATACTTCATACTTCCTCGTATCTTTCAACTACCGGGACACTCTTGAGTCTGTGGCAAAAAGGCTTCTCAGCCAGAGTCTGGCAGCTGCGGCGCAGCTTGGCAGCGCTGAAAATTCAGGCTACGTTTACTTGACTGTGTTTGTGCTTTTTACATCTCTTGTTGGTTGTTTCTCCAGTACCAGCAAGTGAGAGCTTACCACACCTGAAACACTTAATTAGCTAGCCTGCTCTTGATTGGAAACACACCTAAGGTGTCAGTGGGACAAATGGTTCCTTCAGTCCAAGAGTACTTGTTTCGTAGCCCGTTCTGTCTCCGAAGCTTGTGCAGTTTGCCGGTGATAGGAACATGTGCTGTCCATGCAAGTCTATGCAATGCTTCGTGGTCCTTCGCATAGATTCTAACATATAAATATGTATATATATATATATATATACCTATGTATGTGGTATTATTCAATATGTAGATATTTTGAGCTATATATATATACTTCAGTAGGAACAAAGTTCATGCTTCTTGAAAGCTTTACAAAACATCAATCTCGGTCAACCGTGGATCACATCTTCAAGTCCGCTTTCTGTGGCAGGTGTGGGACGGTCAATGATCACCCGCTTTTAAATCTATAAGATTTTAAAGCCTTTGGAGGGTGGAAATGCAACCGCGGTACAACAAAGCTCCATGCTAGGATTCGAACGGGAAAGGGTGTGCAGAAGAAGAAACCAAACATGTTCACTGTCGGAAGGTCAACAAGCGCAACTTTTGTCCTAACGGTGTATGTATACTCATAATATATATATATATATACCCTTGAACTGTCGCGGGTCTTTTGCAACTCTCTCTGCAGAAGTCGGTTGAGAAAGCTTTGCTCCTCTGATCTCAAGAGGCTTCGCCACTCAAAGTATGGAACTTCCACGATTTTCCATCCCAACTGCCTCAAAAGGCGCATGCGAAGAGCTGGAAGTCGTTGCCACTCTCCGCTGCTTCCACTCCTTTGGGTGTCCCAAGTTGAGAGTCCAAGAGAACTCAATCTGGAGCTTGAGGAGCTCCAAGAGTCAGTCTCAACAATCTCAATAGGCTCAACCTCGAATCTCGAACCCCCTCCTCCTTCGCGTCCATCCAAGCCATCCATATCATCCACTTGGCTGAATATGAAGTCACCATGCAAAGCTGGGTGATCTAGCTCATTCTCAGCCATTCTACCCCAACCTATGCCGCTATCATCTGCCCATGCTTCTCGGGGACCACGGAAAAAGTCTTCTGGCGAGCCCACCACAACTGCCATTTTCCACAACGGAATTGCCATGCTGATTTCACAAACCGGAGTCGGATGCATGATGGAGATGACCGCGTCTTTATTGTGGCTTTGCAGTACTTGGTGCAAGGCTTTGTGGATATTTCGCTCCAAAGATTGCAGGTCACGTCGTTGGGTGCTTGCAGCCTGCAGCAGGCAAACGACGAGTCTAGTGACGTTTTGGACTCCACCAATGCCATCAAACAAGTCTGAGATATAGCATGATATGTGCAGCAGCTTGCAGAACCTGCCTCTGGCACTTGCTGGAGAGTGGCAAAAGCTATCGCAGCTTCTGTTGACATATCTTCACTTGTCAACCTCAGAACCAATCTTGTCAGCAGCTCTAAGAAGAAGCATCTTCAGTTGCAGAAGGAATTTTGCATCCTCGATCGGGTTGATGAACAAATGATTACTTCATGTCTGCAATTAGGTTCAATGAGGAGTAGTTCGGGGCCAGCCTCCAGTGGTGAACTTTGCCCAACTACAGTAACTACAGAATGATACTGGTGTCTATGGTACAGTAAGCCTAAAGTCTCAATGTCCCTCACTTGTTCCAAACATTTGAGGGGCGTGTCGAGGCGTTTTGCGAAACATGACATGTGCTTGATATGAAAGCCACAAAAAAGTTGCAAAGGTGCCATTGCTTGAACCTGTGATGTGTGATCACTGATTGTGTGAGGCAAACTCTGTGTTCGTCTTCCAGCTTCCAGGATTCCACATATGTTGACCCAATTTATGGCGAGTAGGGGCTCGCCAAAACCTTGTAGAACATGATTGACCCCAAAAGACAGGTGCTCAGTCTGCGTATCTGCGCTCTTGGCTATCTTTGGTTCGTTCAAGCGCGCTGCGCGCAAGGGCCACAGATTTTGAGAACCCATTCTATGTTCCATGTGGTTCGTACACGTTCAACAGGAGCATGTGTCATGTGAACAATTCCACACAAATCTCCATCGTGCAACACATGAGAAGCAAAAATCTTGGTGCCATTAAGACGTTTGTACAAAAATGAGTTACTGAAGCGCTCGCTGAATGGAAGCTCAGAATCATAACGTTCTCCTAGACCAGCTCTGGGCACCACTGAAGTAAATTGAACTAAGCTCTGAATTTGATTGATCTGGGGTCCTGAATTCCAAATTGACTGGGGTTGACAGAAAGCTCAAGGATATTGGATAAGAATGTGGTAATGAACGTTTTCTGTGCATACACGTGAGTGGGCAAGTACGCAAGTCCAGGTATTTACGCACCCTGTGAAAATGAATGAGATGGAGCAAAGTCCATCGTATTATGTCCTTCATGAAATGAGCATGAATATCAAGAGTAGAAGGTTAAGTCCAAAACTGATGAGAAGGAAATGATACAATTATACAATTCTATACCTTCCTATACATGTGTATGTATATCAGTAGTACCGCACAAGGCGGTGGCGGAAGTTTCAAGAATAGAAAACCTATAGGAGAGGGTGAGTTGTTGTGAAGGATGGATGGCAGAGCGAACCCACTGTTGGATCGACAAGTGGTTGGAGGCAGCGCAGTGTAGTTGTAATGTAGTGCAGTTGTGGCTGTAGTTGTAGATGTAGATGTAGTTGTGGTTGTAGTTGTAGTTGTTGTGGTTGTTGTGGTTGTAGTTGTAGTTGTTGTAGTTGTTGTAGTTGTTGTAGTTGTTGTAGTTGTTGTAGTTGTTGTAGTTGTAGTGGTTGTAGTTGTAGTTGTTGTAATTGTTGTAATTGTACTGCAGTGCAGTGTAGTGTTGTTGTAGTGATTATCGTGGTTGTAGTTGTAGCTGTTGTAGCTGTAGTTGTTATGTAGTTGAAGTTGTAGTTGTAGCTGTAGCTGTTGTAGTTGTAGTTGTAGTTGTTGTAGTTGTAGTTGTAGCTGCCATGTAGTTGAAGTTGTAGTTGTAGTTGTTGTCGTTGCTGTCGTTGTTGTAGTTGTTGTCGTAGTTGTAAATGTTGTAGTTGTAGTGGTTGTTGTGGTTGTAGTTGTAGTTGTAGGTGTAGTTGTAGTTGTAGTTGTAGTGGTTGTTATAGTTGTGGTGGTAATGTAGTTGTAGTTGTAGTTGTAGTTGTAGTTGTTGTAGTTGTAGTTGTTGTGGTAATGTAGTTGTTGTCGTGGCTGTGGTTGTTATTGTGCTTGTGGTGTAGTCACATCCAGACTTCAAAAATCGTCCCGAAACCTTCAATTTTTTAACGCTTTTGACTTGGAAGTGTCCTTCCCGCCACAACAGCGTGCACGTTTTCGACATCGAATCGTCACCGAATCGTGAAAAAGTGATCCGAACCCCTCAATTTTTTACACTTGTCACTTCCAAATGTGCTTCGCGCCACAACGGCGTGCGCTTTTTCGTTATCTCAACTTCCAGCTGGGGTCCAATCATGTGGTGTTTTTAACATTTCACTTCCAAATGTGCTTCGCGCCACAACGGCGTGCCCTTTTTCGACATCTCAACTTCCAAAAGTGGTCCGAGCATGTGGTGTTTTTAACATTTTCACTTCCAAATGTGCTTCGCGCCACAACGGCGTGCACTTTTTCAACATCGCAACTTCCAAAAGTGAATTGTGTGCTTTGACGCTTTCTACTTCCAAATGTGGTTCGGGCCACAGCGCCGTGCGCTTTTTCCACATCTCAACTTCCAAAAGTGCTCCGAACATGTGGTGTTTTTAGCATTTTCACTTGCAAATGTGCTTCGCGCCACAACGGCGTGCAATTTTTCATATCTCATCTGCCCAGATGGCTCCGCACCCGCCGCTTTAGCGAGCCTACTTTTCGACCCTCNTTCGACCCTCCGGAGCCACAAAACATTGGAAAAACACAGTGTTTCGCGACTTTCCTACCTTTTCGCGCACCTGATCTTCTCTCTTCTGACTTTCTCCCTCTCTGATCTTCTCTCTTCTGACTCCTCCCTCTCTGATCTTCTCTCTTCTGACTTTCTTCCTGGCTGAGCTTTTCCATCTGTCCATATTGTCGGAAGTTTGACTTCTAAACTTCCTCCGATAATATTGAATATATATATATATATATATACAGATATTCAATATATGGATATATGGGATCTTTTTGGTCTATTCATTTGGCTCAAGCGCTTGATTGTCTCTGAGGCCCATCTCTAGGGCTCTCCAGCAAATCCCCACATGCGCCGAAGGACTCAAACTCAAGCGCTGCGCAGTTGGCCACCTCACTGCTGCAGAGAGAACATCCATCGCCACAGAAATTCCACTTGCAAATCCTTTGAGATGGTTTTAGATTCAGTCAGATTCAGGCTTGATACCAGTTTGGGCGAGTCAACTGTATTCACAAGCTCAAAGTTTGCATAGAAAGTCACAGCTACACTGTAGAATCTAGTACATGCCAATCCAATACACACCAAACCAGCCAGTCGGTTTGCTAGGAATGCAGGCAGGCAGGCAGGTGGCGGGCAGCAGGCAGGTGGCAGGCAGGTGGCAGGTGGGCATGTGATCCAAACAGGCATGCTTGCTACGCCAAGGGAGATACCCATGGAGACCCCCATCACACATCAGCGTTACGCGTCTGACCAAGCTTCCGACATATGACAATTGCCAAGATGCAGCGAAACCCAAAAAGATGTTGAGGGCATTATCAAATATTATCAACACGTACCAACTCATACCGACGTTCGAAATGGCTGGGAATGGGCCAGCAAAATCCAGTGCCGTGGTAAGATATGTCTGTGCCAAGTTGTTCCCGAATGTGAGCTGTTCTTTGCATGATCCAAGTTTGGTACAAGCCGGGCAGTATCTCCGGCACTGTCCCAAGTGCCCAGCCTCAGGGTCCACTCAGTGCTCAATTGTCAATCTACTCAACTTCAGAATCAATGAGAATGCAGAAGCATGTGGGGGCTTTCTGGTCGTGTCGTCGATGGAACAAAAGGAAACTGGATGGAGAAGCCTTTGAGGCGGTGGACAATTGAAGCTGAAAGACATTGCACATCGATAGAAACACACATCTATGATATTCTATGCCAAGAAGCGAAAGCCACGAGTCAACGCTTTGCCACATGAGACTGCGCCTGGGCAACTGTGACAAGTCTCAGATCATGGCACTATCATATCACTTTCCACGAGAAGCAACGCGATTTCGCCGTGCTGTGTGTGTGTGTGCTCATCACTGAATGCACGGAGATGAGTTCAAGTGACAGTGGAAGTATCTCTTCCTCAGTTGCTGGCTGCAATTCTTGGACCTGCCATCTGTGATATGCGCTTACATGCATCGAAGGACGGACGAACTGAATACATGAACTATGCCTGAACTGATCTACGGATGGATGGGGATGGGTTGGTGGGTGGGCAGGTTGGATTGGGCATATGAAAGCAGGACTCGCTTCAAGCTTTTCCAAGAAGTTTTTGTTGTTACATGTTATTGCCTGGATAAGCGCCTGTCAGTCATCACTTTTTAGTGACGGCATTTCAATTTGTCAGCTGCACTCCCGCTTCCCTAGAAGGGCCGGAAAAGGCAATCCCAAGCCTTTGCACCGGAACTGCTTCAAACTGCAACTGCTCAAGCATCGGTAAATGTACATTAAACAACTAAACAACATTGGAAGTCTAACATGTTTTTGAAAACATTTCGCAGAACATTTCAGACTTCTGGAGTGGAGCCAGTGGAGCTGAGAAATTTGCATCAGTTGTCGCAACGAACGCTCTGTCAAACCCTGTACCGCTTGGGCGATGAGGAGTGCCTGCCAAATCAATTCATTCAAAAGCCAAGTGCAAATGATTAATTTGTTCGAGAGGTGCAAGGTTTCCATCCACAAGGTATGGTGCGCTTTATGTAGATTTTCCCTCTGATGTTCTTCGTTTGATACGGGTATCGCAAATTGTCTCATTCCAACAAAATGTCTGGCAACGCACGTATTACAATTATCCCATTTCTAGGATGCGCTTCTGCGATTTGAACTTATGCAAGGCACTTCAATGTTTTGCAACACTGTTGAAGCAACGAACCGCGCTGTTGCGTATTTTAATCTATGCGGTACATCCCATGACCGTGACCAAGGTGCAATGTGCAACGGGTTATCCAGTAACCCTCTCCAGCCCTCAGTCAGCCCATCCGTGCATTTCATACTGGTAAGAAAAAAAACATTTCACACCAGATCACAGCACGTGATATCTCAAAAATATCGCGGGCATTATTGCCAAAGCGCAACAAAGCGCACCATGGTTCATACAACAGGGTACCCTTTATAAATATATATATGTATATATGTATATATTGTAGCGCAAATGATGCCGTTGTTTACAGCAGGATGTTTCAGGCATCAAACTAAATCGTACTGTATCATGTTGCATCGTGCTTGTCTAGCAGTGCAGTATCCTTTGTCCAGTATGTCCTGAGGTATGACTGAAGGAACACATCATGTTATCAATGCTGTACAAGGCATTGGTTGGTGGTACCCCGCAATGCATCATTTTGCATAAGCATTGTAGTTTTGACATCACTATAGTGACAAACATACACTCAGAACGTCAAATATGCTTCGTATATAAAACACTCTACACTTAAAACATCTGAACATCAATATGGTCCGTGTTCTTGGGTTTCACGTACATGGAAACCACGTCGTTTTCTGCTTCAGGTGATTTGCAACTTGGAAATGTGTGGCTCATGTGCATATTCCGCAGCCATTTGCATGGTATTTGTTCCTGTGTGGTTTCCATGTTTTATCAACATTCATCATGAAGGACAGGAATCATGTTCTCTAACATGCATCCTTCGAACTCTATTGAAGTTTGTTTCAGGGTCCGGAAAACTAGCAATTGTAGGTGTCAAAAGGTGAGATGTTGCATAGATACATAAAGTGTTTCATGTTGCATTGGCAAGATCTTTTGGAAACGCGTGTGTGCAAGTGCAAGAGAAAATACCCATAGCTTGGCAGGACGTGTGTGTGTGTGTGTGTGCAAGTGAATCAGAATATCCCCATAGCGTAGCATGACGTGTGTGCAAGTGAAAGAGAAGATCCCCAGTGCTTGGCATGACGTGTGTGTGTGTGTGTGCAAGTGCAAGAGAAGTTGGCATGAAAGTTATTGCCCCACCCCACCCCACCCCAGAAATTTCCATTCATATTCAATTTGACATGAACGCTATTGCCCCGCCCCACCCCACCCCTTCCACCCAAAAATGCAAAGATTAGAGTTCCGTTCATGTTCAAGTTGACATGAACGTTATTGCCCCACCTCACCCCATCCACAGCCCAAATGACAGAAACGCATATTGCGTTGCGGGGTTCTACATGCGTGAATGGCCTTAGTGGATACTTAGAACATCGAAACATTGATTGTTCAATACACTTCGAACATCTGCAAAACCTTCGTGCTGGAAAATGTGAAGAACATCTAGGTGATATTGAATTTTGAATTTTCATAGGTTTCTCACATGTATATGATGTGCACATATATAGTCATGTATATATATATATACGTGTGTAAAGTATGCGCATATCTATGTATATATATATATATAGTATGGATAGCATGTATATATATATATATACATATATATATATATGTGTGTGTGTAACGTACATGTGTGTTGTCTGTGTGTGTGTGTGACATGCTATCTTCGCTCACTGCTGCTGAAAGCTCAGTGCTTTTTCTCCCATATTGTAAGCTGTATCAATATGAGAGTGATCATGACTGGAGACCACCCTCTCAGTTTCATCGTTTTTATTATGGCAGAAAATAATTTAGAACATCTGTATGGCCCCCAATAGGGATGTTCTAAGTGTGGAATTGCCGGATCTTCTTAGTGAGATGTTATGAGTGCACACCTGGAAATGATCCACGGTTGAAGTTGAAAACAATATGTTCAAAATATTTCAAAATGATGTTCTTAGTGATTGTCCGTCACTATATACACATCAAACACCAACTAGGTCATAAATTGCGACACCTCTCGGGTTCCTAGGAAAGAGAGTAGCATGGTGAAGCAGTGAAGCATTTGACAGTATGTGCCGTATGTTGGCATATCACCCATGTACCCTTGGCACATGTCGGTAAGTTCCAGGGAAATGTCAATAAGTTTGCATATTACTTTCGAAAATCGGCTTCGGTTTAAAGGAACCTATTGTATTGCACCGTGCTGTACAGCATCAGACTGTGACATCATGTCACTCACCAAATCCAAGCACATCAATGTATCAAATGTTCTTCGCAGCCACAGATAGCGATATCATTCCATTGCTAGTTATTGCATGTTGTAAATGGTTTTGCAGTACAGTATTGTCTATGGATGTGGATGAACTTAACTAAAGGAAAACATTTCACCTTTGCTTTTTCTGTATCATGTTTGGCGTGTTGCCCTGACATGGATTGGATCACATGGTGTGGTATGCTTATCATTTGGTGTCTGCTGCATTTTTGGGTGGGTCAGCTTTTGCATGTCAGTTCAAAATTGGGAACAAGCCAATGAAAATCAAAATGATTCAAATACTGTACCAAGTGCATCATACTTGACAAGAAAGACATAGACACAGACAGATGTCTATCTTGGCAAAGGGGACACTTGTAGAGGTCCCATGTGCTTGGTTGCAATTGAGAAAGCTGCAACGGTTGAAACAGGTCAGGCCATTATACATCCCTTGCAACAACATCAGAGATTCCAAGGGATCTTTTCACCTTTGTTTTGGGTTGGGGCTGTGGTCTTCTTTCAAAAGCTGGCTAAAGAAAAAAGGTCGGACAGTGTGAACCCACAGAACCCACAGGTTGCCTTCATTGATCGTACCAAGACCTGTGAGATGGGTGGCCTGAACGCTTCTGGGACCTCAGTCGGCGCTGCAAGGGAATCTCTTCATGCGTCACCAGAATCCCAGTTGCAAATCTCAGTCCTAAATCACTTTGCTTTGCTGCCTCTCTCTCCCGCTCTGTCTCTCGTTCTGGCCCTCTCTTTCTCCATCCCAATCTGCAATGCAAGTCGTTGATTCACCTTTTCAACCTTACAGGTCTGCTCAAAGACAGGCACGAGCTCTGGCGCACCAAGTTTTGCAAAAGCATAGATGGCTTGGGCCAAGTCCTCAAAGAGTTCAATATAATTATCACACTCAGTTTCAGTCACAGTTTCTCAAGAAGTTTTAGAGAAACGTCAGAGACACTGAGTCGGCTATGCTGAGCGTTCGCTGTCACCAGCTCAAATGTAACAGATTTAAGATCATTTAGGATGATTTGGGCACTCGTTAGATCGGGTGTTTGCCAAGTGTTTGCAAATCACATGTCCCATACTCTTCCTGTTTCATCATGGACACCAAACAAGGAAGCCTGAATCGGTGCACTCTGTGATATTGTCGTGTGTCTTATGTGGACTGGCTCTGCAGAAAAAGTCAATTCTGCGTCCAATTTTGGAGCGATGTGGCAAAAATCCAGAAATCCTACTTATTTAATTTCACGTTGGTTTCCTCGCAACCCCTTTGTTGCGACTTTAGAACTTACGCTGCACACAGTCTCAACAGGCGTCATGACCGATTTGTCTTGCTTCATTATTTTATGAACAAAAACTGTCAAAGCGTGTTGGCATCATTGTGTAATATGTGTCTGAATTTTCAGAAATTTGAAGTGACCAAAAAATATAGATATCCTCTGGACCTGTGTGGTCAGAGTTTTGTCTCTGGCAAACAATCATCATCGAAGCTCCACAGGGGTGGAATTCATCAAGTTGCAAGCGTGTCCTTGGCGCGCGTTTAAATTCAAGTTGCGGCAAAGGTCTTCATGTTGAGTTTGGATTCTGGATACCTCTGGATCCTGTCTTGCTGCCTCCCGTCTGATGTGTTTGGCGTCCTCCGGCGAAGCAATTAGAGTAATTCACACAATGTTGAGCGCGAAAATGCACATGCCTTCAGCAGCACCTGCACGGTGATTGTTGATCCAAGCAAGGTTTACAGCCTCACCCAAACAAGAAATGCCTCACATTCGCTGAAGAGTCAAATCTTTCAAAGAAGGGAGTGCGTGATGTCCGCCATGTTCTATGGAAAGCGGCTCAGCCAAAACGAAGGATTGCCGCGCCCCCACACATTGAGCCGCTGTGATGATGGTGTTTGCTGTTTTCAACACCAACAGGTTCCTCAACTGTGTACAAAGAAGTCGCAGTCGTTCAGCTACAGCTAGCGTGGTTTTTGCTCTTGAAACCAGGTGTGGCATGGCAGGTGGTGCATCACCAAATGTCAAAACAAGAAAACAAAATTAACCAACTTCCAAAACATATCCGACCTCAGCAAATTTCCAGGGCAGGCTGTATTTTCATGCGATGCATGTGCGCACCCGCACAAAAGTGAGAAACAAACAAACCAACCAAACAACGAATGAACGAACGAACGAACGAACGAACGAACAAACAAACAAACAAACACATACACACACACATACACATACACAGACATACACACACATACACGCACATACACACACCAGTGTGTCTACAGGTTGAGAGCTGTCCGCCCCAGGCGATTAACGGTCAAAGTGCGAAACTCTGCTGATAGTCATTTGTGGTCAGTACCAACACACCGTCCCCGCTGTTGGAGCTCCTGAGGGTGTATCGGCGAAGAAACATCTGCTCCGTCCGCAACAGACCGCGCTGCTTCAGCATCTAGAGCCTCTCGTGACACGAAGAGTTGCTGATCGTGATTTCTTGTCTGCGTCCAAGATGGTCGAAAACTCCGTCAAGTTTTAAATGTCCCAGCCCCCTCTCATCATTATCGTCTTGAACACATTTGGGTGGAAATATTGATCAGTGTAGAAAAATGTATTCATATATGTATATGTATATATATATATATATGTTTGTAACTGCATTTGACGTGCAAGCATGCAGCCTCAGCCATGCTTCTATTTTTCACCATAGCTCCAAGCAAGTGAAAGAAGTCTGCAGCAGCAAGCGATCGCCCGAAAAGGCCGCAAAGTTCATGATGTAGCGAAGCCAACGTAGGGCAACATCAGGAAGTAGAAAAGGGGCCAAAGGAGAAATGTTTCCAAGCTGAAAGCAGCACATCCACTCATAGGGAACCTCGGCCCAGGTCAAGTTCGGACGAGTGCAGACCAAAGGCCAAGATTGTCATTTCCCTGGAAACCAGAAGCAAAAGAGAGCATTGGGAACGCTGCGGCAAAAGTCAACGCGGAGGATAGAATCTAGAAGACGATGACAGGGAGCCAAGAACATTCAGGGCAGCAACTTCTTGAAAGTAACTTTCCAGAGTGGTTTGAGACCGACGTCGCAGAAGCCAGAGCAGATCAGCAATGGGCCTTGTGGCCCGGTAATGAAAAACGGCACTCCCACCACGCAAACCCCCTGGAGTCAAACCGAGGGTTGCTGGAATGCCCAGGTCAGCCAGCAAAAGGTTCCATCGAGTCCGGTACTGATAAGCTGAACCTGGAAATAGCAGAGCATCAAAAGGTAACTGTCCAAAAATTCTGCGCAGAAGCTTGATAACCAGAGGGTCCGCAATACGCATATGCTGAACTCGCGCAGGCTGTCTGAAGAGGGATTTGAACCCGCGCAGCCTCAAAAAAGCTGCCTGAGAAGACTCTAGCAGGTCACATGGCAGGAGCAAATCTTCACGATTACAAGAAATCACTTCTCCCAACCTGCCAGCACCATGAAAAGCCAATAAGGTCACCCCAACCCAAGAGAACCTGCGCCATGCGCAGCAACACATGGCTTTGACAATGACCTCCGGAACAGGGGTACGGTGGGTGACAGGGCATTGCAGCTCCCACCTCTCTACTACCTCCCACGCTTCTGGCATATGCGGTCGGGCTGCAGGACACCACCTCTGAGCGGCTAACAGCAAATATCGCAGATTGAACAGCGAACCTCCAGTTTGAAAAGAAACATCTCCAAATGCACATAGGCATTGGGGAAGAATAGAGGGCACCGCAAAAAAGATGCGCTCAAAACTGCCATCTCCAGCTCTGCTTCTAACCCACTCCAGAAATTCCTTCAGCAGTCGCGCTTCCAGCGCTAAAGTCGCGGCCGAAACTGTGTGAACAGATTCCAAGGAAAAACCTGGCCTAGGATTTCTGCGGCGAGGCCCCGGCTTCAGTGCTTCGCCAATGCATGAAGAACAACACTTGCTGCAGCCAGGAATATCCAAACGCTTGCTAAAATCTCCAAAGTTTGTTGCAGCAAACTTGACCGAAGACGAAGAGGCGTATAAACTGCAGCACCCCGCAATGTTCTGAACTGTAAAGCAACACCATACGAAGCCCAAGCCATAGAGGCTACATTTATCGCAAGCCAGAAGAAACGCACAGTTCCAGGTAGCGCAACACTAGGAGCACCTGTGCAAAAAGAGCGGTCGCCCAAAACAAAAAGCTGCACTGCCATCATAAAACAATCCTCCTTCATCATTGGCACCAGAGCCCCACAAAACCAAAATTCTGAATTCTCTTCCGCTCCAGCTGCAAAAACGCATGTAGCAACTTGAGAAAAGCCAGAAAACTGAAAACCAACGGCTATGAAACCTGAAGGCATCCAGAGAGGCCCGTTCATCCAAGAGCAGCATGAAGCAGGAGTAGTGGCACATATGGCCACATGGAACAATGCTACGGTGAGCTAAAAATGCACCGTCATCGCAACTGTGCCTGTAACAACGGAGCACCTCGAATTCAACGCCAACCATACATCGACCAGCAGTGAAAAAGCCCCAGTCACCTTCGACTGGACGCAATGGGAACATCCACCAAACCAGCCAGTCAGCAGAATAAACACTAACATCATGCATCTTCCTCCTTCTCCCCAGAAGCGGCCTTTGCCTTCGCTTTTGCTTTTCCCTGCTTCTTCAAGTCGGACGCGTCGCCATCGGTTGCAGGCTTGGTATTGGTCGCCTTGCCAATGCTGCGACGACGAGAAAGGTAGTCGTCCTGATCCTTCAGGTGTCCCAAGGCGATTTCTGCCCACCTTGAATCCAAAAGCCGTGAAAAAGGCGGCTCCCCATTTTGGGTATCTGGAGGGACATGTTGAGACATGGCAATCAGCGGAGGCCCTTGTTCGAGGGACAGCGCGCTGGCCAAAAGCCAGCTCCCCTTGTCGACTGAGCTCTGGTCGATCTGCAAAAGGCCCAAACAAGCACGCGCTCGAGCCAGGGCAGGGTTGTCTGCGATCATTGCATCCACCACTCCAGCCAAAGCCCAAGCTGCATGACCAGCTGTCTTGTAGTTGCCTATCTTGGACCTGAACTCGACCCAACCTGGGGCTGAAATGCCAATCGGAGCCTGACCAGCGATCATGGTACGACTGTTCAAGTCCTCGAACATCAGCTTTTCTATCAGCATGAAGATCTCCCCCGGATGGTCCTGGAAGGTAGCTCTCAAAACTCGGCGGGCCACAGCTGTCTTCTTGCCTGATCCTGGCGGCAGCAGCTCTGACGACGAAGCATTGGCAGCACCATCTAGGGCCGCATCCAACTTCGAAGAGCCAACCTTCTTCCGTCTGTCCTCTGTGAGAATCTCCATGATTGATGTCAGCTTTTGCAAAGTCGCTGAAACAGCATCGGTGCAGGCAGGCTGGGAGGATCTTCCTGACCATGCCCTTGTTGATCCCATCGATGCAGGAGCATCTTCCTCGGACAGAGGATCGATCTTGAGGTCGCGGTTGACATCTGCTGTCTTCCGAGCCTTGGCATTCTGAAGAACAACGCGCTCCATCTGCTGCAACTGCGCTGACGGAATTCCAGCCTGCAGAGCTGCTTGGATCCAAGTTTGGATAACGCCCCCGCTGCATTGCAGTATATAGCAGCACCAAAGCCCAAGCCACTCTGGCCCGATCCACGTGCTGGTGCTGCTGGCTCGGCAGGCGAACTACGAGCTCGAGGTGCAGCCTGCTTTTCGACACCATCGGCCGAACCTCGTCCACCATCCCCACCATCTACTCCTCGTCGCTGAAGAAGAAGCTGAAGTCCACTCTGCACCGAGTCCAAAGCAGCCTCCAGATGGCTCATTCGCTTGGCCAAGCCATCTGTTGTGATCGCCTCCGACTCGGGCACCCGGGCACCATGCTCGAAGCCCTCGTCGTCGCCCATACCATCGTCTGCAGGCGCTTCCTCTTCGGCTGAAAAGAAAACAAAATGATCCGAGGCAGCAGTGATGAGCGACTGAGGATAGGGGATGACTACGTCTGAATCGTCCTCCTTGAAGTAAAAAGTCGCACACTTCTTCTGGATCGAAGGGAGTCAAAACATCCAGAAGAGAGGGATTCAACATCCAGATTCAAGAAACCAAGCCACACACGAAAATTTTGGGCTCGTCGCGGGCCAAAAAAGGGTTGGCCAATGAAGCTGTGAGAACCTCGGCAGCTTGAACTTTGGACATGGCCCCTGCTTGCATTTTGCGGCGTGCAGAACTGCGATGCCATACCGCACCGGGCACAGCTACTAAAGCTTTACCTTCCAACTCAGTTATAAGGACCAAGGGGCAACTTCGCACCCCCTCCTCTAAATCTTCAGAGTAAAGCTGCAGCTGAAAACCTGAATTCACCTTGTTGTCCACACAGAGGTAGGCAGATCCGGGCTCTTCCTGCTCCTGGTGGATCGTCTCGGCTTCGCACATTGCTCAATGACCGACGGCCACTGCAACCTTGCCGTCGCGATGGCCCGCTGAGCCGCTGAGCTTCACGCTCAGGAGGAAACCCGATGAAAATCGAGTCGCCGCAGTACTGGCGCTGCTTGCAAAGGTTCTTGCAAGAGCCCCAGGTGCGGAACGCCCTAACTGGCGTGTAAATTTGGCCAGCAAAGTCCCTGACCACGACCCACACTTTGCAACCAAGTGGCTTCTTTTCGCGGCCACTCAGACCACGATGTTGCCCTTCAAGAGCTCGGGCACTCCACCTCCCGATCTCTTCAGCTATCTCCTCCCTCCGCAACCACGAGAGAGAGCCAGGCCCAGCAGGCGCCACAGTCGGTGTCACCGGGGGTCCACTATAGCCTTGCCCTGGGCGTCGGTGGAAGCAGGCAAATTCACCCGCAAGTCCTGAGCTCGGCCGTAGCCTTGTCCCCACACCTGACTCACGACAGAGTAAGGGTCATCAGATCTTGAATCGGCTCTGGCAGAAGAGCGCGACCCTTTCACCTCAGCCACCAAGGCCTGGAATTCACGCTTCTGCCTCACAAAACCAAGCCTGAGGTCGTCCAGAGCTCAGCCACTTCTGCTGCGCAACGCGAGCCGCCCGGCTCATGCACAACAGCAGCTGCCCAAGACGCCAGCAGCCAAGGCCTATGGCAGCGTTCCCTATCTTCCTGTGCTTTTGCCTAGGGGCGATCTCGGGCTCCATAAGCTGCACCATTTCGTGAAAAATATTCAGGGCATATATATCTATATACATTTTTTTTCTTTAATATAATAATTCATATGTATTCATGTATTCATATCTGTTCATGTGTATTCAGATGTATTCAAGCAATCCTTTGATCCGTTTAAAAAGTGACGAATTTGGAGTTTCTTGTCGTATCTTTGCGTCAACTGGAATCCGCTCCCGCAGTTTGCGCGTGGAAGGCGCGATGGGCACAAACCTAGTAGTCAAACCAACAAACAAACCTTGGATCTCTTCATGGATCCATCCATCTATGCGTCGATCTGGCTCTACGACATATCAATCCATCTGTCGCTATACTCTACCTACTTGACTCAACTGTGTCTAAATCTCTCCCCATCTATATCATTCTGTATATCTCATTCGGTATTTCTATCGATCCATCCGTCTACTGACTCATCGACCTTCTCCTACCTGCCTGCCTGCCTACCTGCATACCTGCCTCCCTGCCTACCTGCATACCTGCCTCTGTCTGCCTATCTATCTATAATTGGATGCACGGATCGATTGATCTAATTTACAGTGACTTACAGGAGTTGAGTGCGGTAACAACCAGTTCAGACTATTCTAATCTTATGGTATCACACACAACACAAGAGAACTTATGGTATCAGTTATCAGTATCTCATACAACACTTTCGCGGAGGGCAACACAATTTTTCGGGCCAAACTCAATTTTTGTACTGTGAGTACCATGGGCTTGAGAGGTATGGGGGACGAAACCTACAAAGCAACGCTGTCTTGCATAGATCAACTGTGAAAGGGTCTGAGAGAAGAATGACTACAGAGTGCGAGCTTGACATGCTACGCAGCAAAAAAGAAAATTAATCTGTGCATTTTCAAGAAATGCCATATATTATCCAAAGTGTTTTGGGAAAAAAAACGTTGTAAAAAAAAACTGAAAAAACAAGTTCAAAAAATGATTGTTGAGAGAAACGTAGTCAAAGAGGGAAGTGATGGAAAGGTTTGCTCAAGAGAATGCACATGATGATGGGAGCAGTGCCAAGGAAAGGGAGAATTAAGCGTGGAGGAGTGCAACAGAAGAGACTGTTGGAGCAAAGTGTTTAGAGAAAAGTTTAAAGCACCATTGGAAGCGATGTACAAACGTGATGGCCAACCCAGGGGAAATAGGAGCGCCCCCACCAGTACCAAGTACATGAAACATCATGAAACTCAGGTAGCATAGGCCTGGCATAGGCTGCGTACCTTGGTGAAATTTTCTGGAGTAAGTCACGGCATGTCATACCTTTGATAGGCGCACAGTGGGTCGAGTGGGTCGTTTCGTGGCAGACAGGAAGAGCCTAGAGTGATGCTTTGGGTGCTGCAGCAAGGTCCTGTTCATCTGCGTTGGTGGCAAACATATGCAAAGAATGCTGAACATTCTGTTTTCAACAGTGTTGTGGAGTTTTTAACGGCCCAATTTCTGGTTTGGAAGACTGTCTGGGCACCTTACCTTAGCAATCTGCCCGGCAGATGGTGAAGTGTAACGACAACCATGCCAACAGATGCGAAAAGATGTGACAAGTTTGTTCACTTCTCTTTAAGTGAAAGAAGCAAATGCAACATAAACCTGCTGCAGTGGTGGGAATTGATAATCGGGGAAGGATATTAATTAGTTCTGTTTGATCGTGGAACGTGGATACTACCATGCTCCGGTCGTAAATTTAAGAATATAAAAGGAAAAAACTGCTAGTCAGTTGCAATGATTGAAGGCAAAGTTGGATGCAAAGCAACACTCGCTCACTCCCAATGATAGGCTTCACCATGGCCTTCCTACTCCTGCGAGTGCAGGCTGACTTAGACGCAAGGCGTCGCGAATAGATTAAAATGGCAACCTACATACTGACTGGAACATCCACGAGGCCGTATTGCAATGGCAGCACAACGTCTTCAAAACGGCCTCTGCCAAATTGCCTGCAAGTTTGGCCAAGAGGGGCCAGTCCTTGCGGGCAGTTCACAAAGCAACTCCAAAGCATTCATAGTTTCTCAGCAGCTCATTCTCAGCCCATGACGCGCAAACCAAGAAGTGCCCAAATCCGTAAAGCCCAAGCCTACATGTGGGCGCGCTGTCCAACCAGAAATCGTCTCATCTTCAGCATGTTTGCTAGTCAAGTTGTCAAGATTCTTGGACAGGTGGTGGTCTTGTGCAAGAAAACTGTTGAACTGCATGCCCCAGGTTTCTTTTAAGATTCTTTTCCTGGCTGCTGCCTGCTACTAAGCTCTTGCGATGCATTCCCATACTTTGGGGACAATCTCTGCGAGACCGTTGCGCAGCAGGTGCCAAGATGCAGACTGCCGACACTTGCAGTTCAAAGGAATCCTTCGCATCCCTGCCGCCTGCATCCCTGCCGCCTGCAGCTCCCAGCACTTGGAATGGCATGAAAATGGCATGGTACATTCTGAAACTTGGTGCCGTGATGTGCTGTGCCAGTTTCCCCTCAAGTTTGGCTCGGAATTTGGGAATCATGTCCAGGTCTCACGGCGCTGCCTCCGAACCAACACAGGCTCAGGGACAAAGAAAGGGCAGCAAGCCATCTTTGACGCGGTCTCTTTGATCAAGTCGTCCAGAGCTTGCGGGTTTTTTCCAATCCTTTGGGCACAAGTGGGACAAGCTACAGACTCATCAAGGCAATTGTGCGGCAATCATGCAATATCCGGGCGCTGAATTTGATCATATTGCGGACAAGCATCTCATAATTTATCTCCTGCTGCTGTTAGTTTTGTCGAAAACCATCAGTTTTGAAGCATTGAAGAAACAAGTCTCTGTTTGGCTAAAGCATATTCAACAGTTGAACTATGTAGAATTCTAACCAGTAGTGGCCTATTTGTCTGTGGCCATCTTGGAGCTATAGAAGCTATAAAGGAAAATGCAGGAACTATAAGAGGAAATCTAGGAACTATAAGAGGAAATTTTGACACTACAAGAGGAAATCTTGGAACTATCTTGGGATGGGCTGCGCTGAAAGATTTACACCTACGTTCAGCTTCGCCGTTGGCACAGTCACTCACAGGGATATGGGTATTCGTGGGCGAAGGAAGGGAGGTTAAGATGGAGAGGGCGTAAGTCTATAATCTATAGATGGCCTTGGCCTTAGTTGAAAGCATCTCACTCTCACTCTCATCACAAATGAGTTTGACACATATAAATTATATATAAGTGTATATATATATATGTGTGTGTGTGTATTGTATGATGAATCATGATTATCATATATATGTATATATATATATGTGTGTGTGTTTCATTCTCTAAAAAACTACAAGTCATGAACTATAAAACATACATATGATTATACATGTCGTTGCAAGTGATAAAGTTAGAAGGCATAAGTTGTAAGATGCTGTAAGGTAAAGGACTTAAAGTTGTAATTTTAAAAAAGAGACACTTATCATAACAAAAGTTCACATGAGCCAAAAAGCCTACTTTGCAGGAATGGTCGCGACAGTCCTCGACTATAAACCAAAAATAATCAAAATATAGCGCGCAACTGTCGCGACGGTTTCTGCATTCTTTGTTTTTTGTCATTTTCCGGAACGGTTTTGAACAGTCGCAGACGGTTCCGAACTCTATGCGGTTTTTAAGGGTTGAGCATGGAACGGTTGCGACGGTTCCCGACTATGTACAAGATTGAAAAGCATTACATCGTAGAATGGTCACAACGGTTCCCACCATATGAGTTGAGGGGCCCTATCAAAAGTCATAGTTGTGTTTTTAACTTTCTACTTCGGCACCTTGTGATTCATATTTCTTCTTAAAACAGAAAGGTTACTATACTTAAAAGCTACGGGCTTTAAGCTTCACAATTCAGGTGGGCACAGTCAAGTTTTGTTTTTGATTGATATGTTTTTTGATGATGTTGCTTTTCCCTGTCCGTTGTATATCGTCAATGCTTTCCTTACCCAATTCTGCCAGCGAGGCCGTGTCCTATCACAATCTGTGATATGTTTTGTTATGTCATGCAACTTGTTGTATAAAATGTAGTTGTTATGCTCCGTGGGTGTTGTGAAAAGAAAGAGAGTTCCCACTCCGATTAAAAATTTACGATTCGTAAAAGGCTTCAAGTAATCAAACTAAAAGTATGTTTCAGATCATAATAGCATTAACAATAACCACATGTCACTGCCATACTGACCCTCACCTGGCATCACTGGCCAGATCCGCTGAGCGAACATTGCCGGGCATGTCCAGCCATTCAGAAGCTCAGAAACCAGGAAATGAAGGATACCGCTCCCCCATCATCACAATAACAAGTCATCACATGTCATGCCACATATCACATATCGTGTATCATATCATGTGAAATGAATATAGTTCCTGCGGAAATGAATGCAGTTCCTATATATATAATATAATTCCCATATAGTTCCTTCAAAAAGCATACAGTTACCGAAACACTGTTTGGACACGTCAGAACCCCCAAAATAAATATGCCACGGCTGATTCTGTATAACTATGTGAGGCATGGTATGAGATGGTCTACGTATCCAAATTCCACATGATTGGCAAGCGCGGCAACTGCAGAAGAATTGCTTCATGGTTCGCTTCATGGTTCAGTCACAGTTCAGTCTGTGTCCACCTCTTGAAGCCTGTCCTTGATGGCACCTTCGATCTGCTCTCGCAGCATCTTGATGTCATCAAAATTGCTGGAACTTCCTTTGTTTTCGACTAAGTCTCAAAAGCGCGAGCTCAAAGACTCAAAGTAATTCAAATTATATAGCAGGCGTAGGATCCATCAGAGTTGATCAATGGCTTCTTTCACCAATGACAAGGTTGAAACATGTTGAAACACAATTCTTGAACTTCCAATACTGCTCCAAAAACCGTCCAACTGCATTTCAAAATCTCTGTGCAGAAAGATTCTACTCTCCGCAAGGGCAGTGTCGAGCTCTCGGACATAATCTCTTCGAACATCTGGCATAGCCTTCAGGAGCTTTTGCATTTTTGGGTGCCTCACAGGATCAATTTTGGAATCAGAAAGTCATTTGATCAGCCTTGCATTATTTTCATAGCCTTTCTGCCTTGCTCAACATCCCGGGAGTATGCAGCAAATGCAGCAAATACAAATGCAGCAGGTTCATGTGCTTGAAAGTGCGTCTGCGTGGCATGTGCACGTGCACGCAAATACATGAATGTGATGTGCCTGTTATTGGTGGGCCTGGGCTGTAGGCATTCCAAACATTGACTGTTTGTGCGGAGATCTGCGCCTATGCTTGTATCATTTTATATCCACGCAGAGGGGAGCATGCTGCTACCACACCCTGCCTACTGCAATTTTGAAGGGATCGGCTTGCACAGCAACCATACTTTGAACTGAGACAAGCTAGGGCTAACCACGAGTACATACAGTTTAGACGTCCAAACCCAACAAATATGGCGTTTGTCCTACAGGTTCACCATTCCCGTCTCCTGTATTTTGACGGACAAACAAACATACTCAAAACATGAAACTACTTGGAGCACGTTGAGAACTCCAAGTACGAAACGCTCCTGTAACGGGAGCACAAGGCTCAAAGTGCCTTTTTATGTTGATGTAGGTGAAAGTCATTGAAAATTGTGTTGGCGAGAAAAAGGACAAGCATGCGGGTGGTAAAATGAGCTAGCAAGCCAGCATGCAAACAGCGGCAGCGCTTTCCACCAGGAAGAATCATCAAAGCTCCGAGTGACTTTTCTTGTCCAAGCAAGCATTGACAAAGCAATTCTGAGAACTTCTAAGCAACCAGCATCGTGGAAATGAGTTTTTCAGCCGTCAGGCCGCCCCAAGGGTCACCTGCCACACGACACAACAGGATTCAAATGACCTTCGCCACGAGAAGGCCTGAGAAGGCTGAAAACATCACGGCAAGGAAACTCTTCCAACACAAGAGCAAGCCGCAGCAAGCCTTGCCTGAATGAGTTGCCTCACCAAAGGAAACAATGAGATTGCCGAGATTGCCTCAGTCATTGCAAGCACTATGATGCTTGATGGTGCTTGATGCTTTCGAGTCGTCACTGACCCTCTTGTTCAAAATTAGATATGCAGACCATTGCGGGCTTGATTGAAAATGACACAAAACGTAGCTTGGATATATTCTGTACCATTTCATATCATTATTTATCACTTTGTGTCAAATGACGGTCGAGATTTCAAAGGCGTCAAAGCCGTCGTCTGTCCCAGACTGTTACGTGTCACGTGTCACATCGTGTCACGCTGTCATCATCTGTCTTCTTCTGTCATCTCCTCTGACCTGAGGTGCTGCACGTAGGCCTTGAGGCATCGGAGCCAGGGCCAGTCCCAAGCAGCGCAGCGCGACACAGTTTCAAGCTATTTCACGGTTGGGTCCAACAATGCTGCAGAGACAATTCATCTTGCAAAAGCATTTTGAGGTCATTCCCTTCACTTGGCTCAGAGGTGAGTGAGATGTTCAACTCCAACGAAAGTCCAGGCTCCCCAACTGTCTGATTCTCACTTGTCTGATCTTGTCACGAGCAAATCATCCACAACACGTATGAAAAGTACGCTCACTCTCACCCTCCGATTGGCCGACCTGCTCTTCATATGGAACAGATCGGATTCTCAAAGTCCGTTGCAGATCGCGGCTCAGCAATCGGAAGCGATACCTTCCCAGGCAAGCAAATTATGAGAGAATACACATGTCGCACCATGCGACGCCATGCCACGCTATGCCACGCCATGCCGCTCTCATGTGTCCATCTGATGGCTATGCGCCTGAGCTTGGACAAAGGGATCACACTCCGCAATTGCACCAAAGACTGCGCCATCGCAATAGTTTGTGTGCCTCGAAACACGAAGTTGGCACGGCATATCTGGAAAGTATTTTGGCAAATATCAAATAGCATCCTTTTGGAAAACACTGTGCTGGTAGGAATTAGGAAGGTTCGATTTCCTTGCAGAAAAAGTGGCTTAAATACAAGAGCTACACGCTCATCCTGTGGCCACTACTACCAAACGTACGGGTAAAAGTCATGGACCCCAACCCCAAACACACCAGCTATTGACCTACGCGTCAGCGAGTAACCTCTCCTATGTATTCTGATTTCACACAGTTTGCACAAAATGGAAGTGCCATGCTTATCATTGTGGCCGAGGCCAAAAGTGCTCCTTTCAAGATCCATAATTCATCACTGTTGTAGAGTCTGAGAATATTGTTTTCATTGCTGTTGCCTTTGGGGTTTTGATTCATGTGTCTTGTCTGTGTTTATCGTGAACAACATTGAACAAGTTAGCAAGTCTGGGAAGTGCAATGTGCCACTTTGAACATATAAAAAACAATAACAACAAAGCAAACGGTTTGATTGGCATCAGCCAAATCTCCTCTCCGCCTTCTGCATAGAGAAACTGTGCACATAAACGTTTCTGATCGTCCATCCTTTGGAATTGTTGCTACGACCCACGTCTGATCCCACCTCGTGTGTGCAAGCGAAGCCTTGAAGTGTTCCACAGGTTTTCTACAAGTGCCTCCCGGCATTTGAGGGCATAGACTCATACGACATAAAACCAATGTTTGTCAAATTCTGGGTTGTGTCAAGCCTTGTCTCCCAGGGCAGAACGAAGGCCAGATAAAAATCCCACAATATCTCGTGGGGAGTAGTTGGAAGCGTGACTCCTGGGAAACATGCAGATGCAGGAAGACCATACAATCTGCATCCTGTATTGACCACAAAGTGGGCAAGAAATTATCCTGACATTGGAAGTTCCCCTGTGTCAACTTGCGGTCAAACACAGGAACAACATGCAAACAACCAAACAGACAGAAGTCCGATCGACAGTTGGCCTGAGATGTTTCACAGCTGCATTCAACAAGCCTCCCAACGCAATTCTACAGAATAGGAAGAGACTGCTGCAATGAAGCTCAGAACAGTCATTGCGAATTGGGTAGTTGGAACACATGTAACGTGCAAAAACAGCTTAATTATCCTGACAAGAGTGGGATCAGAGATTTGGAGTGAGGTTTTCACTGAAATTCAATCAAATACGATATCACGAAGTTTCCATCAAATAAGATACCACGAAAGTTCCACCGTCCCAAAAAAAAGGCCATGGCAAAGTACCAGATTGCGGCAAACGTGCAATAAGTCTGAAGGGTTGTGCAAAATCGGTGTAGGGGTCCTTGGCTTAGCCCCATGACATTGTAGTGGAAACATGAAGCGGGCACAAGTGCTTGAACCATAGCTTTGTTGGACTGGATGGGTAAATCGGCTCCAGCCCCCCTGCTCTTTTGTCGAAGGTTGATTGAATCGATAGGAAGTTTGGTTCTCCATTGAGCACAAATAAAGTTGAAACCAGGAAATTCCTGCCACCAAGGAAAAGCAAACATCAAAGTTCAGAACAGTCATTTCGAATTGGGTAGCTAGAATGCATCGGACGTGCAAAAACACCTCCATTAATTATGACAAGATGAGTAAATAAATACATAGAAATGCATATAATCACAAGAGACGTTGACGATATAAACCAACAGCGATAACATATAAAGGTCCCGCCAGCTGCGCCTTAAAAGCGCCCAGCGCGGGACCAGACTATATACATATATATATATATGTGCAGGTACACAAGGTCGGCCAAACCTTGCATCCCACACCGCTGGTAGCTTCGTTGGACACAGTAAAACAGCTCAGTTATCCTGACAGGAGTGGGATCAGAGATTTGGGGTTAGGTTTTCTCTAAGGTCCAATCAAATACGATATCACAAAGTTTCCATCAAATAAGATGCCACGACGATGCCATCGTCCCAGAAAAAAGGCCATGGCAAAGTACCAGATTGCGGAAACCTGCAATAAGTCTGAAGGGTTGTGCAAGATCGGTGTAGGGGTCCTTGGCTTAGCCCCATGACATTGTAGTGGAAACATGAAGCGGGTACAAGTGCTTGGACAGACCACTCATCCACCGAAATGCCATAGCTTCGTTGGACTGGGTAGGCAAATCGGCTCCGGCCCCCGTGCTCTACTGTCGAAAGTTGAATGAATAAATCGATAGGAAGTTCGGTTCTCCATCGAACACAAATAAAGTTGAAATGCAATAAATCCTGACACCAAGGACAAACATCAAGAGGCCACACAGAGTTGGTAGAAGTTTTACATCTCTTCAGATGTTACACGCACATACACTCACACACGAAGCGAAGGGCTTGTGTTGACTTTGACATTACAATTCATTCCTTCCTTCCTCGTCTGCTGTCTAGCCCATGCCCACTGCCCTTGCACTTGCTCTTGCACTCTTAGCGAATACAACAGGGTGCAACAGGGTACACCTGCCAGCCGACCGCCCACCGGACCTTCAGGAAGAGGCTGAAGCGCAAAGGGTTGCAGCACCTGCGCCACCTGCCTGTACATCTCAGCATGGCTCAAGCAGCGAGCACTGTGTGCACAGCGAACACAGGTGACGTTTTGGATTTTTGATGACTTGGCCTCAGCGCTATGCATGGTCATTGCAGCAGCTAAAAAGTTTCAAATCCTACAAGAACCGACCCCGGACCCCAACCAGGAAGTCCAGAATCCAAAATGTCTTGAAGAACAACCCACAAGACTATGTGCACCAGGGGTGGTTCAGGACCAAGAAATCAGCTGTGATGGCTACTGGGAGACGAGTCAGCACACGGAAACAAGCCGTCCCACCGTCGCCAGCAAAACGTAAAGCCAAGCTCGGAGACGAGAAGAGGGGTGGAACTCAGGAGCTGACCAGGAAACAAGTTTGAGACAGCGTCCAAGGAAATAGAAACCAACAAAAAGCAACAAGAGATCCAGAAAAGGAGACCAGATGAGATAAGCTAGAAAACAAAGCCGCAATCCAAGCGTCCAAACATGCCAACTTTCAAAAGGTGTAAGAGGATTGTCTGTGCAAGAAATGGATTCTAACTCAACGGACAACACATCAGGAAAGACAGAAACAACGCTGAAGTGTTTTGACAGAAAGACAAATTTGATCTTCTAATTTTCTGACTCCCCAGCTCAATTCCTATTAAGTCTGCAGGATCCCCGTGTCGGTTGTCCACCTGCATACAAATCGGTCCCCAGGATGGTTGGTGAAATCGAAGTACCAGTAAATAAAAGACATCATGCCTAAGGAGCTACCATGAATTTTGCCGATACAATTCAAAAGAATGAAAACCAGGACCACACAAGGGAGATGCAAGCAAAGTCATCTCACACCTGGAGCAAATTCCAATTTGTGTTGGAGATGTGAAACCCTGAGCACAAACCAGAAAACCAGATATGTTTTGGGCAAATCCACAAAACCAGCTCTCGCACTGAAGCATTGAACTGAAGGATTGAGGGACTGGCATCCATGCGCGCACGCGCACGCTTGACAAGACCAGGGTTCCCAATTGGCTTGTTGGAATGCATCCTTCCTGCAAAAACAGCTAAAAAATGGGAAAAGTATACAGTGTTGTATGGAGAGTCACGGAAGCGGAACTTCAAGCACGGATTGCAAAGAACCACTACGTCATCTGTCCATGATGCAAATCAAAATGATCCCGATGTAGGCTTAGTATGCCCATCAAGTGTGCAAAACCGTCGAAGAGGAATGGAAAGCTGTGTCGTGCGCGCCCAAAGATATATAGACCACTTGGCCCAAGGGTGCAAATCTTCCGCAGTGGTGAAGGAAAAAATCAAGCGTTCATCTTCAAATTTGGGTGAGCTGTACAGGAAATCCTCAAATGTTAAAAATAAGCGTGCTGGGTTTGTTGGCTTGATCAATGAAACCAAATAGCAGGTACGAGTACAGTACGCTGGGTTGATCAGACCCGGTATTCCATGGTTGTGCCAGCTTCGTTGAATGCGGTCCCACGATCATGCCGCACTCCCCTGCATCAAAGTCATTGGAAGCCTGGAGGTAAACCTCAAACAATGTTAAAAAGAGTAGAAGTTCTACATCTGTTCAGATGGCAGGCTGCGCACAAAGACACGAAACCAGACAAGGATTGCCGTAGTGACAAATTCGGGATTGAATCCGGCACTCTGGCGGTGACCTACCTACGAACCTGAAAGAGACATAAAGAGACCCCAGTTGGCGGTTTTTTGGCGGTTCCTGGCGGTTCTTGGCTTGGCTGCTAGGCATTTTGGGAAAACCTAGCAAAAGTGCAGGCGCGCTTTCACAGCAGCTTGGGTGGGTCTTCATTGGCCCCTGCCACCCAAGTGCCCATGGGCCCCCTGCAAGAACTATGTGGCTATTTGTAAGCTTTACTGCTATTCAGAAGTCAGACACACACCCACACACACGTAACGTAGCAAGAACTTTTGGAGCTGAAATGTCAATGGGCAGGTGCTCTGTTTTCTTCGCCAAATCTTCTTGAGTGAAGTACTCCTTCTATGTGTCTTGAGTACTCCTTGTGTTCTGGCCTGGGTGTCCAAGTGCCTTGCGTCAAGGAACGGGCAGCCTTTTGACCCAGCTGCTCCAGTGGGCTTCCACCTCATGGTTTTGAAAGGCCACTGGTCAACTCAACTTTAACCAACTTGAAGCTTCAACACCTCACACATAATTACTCAAAACCACGTTGTGATAGACAGATAGATAGACACATCAAAGCTAGAGATATCGAAAGCTAGACAGAACAAAGGCTAGATAGATAGGTAGATCCATAGATAAATAGAAAGCTAGATGGGCAGATAGATCAGATCATTAGATAGGATAGATAAACAGAAAGCTAGATGGACAGACAGACAGACAGACAGACAGACATACAGACAGATCGATCGATCGATAGGTCGATTTAGATATACAGTGATAGAAAGATGGTGATAGAAGATGGTGATTGAAAAATTGTGACCGAAAAATAATCATTGGTATACACACTGGCAGATAGACAAATAGATACAAGTAGCATCATGATCTCAGCAAGCTATCACCAGAGCTGTTGCATATATATATATATAGCAAATCTGAGGCAAGAACTCCAAGAGTTGGCAACGTGCTGGGCCTAGGTTTCGAAGGTTGGAGACGCGCAACATTGAGGATTGACAGCATTGACAGCATTGACAGCATTGACAGCATTGACAGCATTGACAGCATTGACAGCATTGCTCCTTTCTTGCAAAAAAACATTGATATTTCGTTCTGCCCTGCCCTGGTTTGCTGGTCAAACTGGTGGCATGGAGTCCTTAAGCCTCTCGCCGCACTGAGTGCTGAGGACATCATTGCAAAATCTTCGGCCGAAAAGGAATCCAGACCTCGACACGAGCACAACACCGCCTGCACCGATCAAAATTTCACACAGGCATTGCTTATCGGCATGTATGTAAGATACTACGCACTATCACTAGAAAATCGTGTATAGGCATGCGGTGCCTTGTCTGCTTGAGGCGCTGCGCCTTAGTTACAGACACCAAGGCCCGGACAAGGTACTGATGCACTTGCCAGTCCGTTGAAAAGTTCCTTGCCTCGCCACAGTTCTTTTGCCGTTGATATCTCAACAGAATTGATTTGTCCCGCAGCGACCGTGCGCTTTGAAGTCGATCTCAGGATACTACACTCTTACACTCTGTTGCATTGTGGTGACCAATCGAAAACTAAGTAGACTTTGAGTTTCAAACTAAAGTGGCTCAATTTGACAAAAGCGGCGGCACTGGCCGAGAGGCCCTGTCAACCAATGGCTGGGCAAAACAGAAGAAAAGGAAAGCTGGAAACAATCCAGTGCTGGCAAAAGGATCTTGAAGAAATTTGCTTGCCTTGCTTGGCAAACCATTCATCGAAATTGAGTCGGAAAGGTGCCATATGCAAAGCTTGCTGCAAATACGTCTTCGGTGCTAGGAGCCTGGGGCTGCAACTCCTCCAATCTGGCCAAGAGCTGCGCCTTTTGCGAAACATCGCCAAGCATGGCAGAATAATGTCGGAGGAAATCGAGAACTGGCACTGCCACGCTTTCCCATGTTTTATTCATGTATTAGACTCACTAGACTCCCACGAAGAGCATTTGCAATGCGAACAACTCGATCTGTTAGCAGCACACCACAGGCAGAAGACTCCACCTGTGTTGTACGGTATTTCCCAAGGCTACATGCAGAATCCATGCAAATGGCGGGAATGGCCTCCAATCTGCATAAAAGTCGTCTGCGAAAATCATCTTCTTCCGACTGAGACATCAGGAAGTTCTTGTCTGTCCTCTCACCATGCTGCACCCAACTAAGCCAATAGCAGGTTATTTCGTTCGCTCTTTGTAGTTGAATGAGCGTGACTTCAGCATAATCTATCAGAATCCGTTCTTCAGTGTGGTGACAAGAGATTACTCGGCAGGAAGCTACATCATGAAAGCAATCTCTATGTGACTCTATGTTTACATTTAAAAAAATGTACAATAATACAGATAGTAATGATGATGACAACAATAATAAATGTTAATACAGCACAATCAATAACAAATAAGAATAACTATATCAAGTAGTAGTTAAAGCAGTTGATAGTAAATAAGAATAAAAACTACTGTATATGTTTAATTAGTTAACAATAAAAAACAAGAAAAAAACAAATAGTTAATAAAAATATATTGAAAAAATAATACAGAAAGGTTTGTTGCGGGCGCGCAAAAAAAAAAAAACACAATATGTTAATATATTTTCCCTAAACATATTCCATGGTCTTAAGCAATGTTGGTTTTTTGCTGTCCATACACAAGCCTCTTCTAGTGGAAATAGAGCTGGGTCCCTCCCCAAAAAAAAACAAAAAACAAAAACAAAAACACAATGTTTTGGGGACGACTTGGATCCAGCCAGGTTCAGCCTAGTTTGGAAGACATTGTTTTTTTTTGTTTTTTTGTGTTTTTTTGTTTTGTTCGAGGATTTGATCCTTAGGAATAACCCAGATCAATTCAGATAAAACCACATTACTCCAAACAGAACTCATTCATCTTGCCTCTAAGGCATCATGTGTATATTAAGTGCATCCTTAACAAACCCTTAAAAAAATATTGTATGCTAAACATGCACAATTATTCCTTGGCAAATATTCCTTGGACCACCTTGGAGATGTGCAATTTTCATTGGTGTGAAGCCTTTGGAGATGTACAATCATCATTTTTGGTTTTTGAAATGTTTCCTTCAAATAAATGGTGTTCCTGTCCAAACAAATAGAGGGCAGCTGGGCTTCTTTGAAAAGAGTGTTGCATCTTGTCAAAGAAATATATGGTTGAAAGAACTGTTACTTTCAAAGAAATATGTGGTTGAAAGGAGTGCTACATATGTTCAAGGAAACGGTGTGATTTCAAATAAAAAGGACAACTGAATCAAATTTATTTTTGGTGAGTGAAGCCTTTCCGTCACATGAATGGTGTTCCTTCCCAAACACATGGCAGCTGGGTTTCTTTGAAAGAAGTGCTGCATTTAAAAAATGGTGGTGTTTTCGAAAGAAAAAACTGAGTTTTTTGAGAGGAATGTTACACCTTCAAAGGATACAATCAATATTCTGATACAATATATATATATATATATTGGTCCGTTGTTTAATCAAGATTGCAGCTTTAGCTTAAGTATCCGATTTTGGAATGAAACAACATCTGTTTGAGGGAATGAAGACAGGAATGCTGCACTTTGAAACGCAAAACACACTGTAGATGACTAATACCTAGCTCAAAAGCAACCACCAGCTTATAAATGACAACCGCTGTTTGGGTTGAAGGGAAGGCTACATATTTGCAGGGGTTCTTCTAAAAGTTGGGCCTGTCAAACATCTTCACATATTTACATCTTCACATCTTCACATCCTCACATCTTAACATTTTCACGTCTTCACATTCTCACATATTCACATCCTCACATCTTCACATCTTCACATCTTCACATCCTCACATCTTCGCATCCTCACATCTTCATATCTTCACGCCTTCACATCTCCCTCTCTCCCTCTCTCTCTCTTTCTCTCTCTCTCTCTCTCTCTCTCTCTCTCTCTCCCTCTCTCTCCCCCTCTCTCTCTCTCTTTCCCCTTTCCCTCTCTCCTTCTTTTCTTTCTCTCTTTAGGCAGCGGGCAGTGCCGACGAGGCGTCACGAAACGTCAACACTTTCGCACGAAATGAAGTTCGATCGTCAAAAACTGAAGTAAAATTGCGATTTCACGTGTCCTGGACCAACCCTTCCCGCACGAAATGAGGTTCGATCGTCAAAAACTGAGGTAAAATTGCGATTTCAAGTTGTCGACAGCAACCATTTCGCACGAAATGAGGTTCGATCATCAAAAACTGAGGTAAAATTGCGATTTCAAATTGTCGACAGCACTCCTTTCGCACGAAATGAAGTTCGATCGGCAAAAACTGAGGTAAAATTGCGTTTCACGTGTCCTGGAGCAACCCTTCCCGCACGAAATGAGGTTCGATCGTCAAAAACGGAGGTAAAATTGCGATTTCAAGTTGTCGACAGCAACCATTTCGCGCGAAATGAGGTTCGATCATCAAAATTTGAAGTAAAATTGCGATTTCAAGTTGTCGGCAGTAGCCCTTTCGTACGAAATGAGGTTCGACGCGCGTAAATTGAGGTAAAATTGCGGTTTTACGTCTCTGTGCAAAAGCGTCTGTGTGTAAAGGGTCTGTGTGTAAAAGCTTCTGTGTGTAAGGGGGTCTGTGGGAAAAAGCGTCTTTGTGTAAATGTGTTTGTGTGTAAAAGGGTCTGTGTGTAAAAGTGTTTGTGTGTAAGAGGGTCTGTGTGTAAAAGCGTCTGTGTATAAGAGGGTCTGTGTGTAACAGCGTCTTTGTGTAAAGGCGTTTGCGTGTAAAAGGGTCTGTGTGTAAAAGCGTTTGTGTGTAAGAGGGTCTGTGTGTAAAAGCGTCTGTGTGCAAGAGGGTCTGTGTGTAAAGCGTCTTTGTGTAAAGGTGTTTGTGTGTAAAAGGGTCTGTGTGTAAAAGTGTTTGTGTGTAAAAGGGTTTGTGTGTAAAAGCGTCTGTGTGTCAAAGCATCTGTGTGTGTAGGGTCTGTGTGTAAGAGTGTGTGTGTGTAAAAGCATCTGTGTGTAAGAGCGTCTGTGTGTAAAAGCATCTGTGTGTAAAAGGGTCTGTGTGTAAAAGCGTCTGTGTGTAAAAGCGCTTGTGTGTGTGTGTGTAAAAAGGGTCTGTGTGCAAAAGCCTCTGTGTGTAAACGCGTTTGTGTGTAAAAGCGTCTGTGTGTAAAGGTGCCTGTGCGTAAAAGCGTCTGTGTGTAAAAGCGTCTGTGTGGAAAGCGTCTGTGTGTAAAAGCATCTGTGTGTAAAAGGGTCTGTGTCTAGAAGCGTTTGTGTGTAAAAGCGCTTGTGTGTAAAAGGGTCTGTGTGTAAAACTGTCTGTGTGTAAAAGTGTTTGTGTGTAAAAGCGTCTGTGTGTAAAGGTGCCTGTGCGTAAAAGCGTCTGTATGTGTATAAAAGCGTCTGGGTCTGTGTGTAAAAGCGTCTGTGTGTAAAAGCGCTTGTTCAGGACAATGTCTAAAAGCATATGCGTGTAAATGATGAGGATGAGGATGAGGATGAGGATGAGGAGGGTCATGAGGATGAGGATGAGGATGAGGAGGGTCATGAGGATGAGGATGATGAGGATGAGGATGATGCGGGTGATGAGGATGAGGATGATGGGGGTGATGAGGATGAGGATGATGAGGAGGATGAGGATGATGAGGAGGATGAGGATGAGGATGATGCAGGTCACTCAGGCACAGGGTTCTGGACCAGCACCCACTGTGACCCCTGCAAACACTGGGAGCACTGCATATGTTTGTCACACGAAACAAACGAAACTAAACATTGACAGTCGTTGTTTGGTAGTTTCAGATGTCTTGACTAAGGACAGTGCATGTTGTTGACTAAGGACTTGTTCTCGAAGGAAATGTTCTCGCGGGAGGTTGCACAAGTCTTTTCATGACTTAACTGCCATTTCAGGTCTCGCCCACGGCAATGTGTCACAGATGCGCTCATTTGTTTGTGGCCTGAGGTCACATAAGATGTGCCATATAATCAACATTGCAATGCAGTCGATCTGTGTGTAAAGGTGTTTGTGAGTATAAGTGTCTGTGTGTAAACGGGTCTGTGTGTAGAAGCGTCTGTGTAAAAAGTTCTCTCTGTAAAAGCGCCCATGTGTATAAGTTTTTGCGGTAAAGGCGTTTGTGTGTAAAACGGTCTGTGTAGAAGCATCTGTATGTTTAAGGGTCTGTGTGTAAAAGCGTCTGTCGTAAAAGTGTCTGCGTGTAAAAGCGTCTGTGTGTAAAAGGAAGGCTTCTGTGTGTAAAGGTGTCTGTGTGCTAGAATTGCGTCCAAAAGTGTTGCTGTGTAAAAGACCTTGTATGTAAAAGGGTCTGTGTGTAAAAGGGCCTGTGTGTAAAAGGGTCTGTGTGTACAAGTGTTTCTGTAAAGGTGTCTGTGTGTAAAATGGACTGTGTGTAAAAGTGCACATCCTTCACATATTTACATCTTCACATCTTCATATCTTCTCATCCTCGCTTACTCGCATCTTCACATCTTCCATGGGCAAAAACTGATGTAAACACAATCAAAGATACATACCAAAACAATCTTTCACAACTTCTTTACAACATCTATTTTTTATACCTTATAAATTCACATCTTCTTTCTTTGAGACATCATCATATAATTATTTTTAAGTTGTGTTTCATGCTATACGATCTTCACAGTTACATATCTCACTATATTTCTCTTCGCTCTCGGGCCATCCGTCGTCTAGTTTCAAAGCATTGTTTGCTGTGAATGTAGCACAGGTACAAACCTCAATAGATTGCGTATTTCTCTTTGGGCAATGAAAGCAAGTGAGAAAAAAATACATTGTTTGCAATCTTGCCTTCAGCTCAGAATGCTGCATTTTCTTTGATCAACTGCTGTGCTGTGCAGCTCGAACTGCAAGTCTTGGGCAGTCAACATTATGCGTACTTCCACTACCGGCTAGAATATAGTTTCAAAAATGACAGGGTGCACCATGGCAGGGCATTGGTATGAGACCAGCTGGCTAAAGACAATATATGGCATCAGGTTGTTTGGTGGACTTTTGCTCACCCAGCACAAAATGTATTGATGACAGTGTATCAAAGGCAGCCATTTATTGAACATGCCAATAACCTGTCCTGTCCAACAAATCAGGGAGGTTGCCTTCCCTTCTAAGTAAAGTAGCCTTTGTAGATGAATTAGGGCTGCGTTGTAGAGCAGTGCCTTCCCAGATTTCAAAACTGTATATTTCTAGTTTGAAATGACTTTTGCCACACAAAAGAAAGAATGACTATTTTGCCTGGGAACTACATGACCTGAACTTCCCCACGGCAATCTTGCATTTCCTGTCCAAGTATTCTACTGCATAATTGGAATGCATCTTGATTTTGCCACAATTTGAAACCAATATCGACCATTGTTCTGAAGTAGTGCCTTTTTCCACATGAAAGTATGCTTTTCTTTGGATCAGGTTTCCTCTTTGTGAACATCACATCACAATATGACCATGTTACAGTCAAGAAAACCTATTAATTATCAAAAATCTCGCGCCGACAATAAACCCATCCCAAATAATCGAAGGAAGTTTAGAAGTCAAACTTCCGACAATATGGACAGATGGAAAATCCAAGACGGGAAGAGCCAGAGAAGAGAGAAGCTCAGACAGGGAGAAAGTCAGAAGAGAAAAGATGAGAGGGGAGAAAGTCACAAGAGAGAAGATGCAGGTGCGCGAAAAGGTAGGAAAGTCGCGACGCGTTGTGTTTTTCCAATGTTTTAGCGTGGCTCCGGAGAGTCGAAAAGTAGGCTCCCTAAAGCAGCGGGTGCGGAGCCATCTGGGCAGATGAGAGATCAAAAATTGCACGCCGTTGTGGCGCGAAGCACATTTTGAAGTAAAATGCGTCAAAAACTGACGGTCTCGGAGCACTTTTGGAAGTTGAGATGCGGAAAAAGTGCACGCCGTTGTAGCGCGAAGCACACTTGGAAGTAAAAAGTGTCAAAACACACCATTCTCGGAGATGTTGAAAAAGTGCACGCCGTTGCGGCGCGAAGCGTATTTCGAAGTCAAAATGTACAAAACACCTCATGTTCGGAGCTCTTTGGAAGTTTAGATGTCGAAAAAGCGCACGCCGTGTGGCGCGAAGCACATGTGGAAGTCAAAATGCTAAAACACCTCAAGGGCGGACCGCTTTTGGAAGTTGAGATGTCGAAAAAGTGCATGCCGTTGTGGCACAAAGGGCGTTTCGAAGCCAAAACGATAAAAACACCACACGTTCGGAGCGCCTTTGAATGTTCAGGCGTTGTTTTGTGTGGCAGGCGCAAAGGGTTCTGCACCTTGTCAAAAATGAGCTAAACGTGTGGGTTTCGTGGCATTTTCCAAAACGATGGCAGGCGTGGGACATTTGGGGAAGATCTGCAAAGATGCATTTTTCGTGGCAGGCACAGTACAAAAGACATATCGAGCAGACATGTTCAGAGGTCAGGGCGCTGATTCCCTGAGAGGGGTTGCATTTTCGAGCATCAGATCCTCAGTCTAAGATGATTTTGCGTGACAGGCGCAGCACTTCGTATGACCTGGCCTCACTTTTTCGTGGCAGGCGCAATACTTTATAGGCATGGCATGGGAAAAAATGCGGTGGCACGAGGCCGTCAGCTTTGCACTTAACTTTCCATTTTTGGAGGAAGTCTCACAGAATGGCTTCGTTTTTGATGGGGTCGGCTTCGAAAATTGAGGAAGTCTCGTAAAATTGCTTCGTTTCGGAACGTTACACTACACTACAATACAACTACAACTACAACTAGACCTACCACTACAACTACAACTACAACTACAACTACAACTACAACTACAACTACAACTACAACTACAACTACAACTACGACCACCACAACTACCACTACACTACACTACAGTCAACTACGACTTCAACTACAACCACAACTCCAACTACAACTACAACCACAACTACATCTACAACTACAACCGCAACCACATCTAGGACTACGACTACAACTACAACTACAAATACATTACAACTATATACACTGCGCTGCCTCCAACCACTTGTCGATCCAACAGTGGGGTCGCTCTGCCATCCATGATTCACAACAACCAACTTCTCCTATAGGTTTCCTATCTTTGAAACTTCCGCCACCGCCTTGCATGGTACTACTGGTAATGATAACCATAGCTAACATTATAAGAATAGTATTAAGTATAAATCTTTATGTATCCATTTATTTATCTACATGTCTGTGTGAGAGTGTGTGTGTGTGTGCGTGAAGGAAACCGACAGAATATCCCCTACTTGCTCACATTTCTTGGGGGAGAATCTCTTTCCGCGGCTAGGATGTCTCTCTTGGAACCACTGTATGACCCGTAAGATTTGTCTTGGCAAATTTGCTACTTGAAGCCGCAGTCTGAGTACCAATCCCCAAAGTCTTGAAAGTGACCTGCAAGGTGAATCCAAAAATGCTCCGATTAGAAATAACGAAAAATCTGCTCGAAGCTCCATGCCCACATGTGCGCCTTCCACCTTTTACACGTGCCATTGCGCAAACCACATGGCACACCTAAAATGACACATTCACTGCGACACGCTTTGATCTGCCACACGACACATTCATTCCACACGACAGAAATGAAAGTCTGAGTGTTAGACCGCCAAGCCACCCAAGGAGGGAGACACCTTGGGACATCTACGGGCCTGCGAGATTTTTGCAGGCTACAGCACCCAGGTTCCCATCGAGTATGAAGCCTTTGGTTGGATTGATGGAGGGCTTAGAAGGAAAAAGGGACCAGATACTCCGAGGATTGTTGCAAGACTACGAAGACCAAACGCCATGGCAAGACCAACAACCAAGTCGGAAAGGGCATCGGAGCGCAATGGAGGATCGAAGACATACAAAGAAATCTGTTCAGTTTCGCAAAGAAGAAAGCAGTTCAGAAGAAGCTGAGCAGGGCACGTCTGAGACTGCATGCAACAGGGTTGAGAACACAGCATACGGATCCTGAAATTGCTGATGCGATATAGACTCGCTGGTCTTTGGCCGCACACTGCAATGTTGATTTGCGTCTGCTCTTCTGTCGGTCCTTCCTGATGAATCGCAGCTTGGCCAAATCCGCAACTGCCAACGATAACTGAGTCCTCAGAAATCAATGAAACCGCTTTGAACAAAATCCATTGCATGCCGACTTGGTCTGTTGGTGGGTGAACGAAGACCGAGACATGCGCGGGCTCAAAGTTTCATGCTTTCCATTTCTGGCCGAGTCTTCGCCTCGAACCAGATGACTTGAAAAGAAAGAGAGGGAGAGGGAGAGAGAGAGAGAGAGAGAGAGAGAGAGAGAGCGAGAGAGAGAGAGAGAGAGAGAGAGAGAGGGAGGGAGGGAGGGAGGGGGTGAACAAAGAAGAAACCATAATATAGAGCGATACGTATGATAAGATGTAGAAGAGCAGAAACCTCTGTGGAGGTCCTTTTCGGAAGTCCTACATGTGTGAATGTTCAACGCAGGTATATGCAGCTCTAAGCCAAGCACGGACCAAAGAAGTCACCAAAGTCGCCTGTCATGCTTTAATTTGCAGCAGTGAACGTATGGCCGCTGCCGACGTTGCCCTGAAATCATTTAGTATTGTAGTAGTTGCTTCGTGTGACGCTTGTTTTGTTTTTCACGCTCAAGCAGTTCTCAAGAATAACTGTGTCTTCAATAGCGTGCCTCGACATACTTACCACAGTGCCAGTCACTGATTCAAGGCCATGGTCGAGCGAACTATGGCAGTAAAGCATTGAAGCAAAACACTCTGGATTAAAGGAAATTTAATTTGAAGACTTCGAAGCCAGGGACGAACGTCCAGGGGTAGTCCTGTCATTTTGTCAACCACAGACTTAGCAAGAGCGGTTCACGCGCGGGAGCAATAGGAGGGAATAACAGTTCGGAAGCGCGTACATTCACGGGTGAAAACATTGTGGGGCGCAAAATTAATTGTTCTTTCGGGTAATGTGGCTCCTGGGATCGCCGAAGTAGGGTCTCTGTTTCCGCCGTCCGTGCGTCGATCTGGGAAAGTTGTCGACCAAAATGCAAAGAACTGTAGGGAGAGCTGGATTTACATGTCAAAACGTTGAAAAAAACGGAGGCGTTCGGAGCACCTTTGGAAGATAAGTTCGGCAAAATGCCCGCGAGACTGTAGCGAGAAGTCGGTTTCAGAAAAAAATCCAGCCCACGAACCCGAATGCAGTCACGTTCAACAGTGACAGGCCAAACTGTTGCAACAGTCTTGTACATTCGTCCCCTGTGCCCCCACCATTGTAGCTGTAGAGTGTGGATTGGAGAGTTGTGGAGCACGAGTGTGAAAGTGTGAAGTGTGGAGCGGAGAGTGTGGAGAGTGGAGCGGGGAAGTGCGGAGTGTGAAATGGGGATTGTAGAGTTTGGGGTGTAGGGTGTGGAGCGTGGAGTGTAAAGTGTGGAAAGTGGAATGTGAAGTGTGAAGCAGGGATTGCAGGGTGGAGTGTGGAGTGTGAAGTGGGGATTGTAGAGCTTGGCGTGTGGAGTGTGAAGTGCGGAGTGTAAAGTGTGGAGCGTGGAGTGTAAAGTGCGGAGTGTAAAGTGTAGAGTGTGGAGTGTGAGGTGGGGATTGTAGAGTTTGGAGTGTGGCGTGTACATCGTGGAATGTAGAGTGCGGAGTGTGGAGACTGCAGTGTGCAGTGTGGAGTGCGGAGCGCGGCGCACGCAGTGTGGAGGGTGGGGTGTAAAGTGCGGAGCGCGAAGTGTGGAAAGTGGAGTGTGGAGTGTAGAGTGTGGAGTGTGGTGCGTGGAGTGTGGAGTGCAAAGTGTGGAGGTGTGGAAGAGCGGGTGGAGGGGGTCTACAGTGGCGAGCTGCAACTCCACCAAACATCGCGCTTGCCACGGAAAATCACATTTCACACACGACGAATCTTCACCAAATGCTGCGCTTGCCACGCAAAATGGCACTGTCACGATGCCCCACGCCTACCACGCAATTTGCACGTTGTCACCACTTGACGCAGCCCTGATGGGATTCGCCAAAAACACACAACACGACATGTCTTAAGTATCGCCCCCAGACCTCCAGGGTGCTGTGCCTGCTGGGAAAATGCAACTCAGCTTCTGAAAACGACGCAAAAGTATGGCGCCTATCACACAGAACGACTTTTGACACTTTTTCAAACACGTGAGAATCTCATGAAGCGCCACACCTGCCACGCGAAACTTTCTCAAACGCCCCATTGTGAGCGGTTTTCCAGCTTTACCCACTGGCGCGGCGACGCCACACGAAAACCTAGAGAATCGAGACCAGACAGGTAGGAAGCTGAAAAGGAGCATTTCGTACGAGGCAAATCGGCGTTACCACATTTTTTGAAAGCTCCAAAACGAGCAGTTCGTGCGAGCTTCCGTCAAGTTTCATCACTTTTCAGAAAGCGCCACACCTCCCACAGAATTTGCACCCTTTCACCCCTGGACGCAGCCCTGACAAAGCGCTTCGCAAGAAACATGCAACACGACAGGTCTGAAGCGCTGCGCCCGCCACAAAGAATGCAACTCATCTCGTGAAAACGTTGCAAGTGTATTGCGCCTGCCACACAAAACGACTTTGGACACGTTGTGAAACACGTTGGGATGTCACGAACTGCCACGCGTGCCACACGAAACGATGTTCCGTCACCTTGGACACAAATGACCACCTTTGAAGCTTTCCCCATTGGCACGGCCAGAGCGACCTACCGCGAACGGTTGCGCATGGTTGCGAACGGTTGCGCCACGTCTCGCGAACACACCCTCAACCCCCAAACCCCCGGAGTGAAACAGGAATCCTTGCTACGCATTCGGGAAAAAAGCAAAAGACTTAGGGGATCGGAACGCTTTGGGAAGACGAGGTCGGAAGTCGGAAGAACGCATTGATTCATTGATTCATTGATTGACTAATTCATGGATTGACTACTTCATTGATTCACTGCTTTGTTGATTCATTGATTCATTGAATCCCTGAATCGGCGATTCATTGATTCATTGGATCGCCTTGGCGGGCCATTAATTCGTTGATTCGTTGATTCGTTGATTCATTTGATTCCTTTTGCTTCAATGATTCATTGATGCATTGATTCGTCGCTTCATTGATTCCTTGCTTCAGTGAGTCGTTGATTCGTTGATTCATTGATTCCTTGCTTCAGTGGTTCATTGATTCACTGATTCATTGACGCAGCGATTCAGAGTTTCATTGAGTCATTGACTCATTGTTTCATTGATTCATTGCTTCGTTGCTTTCTTGCTTCACTGGCTCATTTATTGCGGAGCTTTGCGATAGATGAATACTCTGCCATCGCTCACATGCAACTGCAAACCCGGTCATTTCGATACCTGTTTTCCACGGCTTCGGTCAGCAAGTGAAATGCCTAACCTATGGGACCTGAACATGTCAACATGTCTGCACAGGCCCCCTTGAACTGTGGTGCTGGTCATCGCAGTTCACCACACTACGCTTCCAAGGCAAACTGGTGTTCACCAGTCGAAAAGAATCAAACTCATTTCTTCAACTAAAGCTTGATTCTGTGTCCATCTAGATGTTTGGTTCCCAAGTCCGCTGTGTTCATGCTCGTCCCTGTCTTCTGCAGTTCAATTCATCATGCACTTTTTTGTTGCAACCACAAGTAGCACCGGGCAATATGCTTCGCCTTGCCATGGCCGCGACGACTCATCATCGACTTTGCAGCTGAAGCATCGAAAACTACCACTCCACAGAGTTCACACCCAAGATCCTGCATAGTGGCCAAGCCACCTCAAAGTGCTGATCCAGCTTTGATCCCAGCATCAAACTCAGACTCTCAGCCGGACAGTGACACCAAATGTTGCGTCAAGCTGTAAAATACTTCAGAAAATGTTTCGCGTGGTGCAAGGCACCACAAGATGCGGACTTCCTTGCAGCATGGCATCCAGCATCATCAGAGTCCGTGTGCATCTCCAAACAATCTTGTTCCGACTGTTGTTGATACCTCCAAACCAGTCTTGGATGGCCCGCCAAAAACCTTGCCATCCGTTTCAAATCGTTCCAACTGCTTTTAGTTGGTGACTGCATCCGGCGGGCCAACTCCTTTGCTGCAAAACATGTGTCAGATCTCTCCAAAGCCAAGTAGTTGCAACGCATTGCCGAACTGCGAGACCTGCTGCTGTCCTCGGCACTCAAAGGCGTCTTGTCATCATCTTTGGCTGCGACGCCATGCGAAGCCACCGTCTTCGCTCCAATCAAGTTCAGCTCTTGACATGCCTCGGATCAGCTTACCATAGTGAATAAGCCTGTTGAGCAAAGCAACGCCCAGCCCCGTCAGGCCCAAGCAGAACTCCAAACTTCAACTCGTATCGCTCTTCCAGCCTGGCCTTCAGCCACAGCAAATCACCCCCAAATCCCAGCACTGTAACGTCGTCACCGTGCATCAAAACCTTCAAGTCACGGGTCTGGTTGACAAATAAAACTGGGCTTGCAAGTCCTGGAGCAATTGAGAAAGTCTGTCACCTCCAGTTCTCAACCTGCTGCGGCATCACGACATCCATACATTGCCTTCTGTAGGCGCCCGCGCGTTCCCTCAGGGAGTTCGAGCAGTCCAATGGGCACGACGAACGTCGATGGACGTCACTTTCTCTCGACGACCCCGGCGATCAACTGCTTCGCCAATCCTCTGAAGACTCAGCAACATCGAAACTGACTCCAATGGTGGAGTTGCTGCCAAAAATTGCTCGTATGTTGCTACGGCGAATCTCCTGAACCGCCATGCGACTCCTGTATTGTGGCTGCTCAACATCGCCCTTGTTGATGTCGGTCCACCTTGTCGATATATAGGACCTGCGCCAGTCACTTCATACCTCTCGACATACTCGATCTCCTCAAGCCTCGCTCCACGGACTGTGCTGGCTTCCGAAAGCTTCCCGGACACCTCGTCCGTAAGAATCTCCCGATCCGCAAGAATCCTCAGAAACCAAACTCAAGTCCAAATCCTCCTCCTGGTTAGTGGGTCCGAAATCCAAGCTGCTCACGAGCAGGTCTCGACCTAGCTGCTTCCTCACAAGCCATGGAGGATTGCCCGGATCAAGCCATCTGGATAGACATTAGTTACATTGTTTTGCCTTCCCACGAATCAAAAGGATCTGGCCACATGGCGGCGCCACTTCTTCCCAGGCACCTTGTGATAGTATTAAGTTTCATCTCGAATACAGTCTTCTGGAGCTGGAAACTTCACCAAATTTCTTTCTGCACCTGCATCGTGAAGGTCTTGGACGACTCGCGAATTTGTAAGGTCCAGCATCACTCGGAGGTTCACCTCTGACCATTTATGGGTCTACCCCAACATGGACTTTGCCCATACTTCGGCTCGTGGCAGGCTGATCTCCAGACATGGATTGGATCCGGCTCGCTGCTGCATTGCACATTGAGCTCCTCAACAATGCAAGGACTGCTGGCCAGGAAGCCGGCGCCCTTCTTCGCAAATCAACATGTCCCATCAGTGTCCTGCAAAGCCATTCCAAACTCACACATATTGCCCTTCACTCGATGCACATCCCGTTTGGTTCTGCCAACGTTCAATATGCAAGGCTCCTTCCATGAAGCTGCTCCATCCGGATGTTCATGCACAAAATACTTCCCTGCTGCTGGTTGCCTGTACAACGGAAAAGGGATCCGCCACCTCAACAACATTCCATGCTTTGGCCCGGGCTCCTCATCACTCAAATCCCATGGCCTCCCGAACTCCTCACAAGTTCCCAAATCCAGGGCCGCACCATTCCTCAATCCTCGACCACCAGGCTATCCTGTGACTTGTGGGGGTAAGAAAAGCTCCACCGCTGATGGCCCACGAAAATCGTAGGCTTGCCTCTCCCAATTGCGCCAATCTGTAGAAGGAGTCTCCTCATCTCAACCTCACTGTCCAACATGAGCTGAGAGGTCTCTGCTATGCTTGCCTCTCGAACCTTCTCCATAAACTCTGCACCATTCGAACGGCGCAGGGTTGAGCCTCATCACGAGCCATCCTCTCAACATCCATGCTCTCAGCCTCACCATCAACTGCACCAGGCTCATCAACCACCACAACTGGCGCACTCGGGGATGCTGCTGTCTCAGGGCCCCCTTGGCCCACGATCTCCTTCAAGGGCCGATCCATCTCTCGCAAGGCCTCCTCTTGCTTCTGCCTCTTGCTTGGCTTCTAATCTTGTCACCCGCTAGCTTTCTGACTCGCCTCACGTTCCTGATAAGCAACAAGGCACTCTTCTTCTTTCCTCTTGATCCGGTCTGTCTCTCTTGCCCTCTCAAACTTCGGCTCGATCTTCTTGTGGTCTCGTTCGCCCTTCAAAGGTTGATAAAGCACACATTCTACGAACTCTGGAAGCAAAATCTTCCATCTCTTGCCAGTCGACCGTTCATAGGCCGTTCGACCATCCCCACCTCTCTGGAATCCGGAAAGCAAGGCCCCAGTAGTCCACCATCCAGCAAAGCACCGGATGCTTGAGATGATATAGCGCTCAAGCAGGCAACTGGTCAAAGCCCTCGCCTGCCCATTGAAGTCGGCCAACAGCAGCCACGGCCAGTTACCTCCTCTGCACTCGGCTTAATTGGGGCCGGCCGACCCTAAACCTCCACGAGCCACTGCTTCGGCGCCTTCATCCTCATCTCCAAACCAGGATCTGCTGGTCCATCCCTGTAAGATGTGGTAATCCGGCGCCTGTCCTTGAAAACCCTCCGGCACCTCAGCGCAAACATGGGTCATGCGCTGCACATAAACAACATCTTGTTGATGAAGGTCTGAATTGCTTGGGCTAACTGCTCTACAGCGTTCTGCTGCCCCTGCTGCTCTTGTTGAGAACAGGCTTGAACTTGAGTGACCACTGCTTGTATCACCTGTTCAGTCGTCTGCTGAGTCCCCTGAAGAGCTTGTCCCATCCCTTGCAATCCTCTCCTGGAAAACGAAGCATCCCAGCCACTTGCTGGATCTCGGAGGGGTTTGCCGTAGGAGATCCATCTGCTGTTGCCATGCTGCAAAGACACACCAATCCGACTGCACAACAAACTGTCGCAATGGTCCCAAACCCGAACACCAAAAATCGCTGTACCAAGCCAAAGCTCAGTGAACCACGGGGCGTTTGTAATGCCGGCCGTGGCCCACTGAGCAAAATGCCAACTGCAAGCAATGTTCTCCTCACCAAGTTCGATCGGGCAATGTTTGCAGGATGAACCTGCTCCGCTACCAGGCGAAGCTTTATGATAGATGAATACTCTGCAATGGCTCACATGCAACTGCAAACCCGATCATCTCGATACCTGTTTTCCACGGCTTCGGTCAGCAAGTGAAATGTCTGACCTATGGGACCTGGACATATAAACGTGTCTACACATTTCTTCATTGGTTGTTGATTCATCGATTCATTGGTTCATCGTTTCTTTCGGTCAGCTGTGCATGAATTCTTTCATGTCATTTCATTGGCATACTCAGCCACATTTCTTCATTCGTTGATGTACCTCACAACTTCAACACTTCATCGCCTCTGCATCTCGAAAGAAAAAAAACTATGGGCCATTGATTTCTTATAGCCAGCTTTTTGTTGGAAACTTCCGCCCGGCATGGGCCGGGCACTATTTGGTATTAAGCTGATATGAGTGGATCGTAGGTGGCATCACAGAAAGGTGCCTTTGCAACGAAATGGACAGTAAAGACTTTGAGGGGACCAAACAAAAAGAAATCGGATTTGCAGTCGCTAAAATCTTTGAGGTGCAGGATGTCAAAGTATGTCAAGCGGATAGATAGCGTGCCTTGAGCGTGAAGCTGGATGACCATGCTTCCAAAAGAATGCGGTCCGAAATGTGTGCAGAAGCCAGTCCATGCAAAAGCTCGCACATGTCTCGCAAGGAACAGTTCGGCATCAGTGTGACCATTTTAGGTAGCAACGGGGCCATTAGGATTTGTCGTTCCTGCAAGGGAGCGGGAAACTTAGAATATCCGGCCAAAATTGATGCTAGGTCTCTCGCCCTCATCTCCTTGCCCGTTGCTGCACGAGTGATTTCACGCTGCAAATGCCTCACAGCTCCGACGTCAAGAAGGTCTAGTGCACCCATATCCAACACTGCACTCGCCAACTGCCGAGGACTGCACGAGCCTATTTCGTCCACCAATCGTGCTCGCAGCCAAGTTCCAAAAGTGTTCAATTCGGACTTTTGCAATATATCTTTGCTCAATGTCAATGACCTTAGCAACGATACTAATCCAGTAGCCTGCAGTCGGCGCCCTTGTTGTTCATGATTTTGCAGCTGCAAATGACCGGCTGCCCACACTGAACCCGGGTTTGTGTCCATCTTTTGTCTGAAAACTGCCATGAAGTGGCATAGCTGGGCAATATCAGTTGGGTTGAAGGCTCTTAATTTTTTTGGTGCCTCGTCAGTGAAGAGCTGCTGGATCAAAATGCCAAAGGCTTGAACCCACACTTGAGACTTTGCAAGAGAGCTGGCTGCCAGGGATAGATTTCGTGAATCAAGATCCAATTCTGGGGAACTTGAGTGTCTTTGACTCAATGTCTCAGCCAAATATCTTATTGCTGCTTCGTCTAGACGTTGAGGTCGTTTGGGTTTTGCTGACGTGAAGTCTGCGATTGTTTTCAACACAAAAGTACAATCCACAACTGTCGTTCCAGTGTGTACAGATGCTGCAGCTTGTCGAAGAAGACTTTGCGCTTTTACATCGTCATGGCACTTCCTTGCAGCCTGGCACAATGCTCGTGGGCCCTCAGGTGCACCTTGAGGAGCTGCACTCCTGACAGGCCCTTCGTTTTTCAGAGCACTCCGGTCAAAGACCTCTGGGTTTTGAGCATCATATCTGTCATATCTCTTCAATTTCTTGCTTTTGAGGTCGAGTGGATCTTTCAAGGACTTGGGTCTTTCGCCTGACCTTAATAGAGCTGGTGGGCGTCCATCCAGCAATTTGGCAGGAGCGCGCAATATGGCGCGATTGATTCGATTGATGCTTGTTCTCCCGGCTGGCCTTTCCATGTGAGCTTGCGAAGTATGGCAGTGCAAGATCCCATGCTCGGGCGTGCTTTGACATGATGGACAGAAGACGGAAAGAAAAAGACCAAGGGATCAAATATCTGCTCCCACACAACTGCAGCGCAGTTTGAAGTAGTCAAGATGGCAAGGTTTAAATTCATGCTAACAGGATAAAGCGACATTCTTTCTTTCTCATGTATTGTATTTCAAAAAGACTGCTACAGAGCTCAGTATCTGACAACAGCATGCCAAAACTGCAACGTTGGACATCTTGCGCAGAGATGGGGAGCTGAGCAGCCAAACTGAGAGCATTGGCGACTCAAGTTCCCTCGCTGAATCTCAAGCCATACAGTAAGTAACTGAACTCACACTCCAGTATCACTGCAAATCATTGCATATCATGGTCCATCAGTGCATGTTGCACATGTCACTGCATATGGCTATCCAGCACGCACGCTTTCAATTCAGTGCATATCAATGCATCCTGATTGATGTCATGGTACGTCTCTTCACGATACTGCCTGGAAGTGACGAACACTACAACCAGGTGTATCAGTGGTTATGAGCAAGCTATGAATGAAGTATCATACATTTTGATGTTTACAGATGCATTCCAGCGCATACCACGCATATCCATCCACATCAGTGCATGCAAGTGAACCACATTGAAGGCCAGCGCTGTCGCTTGAAACATCATCCCATCTCGAGTCCGTATCATGTACACGACTATGTCCATGTATCACGACATAAGATCGCATGTCTTTGCCTAAATACAAATAAAATCACTGCATATCTCGGCATATCATTGCATGTCAAATCGCATCATTGCATCTCTCGAAAATTGATTGTCAGTGCGAATAAAAGGGCGTGTCACTGCATATCATTGTACAAACATCGATGCGGGAGCATTCCACAATATCGTAGAGCCGTCATTACATTGCATGATGCTGTGGCTCAAAACTCTGGTGGTTTGGTCAACATCACAGAATTCAAGGGATAGGTTGGGACTCTCGGATGCTTTGGCGGTGTCTGTGACCCACACCCACATTCATGCCTGGATCAAACTTCACAGCCTGGAGAACACAAAGGCAACAGCAATGTGATCTTTGAAAGCGAGAACAGAACAGAATAAGAAAAAGGAAGAGGAACAGGAAAAAGAATCGAAAAAGATGGAAAGATCGGAGAAAAAGGACAAAGATCGGAGAGTGGCCCTTGAGGCTCTGGACTCCTGTCCTAGTCCACCACGCTTCTGTTCATCCCTTTTTGGTTGCCCAGCCACGTAGGATACAGGTTGTCGAATCAGTGGCCAAAACCACAAAACTTGGGTAGTCGATTGAGCAAATTCAACAAACACTTCGATCACATTCTTTTTGTATCCATTATTTTGTCATTTTTTGTGGCTTGATGTGTACGTCCAACCACCTCGAGAGTTGTAGGACCTCAACTCCATTAAGGCCCAATGTAAGGAAAATATCCTGCATTCCCAGGAAATCACTCTGTTGACTTCGAAATCGAGAGAATCTTAAGATTTCTCCGGGTGAGAATATTGTCAAACAATTCGACTAGCTTCTGGCTTTGTCAGACTGGGCAATACACTGCGCTTGGCAGGTGAATGCACAGCTGGTGAGACTTGAGGCGTAATCTCACATACGAGCCTCAGCAGAGATAGCAGAGGCACCACTGACTGAAAGGCATGCGATCCTGCATAATCGGCATAGACACTTCATCGAGGTGTGTATATATAGTATATATATATACATATATGCATCGCTTTGCAAGTCCTGTCAGCAAAGGTAATATCCTTTAAAAAAAAACAGCGCTTTCAGTATTGTATCAACATCCACCATTGCATGCAGACTGTGTCATCTACATGGGACCTCTGCGTGCGAAAGCAGCTCAATCATTTTTTACATCTTTAAAAAGCAATTCTGTGGCATTTCATCAGGTCCATTCTGCCTGTCGAATCAAATCAATCTATAACAGCATCAAACATGGTATACAAAACGCTACTTCATCGCTGCCATCATCTCTCACGCTTGGCCAGAATCTCAGACAACTCTATGGCTTCGATCCATTCCACAAACTCCGATCTGCTGACGGATGGTTTGACTCGCCCAAAATAGACATACATCAAAGTAGCAAGATCTTCATCTCTGATGTCCAATGGTAATGCTTTTGCTATCTCAAAAACAGTTGCAAATCGAGGACTGCCCTTGTTGATTCTTGAGAAGAAAGCCTCCAAATCTCGGCGCCGTTCATCCATCGGGCGAGCAGCTGTCGCTAACATAAACAGACTCCTACATTTCCTCCATGTTAGCAGTCCGCTTCCGTCATCATCCACCAATCTGATCAAATTGTCAGCTACACGGTCGGCTGTTGCCATGAAACCCATCAATTCCATATTTTTCGCCAGCTCAGAGGGAGCAACCGCACCAGCATTCCGTGCATCCCAACTTGAGAAAACGCTGAAGACTTCAGTTTTTAAAGCCGGTGGCAACTGGTCGAAGAACTCAGCCCCTCGTTTTACATTTTTGTTGGCAGTTTCAATTGCATTCTTCTTCAAAGATTCTGCGGATTGACCAGTCATGGCTTGAGCACTGGCTTTGTTGGTCCAAGTCTCACCATTAAAAAATGCTCGAGCCTCCATACCCTGCAAGTGGATCAATCGAGTGCAGTCACGCAGGAGTCCTTCAATGCCAGAGATCATGACCCTCTTCACGAGACCACGTTGCTTATCATGAAACCAGTTGTTAGTTCGGGTCCGTGTTACTGCCGCCCTCACGGTAAGGCGGCGCACTAGATCTGGAACCAGCACAAAGAGCATCAAGGGCCATTCTGCCCAGGCCAGCAAATAAGGCACTACTCGATCCCAGCCATAGACACTCCCGTTCAACAAGTTGACCAAGAGGGAAGCAACGACGGCCGCTTGCAAGAAGCAAAGCAATTTGAACACACCCGTGTACTCGGGGACAAGGAGAAAAGTACCGGGCTCGCTTTTCTCGCTTGGTTCTTGGGTTCGTGGCACGTCTGAACCTTCCACCCCAGGTAGTTGCGGGCGGAATCTTCTGCCTGACCGGCTTATTTCACCTGCGGCTTCCTGAGAAATGTCCAGAAATGAGGCTCTGCGAATCATTTGGATAGATGTTCCTGAAAACATTCGAAGAATTTGTCGAGGATCACGCGGAACTTGCGGAGTCAACTCGTAGGTGTCCTCTTCCAAAATGATAGAAAAGGCAAAGGCTATTGCTGCAAGTGCCCAGCAGCAAATGCACTGCATTGCTTGTCCATTTACTGACTCCAGAGAAAGGCAAATCAAAGTCACAAGCGCGACTAGGAGGAGAGCATAAAACCATGTGAGCACATCAACTTCCACTAGAGACAGAACCTTAGTTTTTGAAAATGCTGTTGTACGAAGTGACAAGCATGGAAACAAGGATGTAAACTGCAACGAATCTCAAAGGATCATTTGCTGGGTAGTGACAAGTGTAGTCACGGTGACTGACGTTTCATCCTTCTGTAATCTTATCGATACCGACAAAGCACAACAAAGCAACCATCTTTAACACAGCGGGTTGGGATCAAGAAACTATTGATATTGCATCCAAGCTGCAATTTGGCTCAACTGCTGTTCCAAAAAGACTTCAAAGCTAAAGAGTCCAGGAATGACTCCTTCCGAAGCGAGAAGCTTGCTCTGTGCACCTTCAAAGAGAAATCCATGACGAACTGCTCTCCACATGATCAGCTTGTGAATATACTTTCTGCGAAGTGAAGCACGTTCAATCACGGTACTGCCATAGGTAAATGGCTTGAGCATCCTCAGCTCCAACTTAGATTCATCAGGTGCTAACTTGCTGTCCTGGGCAGGAGATTCAGACGAGACCCTTCGCTCCAAGTAGCCTTCCGAAATCAGCAACGATTCCATTGACAATGGATTTGTCCCGAATGCCCGGGTACTTTCGTAGTCTGCCCATGTTTCTGCTGTTTCACGCGAAACTCTGAGAACGGCAAATCCTTGAAATAGCAACACCACCAGGAGCAAAAAAGTCGCCATGTGAACATATTCAAAGGTCTCTGGCAGTATGTTGTATTCATCAGCACCCAAAGAGATCAAAGGGCTATCTTCTGGTAGCAAGTGCGTCAGAACAAATAGAAGCAAACCAATGAAGCCGAGAATAGTGATCTCACGGAACAAAGCATCCAGGATTTCGCCGCCGGTGAAGTCACCACTCGCCTTCAGCTTCTTGCGAAGCCACCTCTCTGCATTCTCAAAGCCAGCAGACAAAACAACAATGATCAAAACTTCTCCAAAGAAAAAACCTGGCCGGTTGTTCACTTCCTCAGCTATAACGCTGAAAACTGCTGAGCGAGCAATGCTCGAATGTTCTCGTGTCCGGCCCCGAAGACATGGCCCATGGGTTATCTGACGGTGGTCTCGAAATCCGAAGGATCTCCTGGTCGGTCCACCAATAAAAGTCGTCGATACTGCGCTTGGTGCATAGAAAAAAATCCAAAGAGGAATGCTCAGCAACAAAGCGCAAAAAGCACAGACCAGGGTGTCGGAAACACTCCTGGTTGTCTTGACTCTGCGCCGCATCACACAATTTCACGAAATGGCAACACCTTTGTCTACAATCCCTTCCATGGTTTGATCAAAACATGTCTGCTCAGGCGCAATCTCTCCTCAATGACAACACAGGGCATGCCTATTATGTTCCTTTGTGTTTCACCTACAGTGTAGTGTACTGGCTCTGGTATTTAACTAGAGAGGTTTCGGAATCAAATGATGTTTTCTGCAACCAACCTCCAGGTGGGCGTGTGCAGAGGACATGGACACTTTGAACAGTTTTTGTTACCCTTTGACAATCCTTGAAGCTTGGGAAGATTTCCAAGAAGATTTGAGAAGTTTCGCAAGACAGAAGTACCCCCAGGCCAAGCCGCCGCGGCACGAACTTTGCAGATGTGCACCTGCCAGACTTCAGAATACAATTTAATACAATATGTATACAATATGTGTGCGATCGGAGCATCGTTTTTTTCCGTGTGGTGTTGCATTTGTTTCTGTTTTTGAAGGTAAGGCATGTGTGTGTGTGTTGCGTACAGAACGTGTTACTGAACAGGCGTCTGTCATTTTCTGTGTGCAAAAGCGGAGGAGCAGGCTGAGTACAGGTTGAGCGCTGTTCGCCCACAAAAAAGTTTTGTGACTGGTCTGAGCGCCCTTTGTCACAGGTTCAGCAAAGGCTCGCGCACGGCAGTCGAACTGTGGCCTCTGTTGCCATGGGAAATGTTGCAAGCGGGAAAAACGAGAGTGCGTCATGTATAGAGATATATTTTTTATGTCAATGTATATATATATATATGTATATATGCTTCCGTGTCCCGTGTTGCTGGCCCCCCCCCCCCC
>BGPT01000312.1:267008-291080 GCA_003297045.1 Symbiodinium sp. clade C Y103 | reverse complement strand
TACCTAAAGACGATCTGTATACTCCATATGTACCACCAACCCTCCCCGCCCAACGTATATTATATATCACATATATATATATACATATATATATATATATATCCAACATATCACGAGATCATTTATTTATAGACCATACATGTATGTATGTATAATACATATATATATATGTCATGATATATCATATATATATATATATGTCATACNATATCACGAGATCATTTATTTATAGACCATACATGTATGTATGTATAATACATATATATATATGTCATGATATATCATATATATATATATATGTCATACATATCATATGTATATATCATACACATCATATGTGTTATATATATGTATAAATCTCAGTTTTCACACATATATATATATATATATATGTATATATATATATACAACATATATAGCATACATACATGATTTATCATAGAGACAACATACCCCCCCACCCCCCACCACACCACAGGGGGGCAGAAAGACCGTCCACATCCACAGGGGGGGGGGGGAAGGACCATCCACAGGGGGGGGGGGCGACCCCTCCCCCTCACCCAGGGGGGGGGGGGGCCGTCCGACGCTGCACCATATATATATATATATCAATATGTCTGTGTATAGTGTTATATATATATATATATGTGCATACGAAGGCAATTTTTTACTAATTCACCAACCTGAAATAATGATTCCAATGCTTATATAACTATCATTCCAGTGACATCGCAGTGAGGTCATTGTGAGTTATCCAGACCTAGAGAGAGAGAGAGAGGTACAGTAGATAGATAGACAGATGGGCACATAGGCGCATCAACAGATAGACAGATAGCTAGACAGCCAGACAGCCAGGTAGGTAGATAGGTAGATTGGTAGATAGGTAGATTGGTCGATAAGTAGATTGGTAGACAGGTAGATAGGTAGATAGATAGACAGAATATAGATACAGTAGATACAGTAGATACAGTAGATACAGTAGATACAGTAGATACAGTAGATACAGTAGATACAGTAGATACAGTAGATACAGTCAGTAGATACAGTCAGTAGATACAGTCAGTAGATACAGTCAGTAGATACAGTCAGTAGATACAGTAGGTAGATACAGTAGATTGATACAGTAGATAGATACAGTAGATAGATACAGTAGATAGATACAGTAGATAGATAGATAGATGGATAGATAGATAGGTAGGTAGGTAGGTAGATAGGTAGATAGATAGATAAATAGATAGATAGGTGGATGGATGGACAGGACAGTCCAATGTATCTTCAACATGTTCATATGTATATATTCATATGTATATATTCATATGTATATATATATATATATGTATATATATATATATGTATATATATATGTATATATATATATATATGATCATATATGGATGTACAAGTATACAGATAGTTTGTTTCTTTCCCAACTTGCCATTTCTAGCCTTTCAGTCCCATTTCCGTCTCTTGATGTCACACTGAAGTGCCTGGACAGCTCGCTCTAAGTCCTGTGTGAGCGCTCTTGGTCCACACTACTGTAGAAGGACTAGCCGCGCGTGAGTTGCTGAAGCAGGACCACCTGAAGGCTCGGTCAAACCCTGCAGCTGTCCAGCAACTCAACTCTCCAACTTTCAAGAGGACAAGCAATGAAGGCCAATGACAAGCACACAATACGAGTGGGTTGCAAAACTGTTGTATGTCAGAAGGTTGGAGATCTAGTGCAACTAACTTCTGGGTGGAGCACAGTGTGGCCGGTTCTAATGCCTCTCCGCGATATTATGGGGAAAATCGGCATGTATTGCAGTGTGTTCTTGTTCTGTCACTCTGTCAGTGTCTGTCAGCTAAGGCTTTCACCATTAGGAAGCATGCTGCCAGCACCTTCGCCAGGCCAAGAGTTCGCAGGCCTTGGAAAATTGCTGCAATGAGCTCAGTCCAGAAACGATGAAGAAACAGAAGTTCAAGATAGTTCAGGTGTTGGTCCAAACACATCCCCATATGGCCCCATATGGCCCATATGTCCCAAACCCAAAAGCTCTTCAAAATGTCAATTTTTGAGCGATCAACCGATCAACCAACAACTTGTCAAAGTCAAGATGGTGGGATGCAACGAGTTTTGGAGGGCCAAATGGATTGCCGCCAGAATTGCGCTGAGAAGCCTGCAGCTTCCTGGGTTGTCAAGAACGGCCACTGCGTCCACATATTCTTCTTCATTAAGGTCACAGCCACACAAGCATGACCGCCGTGACGATCGATGAACCAGTGGCTTTCGTGTGGATGGACTGAATCGTACAAGTCTGAGTCAATCACAGGAGGCCCATTCAGCAAACTTACGCGAAGCTTGCTTTCGCTGAGATCGATCTCAACATGTTTCTCCTTGATGGTCTGGTCTACAGGAATGTAGAGCCGGACCTCTCTGCCGTCCTTCCCAGCCTCTTCCCATTGGTAGCTACGAAAACGGCGGGCCATCCGAGCACGCCGCATCTGAGACAACCGTTTCGATGGTCGAAACTGTGTGATCATGGTGGCTGCTCCCACTGCAAGAATGGAGAGCAAGCCCGCTGTGCTGTTGCCAGGGCGAGACGGAAGCTTGCTGTGAGTTCCAACTCCAACTCCAACTCCGCCGACTTTGGAAGTAGCGCTGTGGGTTCCCGTAGCTCCATCTGTAGCTCCACCGAAGGTCTCATGTGGGAAGGCAGAAGGAATTCGTGGGAGTGGTTTTTGCGGACCCTGCATCTGTAGGTACATGGTCTCTTGGACCTGCATTCCAAGGCTCAAAAGAGAAGCGACGAGATGCTAAAACTGAAGGGCAGTGCATTAGTGAAATAAATTGCAAATGTCAGGAAAGAAAACAAAAATGTCTAAAACGCTGGGCCACACTTGCGTACTTCCCATAGCTCCCAGGATTGAGTCTGTTTACTGGACCAGAGCGTGACCAGCGGCTCATAAGGGCGACACAAGCTGCGAACAGCCGATGTCAACTTCGACACTTGGATCACTTGGATCGGGCTCAAGGCTGAGCTCGAACCGATAGTTGCTTGCATGCATAGATTCTCAAGGATACGTGAAGATACATTTCCAATACATGTCAAAAATAAAGGTATGGATTGCTCTGCAAATTACTCTAAATTTTTGAGCTCAACATTGATCAACTCTGATACTCTTGTGAGAATGTCTCCAAAGATATCAACCCAGGCGGCACGACGATTTTGTCCGCATCAGGTATGTCGATGACAGGTCAAGTATTAAAGGAGGTTTGTTTATGTAATATACATATATATATATATATGTATATTACTATAGTTATTTACGTATATATCTTATATTCATACATGTATACTATGGTCATACATATACAATACATATGTGCCTATGTATGTATATATATATATATACATTTATATATATATATGCATGTCTATGTATAATACATATGTACTATGTAAATATGCATATATTATATACATAATTACATATACATTTATGTATATGTGTAATTAATCGAAAGAAGATTAGAGGTCTATACTTCTGTGTTACGGAGCAATTGAATGTCATTAGGAATTGAATGTCATTGGCAAGAGATGTCATAGCAATTGAAAGTGAAAAACCAAGAGATGTCATAGCAATTCAATGTCATTAGCAAGAGATGTCATAGCAATTGAAAGTGAAAAACCAAGAGATGTCATAGCAATTCAATGTCATTAGCAAGAGATGTCAAAGTGAAAAACCAAGAGATGTCATAGCAATTCAATGTCATTAGCAAGAGATGTCATAGCCAAAAGCAAGAGATGTCATAGCAATTGAATGTCATTAGCAATTGAATGTCATTAGCAATTGAATGTCATTGGCTCGAAATGTCAATAGCTAGAGATGTCAATAGCTAGAGGATGCCATTAGCAAGAGATGTCATAGCAATTGAATGTCATTAGCAAGAGATGTCAAAAGCTAGAGAGACGTCATTAGCCAGAGATGTCAAAAGCAAGTTTTAGTGTTGGGCTTCATTTCGACAAGTTCAAGGTGTTGGTTTTGGCAGGAAGTCTCGCACGAAAGCTCCGTTTTCAGAGCTTCAACTTTCAGTTTTTGAGGGAAGTCTCGCACGAAAGCTTCGTTTTCACATCTTCAAACTCAGTCTTGGAAAGAAGTCTCGCACGAAAGCTTTGTTTTCACATCTTCAGCTTTCGGTTTTTGATGGAAGTCTCGCACAAAAGCTTCGTTTTCACATCTTCAACTTTCAGTTTTTGAAGGAAGTCTCGCACGAAAGCTTCGTTTTCATATCTTCAACCTTCTGTTTTTGAGGGAAGTCTGGCACGAAATGCGTTTTTGAAAGTTAGCAGATGCACGAAATGCTGTGCTTTGTAGGACAAAACGCGCCTCGGAAGATGGATGGGGAAGGCCCGCCGCGCGACGGTTTCGGGACGGTCTCGGCTGTACCAGGATCATGCTCGGATCGGCCCCGCAATCAAAATGACGCTTCAGGCTTGGCTTTGACAACTTCACGTTGTTCGATTTTGAAGGAAGTCTCGCACGAAAGCTCCGTTTTCAGAGCTTCAACTTTCAGTTTTTGAGGGAAGTCTCGCATGAAAGCTTCGTTTTCACATCTTCAAATTTCAGTTTTGGAAGGAAGTCTCGCATGAAGGCTTTGCTTTCACATCTTCAGCTTTCATTTTGGGAAGCTTATTCGCGTATTTCCATGGCGCTGTGCAACTCAGTGTCTTCAAATCTTGTTGTAATGGCTGCGTCAAGGTTCCTTGGTGCCACGGCTGCGTGCGTAATACTATTGTGTTTTGCAGCTGGACATCGTAAATCGTATTGGAATGGTTGCANGCGTGCGTAATACTATTGTGTTTTGCAGCTGGACATCGTAAATCGTATTGGAATGGTTGCATCCAGGTTGCGAAGGTGACTTGTCAGGAAATTTTCTCCGTTTTGGCGCTGGTGATTTTCCTATTAAAACTGTTGTGTAAAAGCCTTCAAAATCGTACTTTTCTTGGCTTTGGCGTCGAGATCCGGTTTTGGAGCCGCAATTTCTGGCACTGATGTCCGTGGTTCTATTGTGTTTTGCAACTCAATGTCTGCAAATCATTGTAAGGGCTGCGTCAAGGTTCCTTCGTGCCACGGCTGCGTGCGTAATACTATTGTGTTTTGCAGCTGGACATCGTAAATCGTATTGGAATGGTTGCATCCAGGTTGCGAAGGTGACTTGTCAGGNGCGTGCGTAATACTATTGTGTTTTGCAGCTGGACATCGTAAATCGTATTGGAATGGTTGCATCCAGGTTGCGAAGGTGACTTGTCAGGAAATTTTCTCCATTTTGGCGTTGGTGATTTTCCTATTAAAACTGTTGTTTAAAAGCCTTCAAAATCGTACTTTTCTTTGCTTTGGCGTCGAGATCACGGTTTTGGAACTGCAATTTCTGGCACCCATGTGCGTAGTTCTATTGTGTTTTGCAACTCAATGTCTGCAAATCATTGTAAGGGCTGCGTCGGGGTTCCTTGGTGCCACGGCTGCGTGCGTAATACTATTGTGTTTTGCAGCTGGACATGGTAAATCGTATTGGAATGGTTGCATCCAGGTTGCGAAGGTGACTTGTCAGGAAATTTTCTCCATTTTGGCGCTGGTGATTTTCCTATTAAAACTATTGTTTAAAAGTCTTCAAAATCGTACTTTTCTTGGCTTTGGCGTCGAGATCCCAGTTTTGGTGCTGCAATTTCTGGCGCAATCATGTGTAAAAACGGTTCTGTGTAAGAGCTTCTGTGTGTAAAAGCTTCTGTGTCTATAAGCTTGCTGTGTGAAAAAGCTTCTCTGTGTAAAAGCTTCTGTGTGTAAAAGTTTGCGGTGTGTAAAAGTTTGCTGTGTGTAAAAGCTTCTGTGTGTAAACGCGTGTCTGTGTAAGAGCTTCTTTGTGTAAAAGCTTGCTGTGTGTAAAAGCTTCTGTGTGTAAAAGCTTCTCTGTGTGGAAGCCTCTGCATGTCAAAGCTTCTTTTTGGAGCAGGTCTTGGGNTCTGTGTGTAAAAGCTTCTCTGTGTGGAAGCCTCTGCATGTCAAAGCTTCTTTTTGGAGCAGGTCTTGGGCCAGAGAAGAGCCGAGATGATCTGAGAGTACGTTGAAAAGACCTGAGATGAGGTGACAAGAGCTGAGCTTAGCTGAGAAGATGCGAGAAAAGCTTAGAAGATGTGAGAAGAGGAGAGAAGAGATGAGAAGACATAAGATGAGCNTGAGCTGACATGAGCTGCGAAGAGCTGAGAGAAGTGGAGAAGAGCTGTGAAAATCTGAGAAGAGCTGAGACAAGCTGAGATGAGATGGCATGAGTTGAGACGATCTGACAGGAGAAGCGTGGTGAGGAGCTGAGAAGAGCTGAGCTGAGACGAGCTGCGTAGAATGGAGAAGTTGAGAAGAGCTGAACAGAGAAGAGTTTTGATGAGCTAAGAAGAGATGAGACCAGCTTAGGTGACATCAGAAGAGATAAGAGCAGATGTGATCAAAAGCAAGGGATGTCAAAGGCAAGGGATGTCAAAAGCAAAGGGATGTCAGAAGCCAAGGGATGTCAAAAGCAANGGGATGTCAGAAGCACAGAAGGCTTGCCTGCATCCTATAGGCACAGTCTTTGTTCAGTTTTATAAGCTATAGGTGTTTCAATTTTGAAACTTCCGCCCCAGGCTTGCCCGGCAACTTAACTACTTGTATGTATTGATATAATATGATAGATCTCCTCACAATGACGTTACAGATTCCCTCGAGTGATGCCTCGAAGAGTGATGCTGGAGCTCTGATCCCATTCTGCTGTCTATACTTAATGATCTGCTGCACAGTCACCTTGGGGAATTCGAAGGAACCCGTGGTGAAGTTGACTCCAATTGAGTTGCAACTGCAATAGGATGCAATAAATATAGTCAAGTGACAACTAATAAAGACTAATGACATCTATAGATCATCAAACGATCTAATGACAACTAGATCAAAGTTCCGTGACTCAAAAAGCTAAGGTCTCAAGCGATTGGGATGTTATGCACTCTGGCAAACTCCAGGCTGTCATCGCGACGGTACATTGTGCCGTCATCGTGCATCTGCCGGTGATGCATTGGACCATCAAATCCAGGCATGCCGGCACATCTTCAAACTCACCACTAGGATCACTAGGCTCAATTTGAACAAAAATTGAATGAGATGCCACTTTGGCTGTTCCGAAGCAATTTGTACTCTTGAAACTCTTTCAGCATGTGTCAATGTCTATCAATGTCTGTCAATATCTGTCAATACATTGCTCATGCGGCAACTGCAATGCTCGAGGGCGCCACCAACTCTGCAAGAACACCAACAGGTGTTACGCCAGCCAGGCGGCAGAAGTCGAAAGTCGATTCGGTGTGTCCTGTCTCTCTTGACACAATCTGAGCGGATTGCTGGCTATATGGCCAAAAAATGTCAAAAGATGCCAAAAGGAGAAAGCATGTGAGTCCTTGTCAGTCATTGTGAGTCCTTGGTCTTTCAACTTGGAACCCTTAGGATCCCCGTACTCCGGCACCTGGGCGTTCAAGAACTCCACCAGGTCTAGCACACAAAGGAAAAAGATGCCCTGGTTTGGAGAAGTCCTGGAGTCGAGTCACAGAAACTGACACAGAAAGTAGCGCAATCGTTGAGCGATCGAGTAATATGAGCAATCAAGCAAAGCGAAGCATAGCAAACTGCCAAGCTATGCATAGCATAGCACATGTTTTGTATTGTTTTGTAAAGTGCATGATTTGAAATAGCTGTGTTGTTCTTCTTGGAGAGTGGCACGGCCACTGCTGAAGTCTTAAATGACGTTCTACATAATGTCATGGAATGACCAGAAAAATGCTCCAGAGATTGGGACTGCATTGAAACAGTATAGGTTTGTTTCAAAATGGGGGATACCCCAAAATGCCATTTTAATGATGGAAATTACGACAGGCCATGGGGGTTCTTACTATTTCTTACTTAATTTTGAGACATACCTGTATAGCAACGCACAAGCGCGCCACGGACCTGACTCTGGTGATTGAGGTCACATAAGGCCTTGTTCCAGTAAGACACGCCATGATGCATCATCCAAAAACGGTGTGTGGCGCGTGATCTATCGTTTTGTATGACTGCACTTGACTGCTCTTGACTGCCCCAGTGGATATTCTGAATTCGGACCAAGTGGCTCTTGCTGTTGTCGCCCGATCAGCTGCCGATACTCCAGTTGATGTTCCTGGGAGGAAATCCTTGAAGCGCGAAAAAAGTGCGAAGGTTTGTCTCACCAAGTCACCAACCTCTAAGAAAATGAGAAGGCTCCAGGAAGTTTCGGAACTGCACAGAAGGGCTACAAAATCACTACGGATGACTTAGGTCAACACGGTCGAAACGTAGAAATTAGTTGCGTTCGCATCCGTGTTTGTTGCAGTCGCCTTAGCCAAACTTTCAGGCCCGCACAGGATCAATGCATCATCACTGCAGGATTGTTCGTTTTGGCCAGGCTGGCCGTAGCTAGCTGACTACGCTGCCGATTTGCCGCACAATGTAGCCTATTCATTCTAAGAGGATATGGTCCCCCCATTAGCATTCCTTGCACTAGATTGTACAATCCCTTCTTTTTCACGGATGTCCATCCCCTTGTATGGCTTGAGTATTAGTAGGGTTGAGTGTTGTCAATTCCTTTTAATCCTCGCATCACCCTCCAAATTTCTTGTAATCGTGTACTCAAAAGCTCTGTCAATTTGCTTTCTTGATTTGCATGTGGTTCAGAGAATCCACCAGGAACTCAGCACTTTTTCAACGCTTGATCCAAACCATATCACTATGCGGAAAGAAAGCATTCTGAGGATCTTCAAAACTGGCACTGTCCGCAGAAGCCCAGGAGCCCTTGTCATTCTTGGCAACCGTTGTTGCCGTTGTCGTTCTGAACCTTCTTCTTGCTCTTCTCTTGCTCTTCTCTTGCTCTTCTTGGGTCTTCTTGGTTCATTCTTGGTTTATTCTTGTTCGTATTGTTCCTGTTATTCTTGTTATTCTTGTTCTTGGCTTCTTCCAGACCGGCCACGTTCAGGTCACCTCTGTCATCGACAGGAAGTCATCTGGCATGCAGTTTCCCTTCAACTCGTTGCAACTACTGCAAGCACAAACCAAATTCACCATGGCATTAGTACCTCCCCGGCAAAGGGGGATCCAATGATCTACAGTATCCCCTTCGTCTCCGCAATACCAGCACTTGTACATATCTCTTTCGAGCACTTGTGTTCGAACATCGCCAGGCATTTTCCACCGGCTTTGTGACCTGATTTGAAGGACTTCGGGTGGCTTCCATTTGGACACGTCACCTTGGTCTTAAAACAAGATGTCAAAACAGGGAGAAGAAACAAGGTGTCAAAAGGTGTCAAAACCAGGTGTCAAAACCAGGTGTCAAAACAAGGTGTCAAAGCAAGGTGTCACAACAACGTGTCAAAACAAAGTCTTAACAGGCTCAAGACAAGGCCTTTATCTTCTCTTTGCTATATTAGATGCTCCTATGATATGTCGATCAAGCCTCCACATGTTCTCGTATCATTCAGGCAAAAGAATGAGACGTTTTGTAAAACGAAAAGGACCATCAGGAATTTGAAGCCTGCGCCCTCGGGCACTTTCGAATGCTGTCTCTTCCGAAAGCGACACCAAGAATTGCTGGAGCCACCATCACAAACCAAAGTTGCACTGCTTTAATAGAAATATCGTGTACAGTAACGGCAGCAGGCAAAAGCAGCTGTGGTGCACTTGACAACAGGTCATCAGACAAGCCCGGTACACATCTACATAAATTGAGAAAATAAATTCAGTTCTGGAATATCTGCAGAAACACTGCAATTAAAACAAAAATAAGCAAGCAAAAGCGTTCCCTGGAAGCTTTGCCATCAGGGCGAGAAAGAGAGAGTGAGAGCGAGAGAGAGAGAGAGAGAGAGAAAAGAAATGAGGGACGGGGAAAACAATTCCTGGCGCGACATCTTGGAGCCAGTCAAACCATCTGCCAATTGCCTCATTGTATGTATTTATATATACTGTACACATACATATACTCATATAACTGTGATATAGATAGATAGATATAGATATATAGATGAATGCCAAGCAGAAGCGCTCTTTCGAACACAGGAACCACCACCTCGGTTCGTATCTTGTCCTGCAACCCAGGCTGCCAACCTTGCTTTGTTGGCAATAACACTGCCTTAGCATCGCCTGAATGTGGCTCTCACAAAACTATGCATACATACATAGTTTGTACAGTTTCACATTTCCTGTGTGCTTTGCAGTTTCACGTAGAAAAGCACCTTGCTAGTTGGCTCGGAAGACCTTCGATTCAGAAGGACTAGAGTCGAAGAATATTCAGTTCACAGCTTTAGCAAAAGCAGGTAAGGGGCCGGTAAGGGGTATCCTTTCAAACCAAAGACAATTTGTCCTGTCCCTACAACTACAGCAAATTTCTTCCACATGCGAAGACACCATGCACCTGGCGTGAAGCTTGAAGCTCTGTTGCGAGTTGATGACGATGTTGGTACATGTACGAGCTTTTTTATTGGCTCCTGATTTGTATGAATGTCAAGAACTATATGCGTGTGATGCCCACAAAGTACGTAGCGGCGGCACACTCAGCAAAGGTTCGGAGCTTGAAAATCAACAGACAGGACCCAAGTCGTGGAAAAAGCTCCCAGGATTCCGTGGTGCATTTAGACACTTCATGAAACACTTCAAAACTTTGAAATCTTTAAATGGATTTAAAATGTTTGAAAGTCTCCCTCGGCCTGGTCCTCGAACTGCAGCTGCTAATGCAGTAAGAGAAATGCCAAGTGGATAGGCTTCAGGTGGGGCTCCTTTTGTGAGTAGTTTTTCCTGAGTGAGGCCACAAACAAAAGGCGTCGGGTACAAGAAAGACACGCAAGTTTGCGGGACTTCGCAAGAGCGAAGGCGCATGCAAACTAACAGAGACTGGGTATTTGAGGGAATAAAAGACTGCTATAGCTGAAAGCGATACTAAGCATCAGCAGCACCAACAATTCGCGATTGAAGTGCCTTTCGCATGGCAAGTGGAGCTTTGGTATGAAAAGTCACAAGTGGAGTTTCCAAGGCTTTGAAGGCTTTGGACGCATGGGATGGTTGACCCGCTACAGCAAGGGCTTCCACAAAAAGGTCAAGCAATTGCGACACCGAAGCATGTCCGCGGAGAACTTGTGGGAGGAAAGCCTTGCAAACGCTTTGAGCTTCAGAGAGCACTTGACAAATCTCAGAGGAAAGAGACGGACGAGATGAAGGAGAGGAAGGACCTGCCGAACCTGCCGAACCTGCCGGACCTCGCTTTCCGCCAGGACCTCTAAGCAATTCAGCTGCAAGCGACGTGGTGTGCACGAAGTGTTTCACAACATCTCCAGTACTTTGGATCTTCAAATCTTCGAATGTCGCAGAGAGATCCGACTCGCTCCTCTTGCGCACACAAGTGGCTGATCTGAGTCTGAACCGCCTCAGCCAACATGACTTGAGTGCCCTTGCAGCGAGCGGAACCGCGAAAATGCTAATTGTGTAGGAGAGAGAATTGACTCTTCCTGGCTGGAATCCAGTGACTCTCGCCTTGGATGATTCAAGTGAACACAGAAACCCTGCATGATGATCAAAGCTTACAATATCTTGCAAGACGTTCAATTTGGATTCCATGTGGAATTCTGTTTGAAGTTCAATTTGCCACCAAGCATCTGCTCTGTAGCTGATTTTTGTCGAGGGCTGGCAGCAGACAGGCCATTGCATAACTGGCTGTAGATCAGTGGGGATCAGTCGAGTATGTGTGTGTGTGTGTGTGCGATTTGCATTTATCCGGTGTTCCTTTTGTCTGCTTGTTTATCAAGCACCAAAGCACAAAATCAAATGTAGGGGATGATCTTCTGCCTAGCCAGGAATGTACAGTAAATCCTCATGACTTTGAAGTAAGCAATACCACACTACGCAATGCGTGCTCTGCACAATTTGTCAATTCAATTGCAAATCCACTATATAATAGAATCCCTGGAATGCTGTTTTGAGTGTAAGCTGTAAGCAAGTGAAGTCATGCAAAATGTCTAGTCTATGGCTGGTCCTTAGCATTCAAGCATGTTGGCTAGGGTCCGGACTGGATGCAAACCAAAGTGCTCTAATCTGTCCTGCCCAACAATACTGAAGGCAATTCACTTGTGCTAACCGTCAAACACTCCACAATGTCTAACTGTTTGGATTCTGAAGCCGGAAGATGTTTCAGTGATTTCAGTGACATGTGGCCTTGTCTGCGACAACACAAACAATTCCAGTCGTATGTCGAATAGCGAATGCCATTTGTGCAGCCTTGGGCACGTTCGTGCAGAACATCAAGGTTCACTGCAAAAAAAATGAAACGCAAAACTTGAACACGTGCCACTGGTGCAAGAGGGTAGTGCGCTGCAACCAAGGGCCATGACAGTCACAGACTCCGCTGGCAAAATCAAATCGCATTCATCCTGCAAATGCATATAAACATTCAAACTGAAGAAACCTGCTGAAATGTTTTTTTCTACTACAAGTCTACAATAAAATAAAGCTGCAAAAGCATGTCCTCACGGTCATCACTGTCCATGACCATCACAAATTCGCCCTTCTTGAACGCCCGAAGGGCTTCCTGACAAAACACATGCACACTGCGCACTGCAAATATTTGTCTCAGCAAAAGGTTCTTTCACGACCAGATTGACGAGCCTCCATTGAAGACCACGACATCGAGAACTCACAGGACCCGGACAAGGCCTGCCCATCCAAGCCAAGTGCAAAGCAGGCATATGCGAACATCGCAAAGGAAGCAAAACAACAAATTATAAAAAATTTTTGACAAGTTGAACGTTTGCACCCCTCACCAACCCTTTGCATCAAAGCCTGTGGGATTAGGTAGGTGCCCAAAGTTTGGACGCATATGCAATGCAAATCAACGCAATGTGCAAAATGTGTGATCCGAGATCCCGCTGACCATGCAAATGTCTCCGCGCCCCCACCTGGATACGAAGATTTCTGCGCAAAGTGTGGCAGCTTTGAACCCTTAAACAGCTGTCGAAGGGGGGGTTTAATGTGGTTCCTTTGAGTTTGGCGCAGCTAAATGTACGACTGTGAAAAACAGGAAAAACTGCAGTTTCCAACACGCCGCACGCACATGCATCACAAACCTTACATGTTTCCCACGCTTTGCGCGTTTTCTCAATCTGTACATGCACACAACTGATTTCTTGTCAAATTGATTGCAAGTTTGAAGCTCACTTGTGTGGAAATCTCACATATGTAGGATACGCCATTGCAGTTTCTGCCATGGCCAATAAGCGAACATCAACATAATCAAATTCACCACAATTCGCCAGTTGCAGTTTGTTCGTGAAGTGTGCCGCCCGAATTTACTGAACTTTTGTTCAACGAGCATGTCGAATGTTTCTGGCAAGGTGTCAAACACACAGCCAGGGTAAGGAACACGTGGGCCCAAACATGACCACAGCCGGACATAGTTTTTTATTCCCGAGAGCGTCTGAGCGAAGGGTTCTTCGAAAAGTCGCATCTGCATATTTTGACTTCTTCACATTTTCACATCTTCATCCTCACATCTTCACACCTTCACATCATCACATCTTCACACATTTTCACATTTTTACATCCTCACATCTTCACATCTTCACCTCTTTGCAACCTCACATCCTCACATCCTCACATCTTCACATCATCACATCTTCACATCATCACATCTTCACATTTCCACATCCTCGCATCTTCACATCTTCACATTTTTTTCCTCTCTCTTTCTCTCTCTCTCTCTCTCTCTCCCTCTCTCCCTCCTCTCTCTCTCTCTCCCCCTCTCTCTCTCTCTCCCCCTCTCTCTCTCTCTCTTTCTCTCTCTCTCTCTCCCTCTCTCTCTCTCTCTCTCTCCCCTTGCACTCTCTCCTTCTTTTTCTTTCTCTCTTTAGGCCGCGAGCAGTGCCGACGAGCTGTCACGAAACGTCAACCCTTTCGCACGAAATGAGGTTCGATCGTCAAAAACTGAAGTAAAATTGCGATTTCAAGTTGTCCGCGGCAACCCTTACGCACGAAATGAGGTTCGATCGTCAAAAACTGAAGTACAATTGCGATTTCAACTGTGCTGGAGCAACCCTTCCCGCGCGAAATGAGGTTCGATCGTCAAGAACTGAGATAGAATTGCGTTTTCAACTGCGCTGGAGCAACCCTTCCCGCACGAAATGAGGTTCGATCGTCAAAAACTGAAGTAAAATTGCGATTTCAACTGTGCTGGAGCAACCGTTCCCGCACGAAATGAGGTTCGATTAGAATTGCGATTTTCACTGTGCTGGAGCAACCCTTCCCGCACGAAATGAGGTTCGATCGTTGGAAACTGAAATAAAATTGCGATTTCAACTGTGCTGGAGCAACCCTTCCCGCACGAAATGAGGTTGGATCGTCAAAAACTGAGGTAAACTTGCGATTTCGAGTGTCCTGGATAAACCTTTCCCGCACGAAAGTAAAAGGATCTGTGTGTAAAAGGATCTGTGTGTAAAAGCATCTGTGTGTAAAAGCATTTGTGTCTCAAAGGGTCTGTGTGTAAAATGGTCTGTGTGTAAAAGCGTCTGTGTGTAAAGGTGTCTGTGTGTAGAGGCGCTTGCGTGTAAAAGCGTCGGTGTGTATAAGCGTCTGTGTGTAAAAGCCTCTGTGTGTAAAAGCGTCTGTGTGTAAAAGCTTCTGTGTGTAAAAGCGTCTGTGTGTCAAAGCTCTTGTGTGTAAAAGCATCTGTGTGTAAAAGCGTCGGTGTGTAAAAGCGTCTGTGTGTAAAAGGGTCTGTGTGTAAAAGCGTCTGCGTGTAAAAGTGTCTGTGTGTAAAAGCGTCTGTGTGTAAAAGGGTCTGTGTGTAAAAGCGTCTGTGTGTAAAAGCGTCTGTGTGTAAAAGGGTCTGTGTGTAAAAGGATCTGTGCGTAAAAGCGTCTGTGTGTAAGAGCGTCTGTGTGTAAAATGGTCTGTGTGTAAAAGCTTCTGTGTGTAAAAGGGTCTGCGTGTAAAAGCGCTGTGTGTAAAAGTATCTGTGTGTAAAAGCGTTTGGGTCTAAAAGCTCTTGTGTGTAAAAGCATCTGTGTGTAAAAGTGTCGGTGTGTAAAAGCGTCTGTGTGTAAAAGGGTCTGTGTGTAAAAGCGCCTGTGTGTAAAAGCGTCTGTGTGTAAAGCATTTGTGTGTAAAAGGGTCTGTGTGTAAAAGCGCCTGTGTGTAAAAGCGTCTGTGTGTAAAGCATTTGTGTGTAAAAGGATCTGTGTGTAAAAGCGTCTGTGTGTAAGAGCGTCTGTGTGTAAAAGCCTCTGTGTGTAAAAGTCTCTGTGTGTAAAAGTGTCTGTGTGTAAATGCGTCTGTGTGTAAAGGTGTCTGTGTGTAGAGGCGCTTGCGTGTAAAAGCGTCGGTGTCTAGGAGCGTCTGTGTGTAAAAGCCTCTGTGTGTAAAAGCGTCTGTGTGTAAAAGTTTCTGCGTGTAAAAGCTTCTGTGTGTAAAACCTTCTGTGTGTAAGGGGGTCTGTGTGTGTGAAAGCGTCTTTGTGTAAAGGTGTTTGTGTGTAAAAGGGTGTGTGAAAAAGGGTCTGTGTGTAAAAACGTCTGTGTGTAAAACCTTCTGTGTGTAAGAGGGTCGGTGTGTGAAAGTGTCTTTGTGTAAAGGTGTTTCTGTGTAAAAGGGTCTGTGTGTAAAAGCGCTTGTGTGTAAAAGCGTTTGTGTGTAAAAGCGTCTGTGTGTAAAAGGGTCTGTGTGTAAAAGCGTTGTGTGAAAAAGCATCTGTGCGTCGCGTCTGTGTGTAAAAGGTTCTGTGTGTAAACGGGTCTGTGTGTAAAAGTGTCTGTGTGTAAAAGAATTTGTGTGCAAAAGTGTTTGTGTGTACAAGCCCTTGTTTGTAAAAGGGTCTGTGTGTAAAATGGTCTGTGTGTATAAGCGTCTGTGTGTAAAAGGGTCTGTGTGTAAAAGCGTCTGTGTGTAGAAGGGTCTGTGTGTAAAAGGATCTGTGTGTAAAAGCGTCTGTGTGTAAGAGCGTCTGCGTGTAAAAGTCTCTGTGTGTAAAAGCATCTGTGTGTAAAAGGGTCTGTGTGTAAAAGTGTCTGTGTGTAAACGCGTCTGTGTGTAAAAGCATGTGTGTGTGTGTAAAAGCGTCTGTGTGTAAGAGCGTCTGCGTGTAAAAGCCTCTGTGTGTAAAAGCATCTGTGTGTAAAAGGGTCTGTGTGTAAAAGGGTCTGTGTGTAAAAGGGTCTGTGTGTAAAAGCGTCTGTGTGTAAAAGCGTCTGTGTGTAAGGCATTTGTGGGAAAAAGGGTCTGTGTGTAGAATGGTCTGTGTGTAAAAGCGTCTGTTTGTCAAAGGGTCTGTGTGTAAAAGCGTCTGCGTGTAAAAGCTTCTGTGTAAAAGTGTTTGCGCGCAAAAGATTGCAGAAGCGTCTGTGACGTCTTCTCTCTGTGCACATCTTCTCATTTTCACATCATCACATCTTCACATCTTCACATCGTCACATCTGTACATACTAATCAATCTCTTTTTTTCCGCTTTATACATTCACATCTACTTTCTTTTGAGACATCTTCATATATTCCTCTCTCTATGTTGCATGTTTTACGATCTTCACAATTACATATCTCACTAAACTTCTCTTCGCTCTCGGGTCATCCATCGTCTAGTAAAGCACTCTTCAAACCTACCAGGAGGACCCCCGAAAAATCCTCCGTTGCGAAGCGGAATCCAAAAGCTGCTGACGTTGTTTCTCGAACCAGGGCCTAACGAAGTAATGCATATGTTATGCATGAAGTCCCGTGTGATTTCACATGACAAAAGTCGTTGACCGTGTTCTGAATGACGATCCCGATTTGTGTGTGTGTGTCAATCCTTGTGCAGTGGCCATGCTACATCAATCCAAGACATCAGTGTTGAGAGAAATCCTTCGGACTCCTCCTCGAGCTTTTGAATTTCAACTGTAAAGCTCACTAATTCCCAGAGATTCTCCACTGCCAGTGCACATTTTGTGGCACACTTCAATCTTCCATGCAAAGAGTTTGTAGAAATCCTCAATCTCGCGTTGCCATCTCTCGAAACTGTCCTGAATATGCCAGATATCGCTCTGCCACAACTGGATTTGTAAGTCTGGTTTCATCAGACATCTGCTCCAATCTGTCTCCCAAACCATGGAACAATTGGATCCTTGCATTTGGGTCCAGAGGCTGAGGCTGGTTTGTAGCATCCAGCACCATCATCACGCACTGCTGAAAGACAGCTGCTCGAGGATAATCATGTCGCACCAAGCACTGATTCAGCTCTGAATGCAGAGTATTCAAGGCTGTAGTGTAATTGTCTATGGAGGATGCCAAGGAAACATCGTCTTCTTCTTCCTGAATCATGTCTGTGTCCTCCCCCACTGCAATTCCACGATTTTGGTGTCGGACAATGTTCATGTAGCGTTCACCACCCATTGTCCTGTAAGCCACAAAGTTTCCACATTCGATCTCGTACATGTGACGTCGGTGGTCTGGAGTCAGCGCAAAGTATGGTGTGAAACCACCCATTTGGACCAATCCAAAGTGGACCATTTCTGATGAATCTTGCACCACCTCCACCTCACCTTGAAGTTCGTTGTGACCTTCTCGAAGCCTCCTCAGAGTGGCTTGCATCCAAATCCACTTGCAGAGCATTGACACCTTGGCGTGGGCTTTGGTTATCCCTTGCAAGGCGCTCATTGTCCACTGCAAGACGCTCAATAGCACCTTCCATGACAGCCACATCAAGGCCACATCGGTGTATGTTTGTTCATAGCCGCTGCAAGCATCTTTGGCAAGCTTCCACACCTTCCAAAGAAAACCAAACGCAAATCCCAGCAAAGCAATGAAGAACCAAAGGATAAAAGGAATACCTCCTCCTGAAACTGCATGATTGGGCTCTGTGAAGCATTTGATCTCGGAAAAAACTGTCATCGTCCAAGACCATTGCACCGGCCACTCCCCTCAGGGTCATTGACTCAAGGCCCATGATAGAAAGCACACGCAGGAATTGTTTTCCAACCTTTAACATCTCTCGTCCTCCTCCATGCTTGCTGCATTGCACCTGATACTCAGGTTCACCGATCACCATGAAATCTTTGCCAGAGGCCATGTTGAGCTCATGCAGAAGAAAACGGACCCTGTGAAGTCCAAGGGGTTTTGTACCAATATCGCTGATATCCCATGTAGTTCCAATCTGTGAAAGTTCGACAACTCCATTGCGCACTGCATCCTGAATCCACAGCACTTTGCCTGACAAGTGCTTCACCTTGCCAGTTCCTTGTCGCAGTGGGTCTGGTTGCCTCTCCAGTCGCTATCACTGAAGGTTCCAGAAGCCAGAATCTATCTGTAGATCTCCGCTTTCCCGGACCACCAACTGGAAAGTCCAAGAGCATGCAAAACTCAGGAGTTGCTTTGAGATATCCAACAAGCTTCTTCAGTCGCTGCAGGGCTGTATATGTTGGCCTTGACATGGCACCTGAAAGCTCTTTCACTGTATAGAGTAAATCGGGCCTGTCACGGGCCAAATACAAGCATGTCCCCACAACAGATCTGTACGCAAAAGCTTCTCGTGGTTGAAGTTCACCTGAAAGATCTTCAGTGCTGATGCCTGTATCACAAGGAATCATTTGAGATCGCACTGCACCAAAATGCTTTTTAAAGAGTTGTCTCAGCACTTGTACCAGGAAGTAGGGCTATCCCATTGGCACTTCCTTTGATCCTTCTCTTCAAGAAACTGATTTCACTGCGACTCCCATCCAGCTGAGAAAAACTCACCTTGAACCGCGACTTGAACTTGGCCAGAAAAACGTTGTCCCAGTATGACTTGCTGCCGCAATATAGGATGTCGTCCACGTGGATCATCAGGCAACACTCAGAATTCCTTGCTAGGCATGGTTGCTCTGGGCACCATTCCATGGCAATTTCCTTGTCAAGCCAGTCACGTAGAAACCAGTACCAACTCTTTGCACCAAGGCGCTGTCCAGGTAAATTCTTTCGAACTGCATGTTCCTGACCCAACAACGTAACAAGCATTGGAGAGGGTTGATCGACCTGAGAAAGCACCTTTGACATCCAAAGTTCCCAGACAGACATCTTCATCAGCTGGGTTCATTCCCTTTGGCAGATCACTGAGCTTCTGCAAGAAGACCATAGGAAGAATGTTGATGATATGGGTGGAAGTTGCTGGAGCGTATGTGTCTGCACGTTTTTCCCAGAAAGCATACTCACGCGCCACAAAACGAGAGCGTCTCAACCAACATTGGCATTTGGTCCCATCTTTCCCCGTGTGCTCTTTCAATCCCCAGTCATACACAAACTTTGGAGTCAATGTTGCATCTTTGCTCAAACTGTCAACGTTTCCTTCCACCAAGACGCCCATGCTGCATAACCTTGCCAGCTTGACCTTGTCTGCAATCCTGTCAATCCAGGACTCTGGTTCTGGAGGTTGCTTGTCGACTGGCCAATTGGCCCACAGATCATCAGGCATCCCATCAACTTGTGCATCATCCTTCTCCTCCTCCAACCAAGCATCCAAGTTGTCGTGGTCGTCCAACTTCAAATCATGGTCATATTCATCCATCGTGTGATAAATCTCCTCCGCAAACTTCACAACGCGCACTTGAGCAGCATACTCTGCACTGATTCTATCCAAGCGCTGCTTCTTCAAGGATTCCACTCTGGCCTGTTTGGCCTCATGGTCTTCTCCCTCAACTTCATGTTGTCGTGTCACTGGACTGTCCCTCGTAGTGTCTGGCAGAACATCTGGTGTACGTGGAATCTCAGCAGGCATGGCTTGAGAAGAAGCTGCTGCACCTGTTGCTGAAGCACTTGCAGAAGAAAGTTCCATAGTCTGTGGAGTCACTGGTTGAGCTTCTCCACCATGATCTGGACCATCAAAGATTCCAACGGGGTTGTGCTTGGGCTTGGACCTCGAACTGCCAGGGGCTTCATCTTCCACCACTTGCAGGAGCTGCGGGAGGCTGTTTGTCATGCAGCATCATCTCAGAAACCTCAGTCTCCTCTCTCGCCTCCTCAAGGTGCTTCTGCCGCACTGCCTCTGCATCTTCGTCAAAGAAAGGGCTTGGTTCCACATCACCAATGGGTGCACCATAGCTTGCAGAGAATGCCCCTTTTTGTGATTTTGTCGGCACAATGCGCCCACCAAAGCCTGTCTTACAGTCCCATGACCAGCACCTGAAATTCATGCAGAAAGGAAGATGTCCGCGCAAAACCGTAGCGCCGTAGAAATGCGTCGCATGCTCCTTGTCAAAACCAAATCATGCCCATCAAACAGTATGTAGATGTCTTGTGGGTCACTCTTCCCAATGAAGATCATGCGTCTCCACCGCGCAGTCCACTTGCCAGGCACCTTTGAGAAACCGAATGCTGGTTCTCCGAAGTTGCAGATGCACTTCATTTGGTGCTCCCCGCGCAGGCGCAAAGCGGTTCAATAAGAAGCACGCATGTCTGAATGCACAATTCCACCATGGACTGTTTGTAGAAAAATCCACACCCGCTTGTTCACTCATGTAGTGCATCAAGGTTCCAGCCAATGGCCGGATACGACCCACAGAGTTTTCCACCAAGGAATTGCCGTGAGAGTAGGGTGGAGGATTGTTCTTCCTTGTAGGTAGTCCCATGGCCAATCTGGCTGTCACTACCATCCTCTGCAGCTGGAATAGACTTGGTTTGCTGTCGCACATGTAGACCAACTTTGAATGACCCAATATGCCAGCAAAACCAAGAAGTTCCCTCATCATCAATGACCATTGATTCTTGGATCTCAATGGAACTGCATGAAGATAGGCAGTTGCGCTCTGTCATCACAAGACACACCATCGTATCCACATCTTTCTCTTCCACGGACTCAGGGACAGACTTAGCGCAGCAGAAGCCAAATGAGATTGTAGCCACACCTGCCCGTCGAGCACCGTCTGAACGCAGTTGTCGGTCTGCCCCTGCACAAAAACAAACACAGCTTGCGCACCATGGAGCATAAGGTAGATGTGTCAAATTGTGCAACTGCTGTTCTTTTTCAGATGGTGGAACTTTCAAATCCACTGCATTGGCAAATCTGGTAGCATCAGCCTTTTACTGTTCTGTTGCAGCATGACCGATTTCCAGTTCATGTTGTTTCTGATGATTCAAAAATCGTGTGAAGCACTTCACCTTTGATCCAGAGGTACTCAATCCATCAAAAGTCAATGCTGTTCTCAAAGCTTTCAATGAACTTTCAAGGGTAAGCTCGACACCGTTGGCCAAAACCACGTCCGTCGGCGATGGAGCGAAGACCAACCTGCCCTCCAAAGGCACATCAGCTCCTCCTTGCTGAGCATCCCCATCTTCTATCTCTCGTCCAACAACATCATCCTCTTGGCGTTCAGCATCACCAAACAATGGAACATCTTCATCGCCCATCAAAGAAAAACCCATGACTGCTGGGTCCTGTTCAGATGCAGTAATGATTGTAAGAAGATCTCGAGGTCCATCATAGCCATAGATCTCTGCACCAAGGTCTACCAGCGTGTCAAAGGGTTCACACAGTTCCAGCACATACCATTCACCAGAGTCACGCAGCAACGTAGTACGAAACAATTTCCCAGACATCTGAGGCCTCACCAGAGTTGAATCTTGGAAGTGGTCAGCATGATGTCGCCCCACTCCACAATTGGCATCATCCAACGTCCAACCTGCAGAGCCAAGTCGTAGGAAAGGTGTTACATCTGCTCGAACTGCTCTCACTGATGCATGCGGTTCCTCATCTAAATGCTGGATGCTCTCATTGCTAATGGATCTGACCCAACCTTTCACTGTAACATTCATGTTCTGAAGTTCAATTGGGATCTTGACACCGGCATCATGTGTAAGCACCTGCTCTCTGGAGTCCATCGACCATCCTGCTTGGAGCAGTCGTCCAAAACATAGTATCGGCTGTGAGACATGGGGTGATATGGCCACCTTCTCCTTCGACAGTACCACACGTCCAACCTCATCAAGAAGTCTGATTTCCACAGCGCGCATGGTCTGCACTGGGATCAAGCAGCCCTGTGCGTCATGAAGCTTAGTCGAAGCTTCGTCCACATCGTCTCCACAACCTGCAAGCTGCACCGGAAAGACCGCTGCATCTGCTCCAGAGTCCAACAACATGTTGCACATGTCACCAGACTCTGGTAGTTCACTGATGGCCGCACCCACTGAGGCCACACCGGCATTTGGAGTAATAGGAGTGCCGGAAGGAACAGTCACGTGAATAGCCATCTGCTATCTGGCCTTGGATGGCCAGCAGGACATCTGAGAACTGCTTGTCCCTCTCTGCATTCTGAACCCCTTGTTTCTCCAAATTTTCGGCCAGCTTTGTAAGCGAAGTCCCCATTTTTCCTGTATTGCTCACCAGTTAAAGGGATTTGCAGCTGACTTTTTCCTCATGCCGGCTGCCTCCTAGCTGCCATGCCATCCCCTTGATGTGACCAGCAGACTGGTTAATTGCCGCAAGCGCATAGCGCTGGCAAGACTCTGAGTGGTATGCTAAGCTGGCTGTCTCGCCCAATTGTTCTTGTACGGCTTTCAGCGCTTGCGCTTGGCGCGCTGTATACTCCAAAGAACTCTGACACAACCTCAGGACCTGCATTGTGACATCGTGGTCACTCATTCCTTCGGCTTCTACCTCAGCTTGTGTCATTTCATGGCGAGGTCGCTTAGCCTCCCTCTCTGTTTCCAACGCTTCTGGCGTTTCATCCGTACCATGCTTTCCCTCGGCCTCTTGCTGCTCTGTTTCGGGCTTTGAGGAAGACGGTTCAGTAGCTTCTGGTGCCGCCGCAGCAGCTATCACAGGTGCCAGTGGTGTCAAAGCAGCAACTGGTGCCAATGGTGCCACTGGTGTCTCGACAACCGTCTCAGATGGCATCTCTCCATCCGCAGCAGAACCCATCTTCCACAGACAGCACAGAACGACCGAAAGCACAGTTCACGGCGAATTTTCTCAGCTTCTGACGCTGTTTTGAGCATGGATATCAAACAACATAAAAAAACAAGTGCAAAAACGAACGGCTCCTAGTGCTGGTGAGTGATCTTCCGGCAGCTTCAGCTCTCACATGTGCAAAGCAGATTCTCAAACTCCAAAAACGAAAAACATCACTGGATTTCAGGTTCAGGTTTGTTGAAACTGATTTGTCACTGGTTTTGCAGCAAAACATGCAAAAAGAAAACGACATGTTCACAGTAGCTGCAACGTGAGTGTGTGTCATCATGCGTCCATGTGCACCTACTACCTGCTACAGTTAGACATGGAAAATTCCAAAGCGAAACTGGTCTGTCCAACATCGTCCAACAATGTCCAACAGTGTCCAACAGGGACTAGAGAGACAAAGACGTACCGAAGAAAACGACGAAAAGAAGAACTCCCAAAGGAGTACAAAAGGACTCGCACAAAAGGTCGCAGACCCACAAGACGGACCACAGACATCTTCCAANAAGAACTCCCAAAGGAGTACAAAAGGACTCGCACAAAAGGTCGCAGACCCACAAGACGGACCACAGACATCTTCCAAATCCGACCTGATGATCTACGCAGAACACAGTCCGAAGGCACAAAGACTTTCAACTAGAGCAAACTGGATTCCAAGATGCAAATTCCTTAGCAAAATGCCGTTCATCCACAAGCGAAAAACAAAAGTCCTTAGTAAAGTGCCTTAGCAGGACAGCTTGTGCTCATGCAAAAAGATCGAAANTTAGCAAAATGCCGTTCATCCACAAGCGAAAAACAAAAGTCCTTAGTAAAGTGCCTTAGCAGGACAGCTTGTGCTCATGCAAAAAGATCGAAAAATCCTAAACTTCACCAGATTTGGGGGTATGCAGCTCCGACCCAGAAAATCGAAACGAAATCGCGTACTCCCCTTCTTCGGAGTGCAATGCCGACAAACAAGTGCGTATCCAAGACAATTGGGAAGCATTCAGTCCTGGGATGAGACCAACTTCCTTTTCCAAATGGAGTAACATCAAAGCAGTTTTGAAACTCTTAGTTAAACCATCGGAAGGGTTGAGTAAGCCTTCCAC
>BGPT01000312.1:242386-253302 GCA_003297045.1 Symbiodinium sp. clade C Y103 | reverse complement strand
AAGCCACAACACCCAAACAACATGGCGATTTAGCAAAGATCGGCAACATGCTCTATTGCTGCAAGCGAGGCTGGGGACCTACCATCAGCAACCGTGTTCCCCATTCACGCAGGCAGCGATTCTGGCTTTCTGTTGGGCGCTGCTGTTGTTACAGCCGCGNCGCGCCAGTTTTTGGCAAAAGGGTCACTGCAACAATCTCATTTTCGGGGTCGTAAACACCTTCGCTTTCTGGACCCCAAGAAGCGGTCCTCCCCAGTACTGCAGTGCAGAAGGACCGTTACGCACGAAACGAGGTTCGATCGTCAAGAACTAAGGTAAAATTGCGATCTCAACTGTGCTGGAGCAACCTTCCCGCACGAAATGAGGTTCGATCGGCAAAACCTGAGGCAAAATTGAGATTTCAACTGTGCTGGAGCAACCCTCCGGCAGGAAATAAAGTTCGATCGTCAACAACTGGGGTAAAATTGCGATTTTACGTCTCTGTCTAAAAGCGTCTGTGTGTAAAAGTGTCTGTGCGTAAAAGCTTCTGTGTGTAAGAGGGTCTCTGTGTAAAAATGCCTTTGTATAAAGGTTTTTGTGTAAAAGGCTCTGTGTGTAAATGTGTTTGTGTGTAAAAGCGTCTGTGTGTAAAAGCGTCTGTGCGTAAAAGCGTGTAAAAGATTCTGTGTGTACGAGGATCTGTGTGTAAAAGTGTCTGTGTGTAAAAGGGTCGGTGTGTAAAAGCTTCTGTGTGTAAAAGCGTCTGTGTGTAAAAGTGTCTGTGTGTAAAGGTGCTTGTGTTTAAAAGCGTCTGTGTGTAAAAGCATTTGTGTGCAAAAGTGTTTGTGTGTAAAAAGCTTCTGCGTGTAAGAGGTTCTGTGTGTAAAAGGATCTGTGTGTAAAAGCGTCTGTGTGTAAAAGCATCTGTGTGTAAAAGGGTTTGTGTGTAAAAGTGTCTGTGTGTAAAAGCGTCTGTGTGTAAAAGCGTCTGTGTGTAAAAGCATCTGTGTGTAAAAGTGTCTGTGTGTAAAAGTGTTTCTGTGCAAAAGCGCTTGTGTGTAAAAGGGTCTGTGTGTGAAAGCGTCTGTGTGTAAAAGGGTATGTGTGTAAAAGCTTCAGTGTGTAAACGGGTCTGTGTGTAAAAGGGTCTGTGTGTAAAAGCGTCTGTGTGTAAAAGCGTCTGTGTGTAAAAGGGTCTGTGTGTAAAAGGGTCTGTGTGTAAAAGGGNAAAAGCGTCTGTGTGTAAAAGCGTCTGTGTGTAAAAGGGTCTGTGTGTAAAAGGGTCTGTGTGTAAAAGGGTCTGTGTGTAAAAGTGTCTGTGTGTAAAGGGGCCTGCGTGTAAAAGCGTCTGTGTGTAAAAGCGTCTGTGTGTAAACGCATCTGTGTGCAAAAGGGTCTGTGTGTAAAAGTGTTTGTGTGTACAAGCATTTGTGTGCAAAAGTGTTTGCGTGTAAAAGCGTCTGTGTGTAAAAGGGTCTGTGCGTAAAAGTGCCTGTGTGTAAAAGTGTCTGTGTGTAAAGGTGCTTGTGTGTAAAAGCGTCTGTGTGTAAAGGCATTTGTGTGCAAAAGTGTTTGTGTGTAAAAGCGCTTGTTTGTAAAAGGTTCTGTGTGTAAAACTGTCTTGTGCAAAGGTGTTTCTGTGTAAAAGGGTCTGTGTGTAAAAGTGATTGCGATTTCAAGTCTCTGTGTAAAAGCCTGTGTGTGTCAAAGGGTCTGTGTGTAAAAGCTTCTGTGTGTAAGACGGTGTGTGTGTGTGTAAAAGTGTCTTTGTGTAAAGGTGTTTGTGTGTAAAAAGGTTTGTGTGTAAAAGTATTTGTGTGTAAAAGGGTCTGGGTGTAAAAGGGTCTGTGGGTAAAAGTGTCTGTGTGTAAAAGCGTCTGTGTGTAAAAGTATCTGTGTGTAAAAGGGTCTGTGTGTAAAAGCGTCTGTGTGTAAAAGCATCTGTGTGTAAAAGGGTTTGTGTGTAAACGTGTCTGTGAGTAAAGGTGCCTGTGTGTAAAAGCGTCGGTGTGTAGAAGGGTCTGTGTGAAGAGGGTCTGTGTGTAAAAGTGTTTGTGTGTAAAAGCGCTTGTGTGTAAAAGGGTCTGTGTGTAAAAGCGTCTGTGTGTAAAAGGGTCTGTGTGTAAAAGCTTCTGTGTGTAAAAGGGTCTGTGTGTAAAAGCGTCTGTGTGTAAAAGGGTCTGTGTGTAAAAGCTTCTGTGTGTAAAAGGGTCTGTGTGTAAAAGCGTTTGTTTGCAAGAGATTGCAAAAGGGTCTGTGACGTCTTTTTTCTCTCTGCACATCTTCCCATCTTCACATCATCACATCTACACATCTTCACATATTCACATCTTCACATCCTCATCTCTTTCTATTTGCGACATCTTCATATATTTTTCTCTCCATGTTTCATGCTATACTATCTTCACAATTACATATCTCACTATACTTCTCTTTGCTCTCGGGCCATCCCTCGTCTAGTTGTGGATGGTACAGCATTGGCAGCAGACAGTTCTTTGCGTGCTTTGCGTGCGGGATGTGAAAGTTTTGGATTTTCAAAACGTGGCAACAAACAGATGTGCCTCAAACGCATGTTGGATCACAAACAAACTCAGACTCTGCTTGCTGCTCATAGTGCTGAAGTGAGACTAAGCAGAACGTGAAGCTCGTGGACAACGTGTGCCAAAGGTTCCAACAGCTGAGGAAGTGCAGACGCACAACCTCACACATGAGCCCTTCAAAGATTGGTGTGAACTCTGCACTATGTATCGGTCTCGACAGGACCCTCATCCAGCAAGTTCACACGAACATACAGGTCACAGCGTGTTGTCCTATGACTTTGGTTTCTGCAGCAGGATGCCCACAGAGGACGACAAGCAGACATGCCTTGTGCTTCATGGCAGGGACACCAAGTTGATCCATGTTGTTCCAACGTTGCAAAAGGGCGGCAAATCTTTGCAATACTTGGTGGCTGAGTTTGTGAGATTCATCATTCACACTCAACACAGGGAGATTGCCTTGCGCTCAGACCTGGAACCAACGAACCTGGCCATTGCTGATGAATTCTGGAGAACGTGCAGGGGCCTTGGAATCAAAGTTCATCATGAGCCAGTTCCAAAGGGTCCCCATCAAGCAAATGGTGCTGCTGAATCGACATTGCAGCAGGCATGTTTGAAAGCAGGGATTCTTATCTCACAGATTGAACATGCAGTTGCTGGAGGTCGTGACAACGTTGGGCTATGTGAAAGCAAATCGAAAAGCTGTTCCACATTGGGTGAAGGGCATCTGGTTGGGGAAAACTTTCACCAAGGACACCCACATCATCACCCATGACTCTGGCATTTTTGTCGCGCGCAATGTGTGCAGATTGCCAAGGCCATTTGTCTTGGAGGATGTGGGTGAACTGCGTCTAGCTCCATGGGAGTTTGGCTATGCAGCACTGGGACATAGAATGCTCTACAACAAAACGCTGTTTCCACCACAACCTATGGGAATGCCTCTGGTCGATGTGGAAGCGATCCAAATGCAGCAAGATGCTGACCAACACCCCAATGAGGACTTGGATGTTCAGCCACCTGCTCAGGCGGGGCAAGATTCTGTGCAGCAGCCTTTACAAGCTGCTGATGGCTCTGCAATGGATGAGGTCCATGAAGACCAAGAAGCTTAAGGCTCGAGTGGATGTTGGCTCTGAGCAGCCAGTGACACCACCAGTGGATGATGATGCAATGCAGCCCAGTGGTGAGCGTGCCCCAAAGACACCAAGGTTGAGTGAAGCTCCGCAACAAAAGCGAATGCTTCAGGTCACCAGCACAGACCTTTCTCTATATGAACACGAAGACAACGCAGTACAGTTTCAATTTAGCAATGGCGATCTTGACCGGCTGGAGGCATACGATCTGGAATCCTTTGACGATGAGTTTCTGGCCGAGGAAGATGTCTCCAATGAAGCAAACATGACAACTGTGCTGGCTGAGCTGACTTTCCCATACAGCCCGAAGGAGCCTGACCTTTCTCCAGAAGAGTTGATGCGCTTGGATGCGCTGGCTGACCAACTTGAGCTTCAGAGACTTGAGAAGCTGCATGTACTCCAAGATCCAGCTACAGTGCCAGCCAGTTCAAAGGCTTTCAGCACGCGCTTCGTGCGCACATGGCGAGAGAAACACAACGCTGCTGGAGAACCAATATGGTTGAGGCGCTCAAGATTTGTGGCGCGTGAATTCGCCTGGCTGGAACCATAAAGAGAAAGTCTTTTCTCCTCTGCCAGTGGATCCATCATTTCCAGCATTCTCCCAACACTCTTCCTGGAACGACATGAGGTTGAGGATTACATCATGTGCAGCTTGGACGTCAAAGATGCTTTTCTGACAGCGGTGCAAGAATGTCCAACACTGGTGCAGACAACAGGTGCCAGTGGAAACAGCAGGTCATATGCGCTTGGTCGTGTACTCCCAGGTCAAAGGGATGGAAGCTTGCTATGGTACAAGTCCATTACTTCTTGTCTGAAGAAGCATCTGGACCTGGAGGAGCATGCGCCATACCCTTGCGTTTTGAAGAATGATTCTTGCATTGTGATGATTCATGTGGAAGATTTGTTGGTGATTGGACGATGCAAATGTATTTTGGGCAAGTTTGCAGCAATGCTGAAAGAGGTGTATGACATCTCCATGCAGTGCGTCGAGAAAGCAGGTGATGAGCTTACCTTTTTGAAAAGGGGAGACTTACAGTGCAGACCCATCAGAAGCATATCTTGCAACTTTGTGCATTGCTTGGCTTGAATGCAAAGAGCCAGAACAAGAAAAGTCCATGCCATTCTGATGTGGACCATGAAGACGTGACTGCCGAGCTCTCTGCAGGTGACGCAACAGTCTTCAGAACACGCGTTGGGATTCTGATGTATCTGGCCAACAATGTGCCTCATGCCCAGTACACCATCAGACATCTCTCGACATACAGCTCGAAGCCAACTGAGAAGAGCATGACTGTGCTCAAACACCTGGTCTCCTATCTTGCCAGCCACAGAGAGATCTCAGTGTCTTTGAAATGGTGTGGTAAGACCTCTGGAATCTATCGCCAATTCCCCGATGTTGATCAAGCTGAAAGCGTCCTCGAAGTCTTCACAGACAGTGGCTGGGCCAGTGATCGCCAGTCAAGGCGTTCAGTGAGCTGATGCGTGATGTTCTATGGGTGTTGCATGCTCTACAGTGCATCACGCACTCAAAAGGTCGTATCCTGAGCTCTCAAGAATGCTCAGTTGGTTGACAGGTCGAAGGACATGGATCTACCTGTCCACAGACAGCAGTCGAGCAAAAGGCATCCTTCAACGCCAAGGAGTTGGGCGCTTGCGACACCTGAATTGCCGAGTGTTGTGGTTGCAGGGTTTGATCTCTGGTGGAGTAGTGAGACTTTGCAGTGTGAGCGGCTGAGCGGCCATGTCAATCCAGCTGACATTGGCACAAAGAGACTTTCTTCGAGCAGGTTGCGTTCTTTGATGTCAGTTTTGGGATTGTTCAATCACAGTGCCGACAGCTTGGAAGGCAGCGATGACCCTGGGCACGTTTTTGTGAAGCGCCGCAATGTCAGAGCTTTGCTATGCGCCTTGAGCCTTCTGAACTTGAAAGGATGCAGTGGTGACAGTTCTGCGGACCACTACTGGAATCTCATGGCCTTCACAATGGTTTTGGGTTTGGTGATGCTACTGCCCCTGATCATTACATGGTTCAACTGGTTCAGCAGTGCTACGATGGTTTCAGCAAACGTCAGCAATGAAGCGCGACATAAGCCAGAACAAGAACCCATCGTGAATGAGTTCCCGTCTGCAAGTTCTTCCAATGCAGCAGGATCTACAGATGCACTGCCAGGAACTACAGTTGCAACCGCAGGTGGCTCGATGCCTGTGTCTTCAAGTGGTGCAAGTGGCTCAGGAGCCCCGGTTTGGCGCGGAGTAGACGAGACTGGAATGCTTCGCTTCAATAGCGAGATCGAGCTGCCCATTCCCAATGACATGAAAGGTGCATGAGGCGCCGAGCAAATGCCACAACAGATGGTAGGCGTGGGCTTTATGATGAGCGTCTTGCAGTGCTTCGTGAAGTCATGGGTGCCTGTCGTTCAGGCGATGCTGCAACGCGTGAAACTGCAGGTCAGATGACGCGTGAGATGTGTGATCTTTCAGAGGATGAGACCTCACCGACACGTGACCTGTCATCAGCTCAGATGACCACTGTGATTCATGACGCGCAGCATGCCTATGAGATTGGAAATCAGGATTGGCTTCAGCTACAAGGAGTGCAGCTGGCTCTTCAGGAAGTGCTCACGAGGATGCAGTGGCCAATCAATTGATCAGCATGCTCACTGGAGATGGTAGTGAGAACGCTGAAGAAGAAGAAATGACAAGTGATTGCAGTGATGCCGAGATGCAAACAGAAAGCCAAAGGAGATTGCGATATTGATATTTCAATTCAGAGATGTGTGAGTGCAGCGATCCAGAGGAATGGATGGTGTACCACCATGGGTCTCCCACTGAGTCTTCAAGTACTGGTTGATCTATGAAGTGAAGTCCATCCTAATTAATATAGGCATTCAAGTCGAAACGAAGTGAAGCCTGAAGGAATCCTGAAGGGATTAAGCAAGAAGTGGCACTGCAAAAGACAGCCCCAGCGGCATACTTCAAAAAGGCCACTTCACTTTGCGCGTTTTGTTTCAAGTGATGTTCAGTTAGCACTGACAGCAAGGCGGGGTGCAACTCATTTGCGTCAGTTGTGCATAGGTAGTTCAGCTGTTGTTGCATCCCATGATCAAGTGTAGTATAAGTTCTTACGTTGCAGGCGCTTGTGTCTCAAGTAAAACAAGCAAAACCAAATGTCGCCCAAAGTATGAACAGAAACGCCTTCCAGAACAATTATGGGCCCCCAAGCGTGCAAAAACTTTCAAAGACCATTGGGCGAGAACTGTATGGTCTTTGTGGAAACTGTTTCAACATTTCTTCATTTCTTTTTCCATGGATTGAAACCACATCAAGCACCATCCACAACGTTTTTTTGCTTCCTCTCTGAAGAATCACCGCGCTTTCTGGCCTGATCTTGTGAGGCTGGTTTGCAAGTTGCAGAGCAAATAAATGCTAAGATGTGTGATTTTGCCCATACGGTGAAACAGTAAGGAATAAAGCTGACTATTAACCTTTACATTCCTATCGAACTTGCAGCGACTTCACTACAATCGCCCAAATCATCCATGATTTAGTTGTGTTCAGCTGAAAAAACAACAAAGAATTAAAGGACCGGATAATCCCACATGTCAACTTCTTCCAATAAGTACCGCAGCAGATGAAAAAAGTGCGTGTGAAAGAGCTGTGTGTGACAAAGTGGTGTGTGAACGGGATGTTTGTGACAGAGTTTTGTGTGAGAGAGTTGTGTGTGAGAGTTGTGTTTGAGTGAGTTGTGTGTGAGTAAGTTGTGTGTGAGAGAGTTCTGTGTGAGAATGTGATGTGTGTGAGAGAGTTGTGTGTGACAATGTTGTGTGTGAGTAAGTTGTGTGTGAGCGAGTTGTGTGTGACAATGTTGTGTGTGAAAGAGTTGTGTGTGACAATGTTGTGTGTGAGTGAGTTGTGTGTGAGTAAGTTGTGTGTAAGTAAGTTGTGTGTGAGTAAGTTGTGTGTGAGTAAGTTGTGTGTGAGTAAGTTGTGTATGGTCAAGTTGTGTGTGAGTGAGTTGTGTGTGAGTGAGTTGTGTGTGAGTAAGTTGTGTGTAAGTAAGTTGTTGTGAGTAAGTTGTGTGTGACAAAGTTGTGTGTGAAAGAGATGTGTGTGGGAGAGTTGTGTAAGCATGTGTGTGTGAGCTGCCACACAAAGTGAAGGTCCACGTCACCAAGTGCCACGCCTGCCACACAAAACGAAGGTCCCGACACAAAGTGAAGGTCGATGTCGCCAAGTGCCACGCCTGCCACACAAAACGAAGCTCCATGTCACCGAGTGCCACGCCTGCCACGCAGAATGAGGCGGCGCCAAACGCGACCAAGCGTGTCACACGACCCAGCTGAGTGCCGTAAGTGCCACGCCTGCCACACAAAGTGAAGGTCGATGTCGCCAAGTGCCACGCCTGCCACGCAAAACGAAGCTCCTTGTCACCGAGCGCCACGCCTGCCACACAAAACGAAGCTCCATGTCACCGAGTGCCACGCCTGCCACGCAAAATGAGGCGGCGCCAAACGCGACCAAGCGCGTCACACGACCCAGGAGTGCCATAAGTGTCACGCCTGCCACACAAAGTGAAGGTCGATGTCACCAAGTGCCACACATGCCACACAAAACGAAGCTTCATGTCACCGAGTGCCACGCCTGCCACGCAAAATGAGGCGGCGCCAAACGCGACCAAGCGCGTCACCAGACCCAGCTGAGTGCCGTAAGTGCATGTAAGTGCCACGCCTGCCACACAAAGCGAAGGTCGATGTCACCATGTGCCACGCCACAGAAAACGAAGGTCCGTGTCAGCAAGTGCCACGCCTGCCAAACAGACGCAGCGCCAAAGGAGACCAAGCGCGTCACCACACCCAGCAGAGTGCCACAAGTGCCACGCCTGCCACACAAAGTGTGTGTGAGTGAGTAAGTTGTGTGTGAGTAAGTTGTGTGTGAGTAAGTTGCGTGTGAGTAAGTTGTGTGTGAATAAGTTGTGTGTGAGTAAGTTGTGCGCAAGTAAGTTGTGTGTGAGTAAGTTGTGTGTGGTCAAGTTGTGTTTGAGTGAGTTGTGTGTGAGTAAGTTGTGTGTAAGTAAGTTGTGTGTGAGTAAGTTGTGTGTGAGTAAGTTGTGCGTGAGTAAGTTGTGTGTGGTCAAGTTGTGTGTGAGTTAGTTGTGTGTGAGTGAGTTGTGTGTGAGTAAGTTGTGTGTAAGTAAGTTGTGTGTGAGTAAGTTGTGTGTGAGTAAGTTGTGTGTGGTCAAATTGTGTGTGAGTAAGTTGTAAGTAAGTTGTGCGTGAGTAAGTTGTGTGTGAGTAAGTTGTGTGTGAGTAAGTTGTGTGTGAGTAAGTTGTGTGTGAGTAAGTTGTGTGTAGTCAAGTTGTGTGTGAGTGAGTTGTGTGTAAGTGAGTTGTGTGTAAGTAAGTTGTGTGTGAGTAAGTTGTGTGTGGTCAAATTGTGTGTGGTCAAGTTGTGTGTGAGTGAGTTGTGTGTAAGTAAGTTGTGTGTAAGTAAGTTGTGTGTGTGAGTAAGTTGTGTGTAGTCAAGTTGTGTGTGAATGAGTTGTGTGTAAGTAAGTTGTGTGTCAGTAAGTTGTGTGTGAGTAAGTTGTGTGTGGTCAAGTTGTGTGTGAGTGAGTTGTGTGTAAGTAAATTGTGTGTGAGTAAGTTGTGTGCGGAAGTTGTGTGTGAGGGCGGGCGGCGGGCGGCGGTCGGAGTGGGCGACAGATGCACAACAAAAAACAAAAACCCCACACAAAGATGTGGGGAACAACTAAACTGGAATCAATGGGTTTGGAAAAATTACCCAACCCAAGCATGTCGATGATGCAAAACATTTATCTGCAGGCAAAAAGGTCTAGCATCAAAAATCTCAATCTTGTTTGTCAATATATGTCCATTGTGTTACAGTTGTCTTCCACCATACATATATACACGGAATGAAAAAACGATAACATGGATGTACTACAGGGAAATCCTGTAATTGACGTTTCGTGTAGTACGAAATACTTAATCACGGCGGGTTCTAGGCTAGCTTACTCGAACTAGGGGAACGTCCAAAACTGCCAAGTGAAACATGCAAACAAAAAAGGGGTTCACGCCAAACAAAGGTCGAGTCCTAACCCTTTGTTTTCATGTCGAGGAAATGTAGGGTGTATTCTCAGCCGAGATAATGCAATTGATGGCTTGAAAGGGTGTGAAACGTTTCTATGTTTGTAATGTTCATGAAACATGTTCTTCTTGTCTAGGCCTCGGTGATGAAAAAATACCGCTCACTTGGAGCCAACTTTTGGCCCAACTTGCCCATGTGACGCACTTGCTACCAATTGGGTTCGCGCAACCTAGGTGCGGGTGATGTTTTGAGACGCTGTGGAAACAGAACGCGACACAATGATAGTATTCAGAACCCCATTTAGGTGAGTCTTGAACGACCCAATTGTGCCTACAGCATTTAATAGTGGTCTGTGATGTTTAGGTTATGTTCAGTGTGAGCGTATACAGAGTCTTCCTGTGACGTCGATCTCAAGTCAATTGCTAAATGAATGAAATAGGCACAGGATTCATTACAATTTGGCATTTACACTTCTGAGCAACACCGCGAAGTTTTTGGGTTCAGTGAAGAAAAAAACCTGGACTCCTCTTCCCTAGATGCCTGCTACTCCTCAGGGCAGGACTCAGGCCAGCGCCAAACGGCGCAAATATGACGCACAGTATCGTTGCCATGATGACGATGATGCCAAAGAGCATGTCATTCCTGGAAAAGCGATCACTACAGTGCCGGAATCGCAAACCCCGACACTATTTGATGATTTTGATGAGCCAGGACTGGAAAAAGAGCAACACGAAGAATATGGTTCAGTCCAACAAAAAGACGAGGAAGAATCCCCGGAAGAATTCGAGGAGATAGTCGTAGAAGAAGAAGAAGAAAAAGAAGAATTGCTGCCGTTCCATGAATTTCATGGTCGTCGAGGCAGCCCGTGGAGCATTGCACAAGCCCTGAAAAAACATATTGGCATGAAATTCTCAGACTACAGGGAAAAAGATGCAGTGACGCAGTTCTTTTATCGCTACAATTTGTTTGCCCAAAAGGACTGGAGTTTTAGCACGACGTGGGAGGAATACCACTGCAAAGCNGGAAAAAGATGCAGTGACGCAGTTCTTTTATCGCTACAATTTGTTTGCCCAAAAGGACTGGAGTTTTAGCACGACGTGGGAGGAATACCACTGCAAAGCAGTGTTGAAAGCACCGTCCCTGGGTGACCGTACATTTGAAGGTGCATGGAGAAAAAAAGGAA
>BGPT01000312.1:223875-236973 GCA_003297045.1 Symbiodinium sp. clade C Y103 | reverse complement strand
ACATACATCACATACATTACATACATTACATACATTACATACATTACATACATTACATACATTACATACATTACATACATTACATACATTACATACATTACATACATACATTACATACATTACATACATTACATACATTACATACATTACATACATACATACATACATACATACATACATACATACATACNTACATTACATACATACATTACATACATTACATACATTACATACATTACATACATTACATACATACATACATACATACATACATACATACATACATACATACATCCATCCATCCATCCATCCATCCATCCATCCATCCATGCATGCATGCATGCATACATACATACATACATACATTACATACATTACATACATTACATTACATACATTACATACATTACATACATTACAAACATTACATACATAACATACATAACATACATAACATACATAACATACATAACATACATAACATACATAACATACATAACNCATACATTACATACATTACATACATTACATACATTACATACATTACATACATTACATACATTACATACATTACATACATTACATACATACCATACATACCATACATACCATACATACCATACATACCATACATACCATACATACCATACATACCATACATACATACATACATACATACATACATACATACATACATACATACATACATACATACCATACATGCATGCATACATACATACATACATACATACATACATACATACATTGTTTTGTAAATTTGCTGGGGGCAAGATAATGGATAATGCCATCAATTTCACAGTGGACTAGTGGACAGGAGATAGCCGCTGCATCTTCCCAATTTATCTCCTTCTTCGTTGGCGATTTTCCACATGCCAGGTTTTGACATATCTACATTCATGATGGGTTTCCACATCAAACTCTAAACATTTCCAAGAGGAACTGTTGTTTTTTTTTCCCAAAAAAACGCAAAATGTGATAGAAACATCCGAATCCATGGTTTTTCTGTTGGTAAGTCAGCGATTCACCGGTCAGCTGCACCTGCAGGGCTCCCAGGACGCACCTCCATGCTGAGATGGTCAAGAAGCGTCTGGAGACCTCATCGTAAGTGGTTTACGGCCCCGAGATATCGGCGCTGAAAATGGGGACCCACCATAAATAGCCGCTTGAATAGAGAAAATGATGATAAATGATAAGTTATCTTTGTTTTTTTTTGGTTTTTTTGCCCAATTTTTCGGACAAAACTATATCTGGTGATCGTAAGTCCTCTAAGTGGGGTTATCTAAGTGGGGTACATCAAACATGGTGATTTTCCGAAGTTTTATGTTGAATTACTAGAAGGTATGTAAATTTCCGAATTGGTGCACTGACTATGCTCACCAGCTACTACATGCGGACAGATGTGAGGAAGGTAAGTGAGGTTGAATCTCACTATGTGGGTGAACGAGGGGTCTGCGTAAAACTTCCTTATTTTTTAGTTGAACATAGCTTTTTGCAGTTTCTTGTTGGTTAGAAACCGATTAAAGAAGCCGAATATGGAGTACTAAACCCACCCAAAAAGGTGATGTTTATCCAGAATTTCACCTCAAACATCACAATCACATCATGACATTCTAGACATGACCTGAGATGTTGACATCTTTTTATCCTCAATCATCAAGTATATTTCATTTGGATGAATTTGGGAAAACTTGATTGTAGCAAGATCATTTCGGTGTGACATGTTTGACCCCAGAAAAATGCACTTAAAAGAAATCACTTTTAGAATAGATTCATATTTGATTATATATCATATTTTTCTACTCTCATAAGAGAACTTCGAGATCCGACGAAGTCGCCCAAGGTGGAGTTGGAAGAAGCCTTGAGAGCACTGCAGGCGGAAAAACATGGGGACATTATTGGGATATTTCATGGAGAACATGGGATGTATACTGGGATATATCTTGGGATCTTTGAAGATATATGTAAGGAAACGACAAGGAAAATCATCATCGGTTGATGGTCTTAACATCTTCATCACTAGAACTGAATACAGAAAAAAAAACCAACACAATACGTTGTTTGATGGTTTTGACCATTGGAAATTCAACATCTTCTATTCGAAATGACAATTTCTGATGATTGGTTGATGGTCAATGGGGTTTTCGGGGGTGCCAATTGTGGGAAGCACATCAGATCTGATGTTTTTGGGGCCTCAAGACTTGGAACCCCCTAAATCCCATGGGATTTAGGGCCCCTTTTTAGGATACAGTAGTTGCATTGGTTTATTTTCCTAGCTTAAGTATGGTTTGTGGTAGATATATCATCGATAGTTAATGGGGTTTATGAACCAACTTACGACAGGCGGGGGCACCTTGTAATTTCCTATGGTTGAAGACCATATCTTCCCTCAAACATTGTAATCAGTGGGATTTAGTCGAAGAAACATGGGGAGAAGTCAATGTATATAGTTACAACGTTTACAGTAGAATGTATAGCAACTAGCAGCCNTCAGTGGGATTTAGTCGAAGAAACATGGGGAGAAGTCAATGTATATAGTTACAACGTTTACAGTAGAATGTATAGCAACTAGCAGCCCCCAAGAGCTTTAAAAGTGAATCCAATCTGAAATCAGTGGTAAATTGAACCTTTCCCTCAAGCTTTTTGCGGACTACTGTAAGTAATCATGGTGTATCATGGTTGGATTGTTGATATTGTTGGTTTGGAGGAGCCACTGGACTCCGTTTGTGGTTATATAATTACAGCAGTTTTGCATGTTTTTGCTGTGTCAGATGCTCGGTCTTTCATTGCCAGTCATCTTTTGATATTTTCAAGGGATGTCCGTATGAAGATCATTCTGGGGAAGAGAGCAAATCGCATGTGGTTGCCCTCTCTTCTTTGTGATTGCTTCCTTTCTCGGCTGCATTCCTGACCCTTTTCGGCTTTTGCTCTTTTCCTGTTCACCTTTCTACTAGCGTACCTACTCTTTTCTTTTCTTTGGTTCGTTCTTCTGCCTCACCCCTTTTCCAGTGCCTTCTCCTCTTTGACATCCTTTTGATTTTTGATTCTCCCTTGCCCATTTCAACTGATCCTGGTATTGAAACACACTTACAGCAAACGCAACTTGCGATCCTGATGTCGAGACAGAGTGTGAGCACTCCAGCCGATGCCAGTTGGCTGGGACTGCTAGCTGTGCAACTTTTACTACCGGTACTTGCCTTAGGTGCAATCTGCTGCTCAACCCACTGCCAAACCCCACTCGTAAACCCGATCCCTCATCACCTTCCACCACCGCCACCGCCACCGCCGCCGCCACAACCACCATCACCACCACGAATGCTAATGCTAGCTGTTTCGAAGTTTGGAACTGAACATGTGTGTATGCAGCATATTCACTTGTCAGAATCTTGCCCTCTAAAGTTCAGAACCTCAGTGAAACGAATGCTTAGGATGGCGCGAGAGTGGCATCCCATTGAAGAGTTCACAACTTGCATGCGGAGACGTTCAGAGGAACCGACTCGTCACTGTCCCAGAGAGACTTCATAGACAGAATGCTATCAACACTGCGACTTTATGCTGATTTCTCAGAGGGCTTCCAAGGCGGGGCAGGTTCTCGCTGTGTGGGCAGATTGAACCTTTTTGCAAGCAGCTATCAACTTGGGCTGGTGACTAGACGACAAAGGCTTCTTGCATGTAGCCGACAAACAGAAGGTTTTTGGGAGACATTAGCCAAGGAGTGTTAGAATGCAGGGATTGGATTGCATGATACTCTTGTCGTTTACGTACCTTCCTTGTCCCTGTGAGGCTGCTTGCAACGCTGGTTTGGCTTTTCGAAGCGGATTGTGGGAGGCAAGCACCTCGAATATTTCAATTTCATCAAGGCAAAGACATTGGTTAGTTGCGGAAGAAGCAGGCGGGTTGTGACACACGCCAAATATGCCGAAGCTCTGGACTGGTTCTTGTTGCTTCCCCTAATACATCACCCGAATTTGAGGGTTTCAGGCCACGTCGCAGCAAAAACGACTGACTGATTTGTGCTGAGACACACGCAGACAGGCCTGGAGGCTAAGAGGAGAATGGCAGCCTCCTCCAATGAATCTTGCCACATGGCCAGAAATTGCATGTCCCCATGGCCCGTGACTTTCACAGTGAAACAACAGAGACAGAGACTCAAAATTTGTTTGTCAAATATGAATGCATCAGAAGCGGGCAAGCAACAGAGACAGAGGCTGACAAAAGCTGAAAGATACTGAGCGATTGTAAAAGACTGTTTATCAAGGGTCCAAGAGAATGTGCATGAAACATCATCCTGAAGAAAGGTTTGTTCCATTTCGATTTGGCTTGCAATTCACACCAAAAGGACCAGTTGTTACCACGTTTGGTCAACAGGAGAAACTGCGTGCATTTCTGAGGATGTGATGTGACGCAACTTGGAGGCCCACTGAGATGTACATAGACTTCGGCAGCCCTGCAAGACGTTGACAGCGATGATGTCTACCCGACAATGACGGGCGCAAAATGAAAGCACTTTCTTGGACATGCTTGCAGGCCCAAGTTTTCTAAGCGCAGCTTCTTGAAAACGTCAAACCCTCTCCATTTATTGAAATGATTGAGCCGAGAAAGAGCACAACCCCACATTGAAGATGCAAAAGAGAACGCACTTCTCATCACTTCTCGCATCGTTTCAGGGCTGATGTGATGAGGTCGATCAAGTTAAAGGTCGATTGAGGTGTACATAGACTTGGGTAGATGTAGACCAGCAAGATGCTGAATGTGATGCTGTTTATCCGACAATTGTGGGCCAAACAAAAGTGCAGCCTGGGACCTGTTTCTGAAGGCTGTACAAATCACACCGTCCCACAACCAGTTCAAGCAAAGGATTGAAAAACAGTCAAGCACTTCGTTTTCTTCAGAACCTTATCATGTTCTTCTGCAGCGGGCTCTGCGCGCTTGAAACCACTTTCACAGCTTCAGCACTTCTGCAGCGGGCTCTGCGCGCTTGAAACCACTTTCACAGCTTCAGCACTTTGCAAGTGACACCGATAGTCCCATAGTGTTCTTGGTCCTCTGGCCTATTCCTTTAATCCAGCCGCAATGGTGAGTCAGCTCTCCAACAAATCATCAACATTTCAAACACTCATCATGATGCGGGTCGCGAGTGGTTGCGGCCCACATGCACGCTGGGTACATGGCAAGCAGGAAGAGTGGATGCCTCTTGGCTGATGATTTGTTCAGAATTGTTCATTTGCGCAGTGTTTGTTGAAGGATTTTCTCTGCAGCATCAGCCAAGAATTGCTTTGGAAAGACTTTCTGCTTTTGGAAGCGCTCGTTTGAGGCACTTTCTTCCTACGGTCCAACTTTGTTTTCTCCAGCGACTGGTACAAGAACTTGCTGAGCAGCTGGACAAACAATGGGACAGCTGGCAGCTTCCATTCTTCGAGGCCTACATGCCTCCGTCAGACTCCCAGCTTCTGACAAGTGGAAGATCTGGGATTATCCAAAGTGGTTTTCACATGTTTGAGGATTTCTGTTCTAAGGGAGGTTCAAAAACTTAATTAAATCCTGATGTTGGGATTGCCGTTTCCCAGAATACATTGAAATGCAAGGTGCTCAACACCTGGACCAATGCGTCAGGAAGGCGTGTGGAGCCCAGGAAACAGATGCTGATCAGTGCAGCAACTCCACGCATCATATCAGCTCACCTACAGTGACCTACAGTCATGTCCATTTGAATCCTTGCTTTCTCTTGGAGCAGAACTTTATGCATCTTTATATTGTACCAGGGTCTACTCACTTTTTAATTTCTCCTGTTTCCTGCTAGTTGGATGGTTTGGGATGGCTACGCTGCGAATTTTGAGTGACACTTGCTGCACTTGCCGCTGGTGAGTCCTGTTCGCCGGCTCCTCCTCTCCTCACCGTCCTCACCTCTCCGTCCGTGACATGGTTTCCACCAAGGACCTAGCCTTGGAGCTAGCTGCATCTTGTGAAAGCAAGGAATGCGCAAGGCGCTTTTGGCTGGCTGCTTCGAGATCGAACTGATGACGATTCATAGCCAGCTCAAGCCAACTTCTTTTCTTGTGACTGTCCCACTGTGGAAAATGGCCCATGCAGCATTATCACAATATTTCTGCCTGGTTTTGGAGGAGATTGCATTCAGACGGCCAGTCTGAAGAGGTTGAGGCTGACGATCACCCTGACTGTGCTGGTGACATTGCTGAGGCCATTTACAGTGCCACACGAGTTTGTGCAGGATGTTCTTTCTTCGACCAAGATGATTTCCTCCCAATTTGCTGACATTTAATCGTGCACAGCTTCATTGTTATGTTCATGAAGTAATGCTCCCGCTCAGTTTGGTCAGTTTCGATATCTTTCAATCATTGATGTGATGAAACAGTTTGGGCCCGAGAGTCTAAGGCGTCTTCGACCTTTCAGCCAGTTGGCACATGCCAAGTGAAGGCCTGGGATTCAAAGAATCCTCAAAGGCTGAGCCACTGCTGCAGAGCTTTGCCCGATTTCTTCTCAAGCTTTCTCAGATCCACATGGCACATGGACATGGTCAAACATGAAAACCAATCTCAATTAATATATAGTTTCTCTGAGCACTGAGAACCTTGGGATCTTTTCTGGAGGTTTACAGTATGGCCGATCCTGCACCGATGTCGGATGCTGAAGCAACTTTCGAGCTGAAAACTTGGCCAGACATTTTGCGCTGAGTTTCGTTCGTGCTTGCAATGATGGCACAGTGCTTGACTTTGATGACTTGCAAGGTTGCCTACGAGCGACCGTGAAAGTGAAACGGAGGTGCGGAAATTGGGGGGGTCAGGCACTTGCAACGCAAGGTACATGAACTGCTTTTTTGCGAGCTGCAGTTGAGCGTCAGTTTTGAAAGAAAAGACAATTGCATTGGTAAGACGGCAAGTGAACGATGTATGTAAAATGTAAAATAACAGAAGGGGACGTTGTGGAGGCCCCATTTTTACGATGTTTTGGAAAAGTCACTAAACACATCTTTGGTTAATATGTTTATATGTTGTTTGACTCTAGGCCCATAGACCTTTAACTACATCATGTTCCTTAATATCATGGAAACATTGATACGTAGAACTTTAAACACAATGCAAACCGCTTAAGTCAGAATACTTGCTTGATGACTTGTTTGTTTCTTCTTCAGGATATGTAATGGCAAAGGTAATTCTTCTCTTCCTTTCTCCTTTCTCCTCGTTCTTCTTAAGGTGATTCCAAGAGATCCCCAGAGTTCCCCAGAGATCTCCAAGGAAGGGTAAGGAAAAAATCAAAGTAAATAGTAAGTGTAATACATAGCTCCCAGAGGGGGGGGTCGAAAAAAGAAAACAACTTGTTTTTTTTGTTCGACCCCTCCTTCATAGCTCCAAAATCCTCAAAGTCCTTATCTCTGGGAATCTCTGCAGATTTTCTACTCTTTTCGGAGACTTGGCCCAAGTTAGTTCTGGCTTATCCTAAGAAGTTCTTGGGTTGAAAGAAAAGATTGGGTACCAAGATGTGGGAACGCCGATAATTGGCTGTTTGAAAGTGTTTGAAAACTCAGAATCACTGGAATTATATAGTGAGGTTAGGCGTCTGAAGTGTTGACTCCTACCCCCGATTCATTGCAGATCACAGGCTGTTTGTATTTGCAATGCTGCATGAGGTTTGGCTACCGGAGGGCGAGGTGACTTTGACGCACACCAAAGAGTCGTGTCCATCGCAGGTTCGAAGCCGCAAAAACCAGCCGACGAAGACAAACAAGCACCTGAGATCTCTCATTGAACCCGTGAAAATTAGGTTTGGAAGATAAGTCAAGAAGTGATGTTACTTGTGTATGCGAAACCGTCTTGGGTTCTGAGATGCTGTTAGTATTGGGCCTATGATCCCACTTCCCCCATCCAAGCTCCTGCAATCTGAAGAATGATGGAGCAAATACATCCACGGATGCCAACTTTGCAGCCATCTATTCTTGCTGGAAAACAGCTGGCTGATTACAGAATCAGATGAATCAGCACCTCAGCGTCCAGGATGGGACTATTGACCTCTCTGAGTACCGGGAAGAGGTACGGTGGCCCGGGCTGTCTCGAAGCCTCACAAACCAGAACTATGGATGGTGATTCCATGGCCGAGGGTCTTTTCTACTCTTTTCGGAGACTTGGCCCAAGTTAGTTCTGGCTTATCCTAAGAAGTTCTTGGGTTGAAAGAAACGATGGGGTACCAAGATGTGGGAACGCCGATAATTGGCTGTTTGAAAGTGTTTGAAAACTCAGAATCACTGGAATTAGTGAGGTTAGGCGTCTGAAGTGTTGACTCCTACCCCCAATTCATTGCAGATCACAGGCTGTTTGTATATTTGACTTCCATTCCCCACTTGAAAATCGCCAACACCGTTAATCACGATTTTCGAGGATGAGTCAGGCTCAAATACAAACAAATATGATACATATTTTTTTTGATGTGCTCAACATCAGAATCACTGAAGCAGATTAGATTGGAAGCTTAGGCCATTCGGCTCCAAGGCTGTAGAGGCAGGTGGTGGGTAGCCTTACCGGAGAGAAGTGGGGTGGAAACGCCTCCAATTTGCTTTGGCGGTTTCAATGTTTGTTGGAGGATGATCAGATGATCCCAATCGGCATTTTTTTGGGATATGTTGAACGATCCTGAAACAGCCAAACAAGTTGTACAACTTCGGCTGAGAACTGGAGAGAACTACTCTTCGAACTGGTGATTGGGAATCTGGCCATATTTGAGGACACCTTTGGGAGCGTTGAAACCAAATATCGTGGGCAGGCAGGGGAGTGACAGTTGTGGTAGTTGTGATATTCTGCGCAGGTGTGAACTATGCAGTGCCCTGCAGCGTGTGGTCTCCCAGCCTGGGTGCGCGCAGAGGTGGTTGAGCCAGGGGTCAGGTGGCCAACTTCCTCGGTTTGATGTTTTTTGTGATTCAAGACTTGGCCGCCAAAGCCCCTTGTTTCGGTTGCTGATTCTTGAGGAATTTTCGGGATCCCAACCTGCTGCGAAATCCAATAGTCAGCCTCGCAGCTTCAGGTGTTGAAGCTCACCTTGGACAGCTGCAGCACCAATGCTCAGACTTGGGATCCAGATGTTGCCATCAAATGGGTTAAGAAATGACCCAATCTGCAGGGTTTGATCTTGAAATCTCCAATCCATGATCTTGATCCGAATCCATATGTGTACCAGAAATTGGGACCGCGCATGTCCGGTCATTTGCCATTACATTAGCCAGCTTTGGGGTTGAACACCTGCGCTTTTGGTGGTGAAGTTTTGTGACATTGCACGCCAGAAACTCACATTCTCTTGCTTAAATCTTCAAAGTTTGAAACTTGAAACTTGAAACATCTTGAAATTCAACTTTTTAGTTGTCTCACCCCCCAGTTTTCGTTGGAACCTTATATTCAGCTGGTGAAATTTGAAACCCGGCCCCAGGTGATGTGCAGTTGCACCTTCGGGACTCATCCACCTCCACGGTGCGGTGGGGGCTGTGAACCAAATGGAATCTGCCCCGCATGAGTTTGTAGTACCGACATACTACCCAATTTTCAGACAAAGCCAAATCTATGATTTGAGGTCCTACATTCCCCCTATTCTTGAAGGTTGTTACTAAGAGTCCAAGATATATCGAGTCTTTTGGATTTGTGTGGGCTCCTTTTTTGGACATCGATTACACGGCCAATTTAGCCTCATTTAGCCAGTTGGGATGTGCGTTATAATTCCCAGCCAGTTGGAACCCATGGCGGACCGTCTGTGGGATGACGATGGGAATTTGGAGCGTGGCAGATGTCACGCACATGACATGAGCCATGAAAGTGATATCCCTGTTGATTGGTTGTCAGAGCAAGGTTGTACCACCTGGTTTATCGGGGATTATTGTGGCCAATCAAATGGGGAAATCTATCAGCCAACCAGTTCAATGCGATGGGATAGGGGTAGTTTTCATGGCTCACGTGTTCGTGTCATTGGGAAGAATGTGATGAAGTGTTATATAAATTTATTTGGATGACGGGGCTGGGCACTGTGGATTCTTGCCGCTATGCCCACAGATGTTAACTCAAGTGCGGCAGGATTTGAAAGGTCCCACTCACATGAACAAATGGCAGTGCTATTTCTTATCCTATGCTCTCATAGTCATAGTAGGGGGATGAGCATTTGATGATATGGATTGTACATGATGGTACTACTGTAGCCATGACACATAGAGAAATAACGTTGTGGCAGCCATGATCGCAAAGCCAATCTCTCTGTCGCCAGCAGTCACCCCTGTGGCCAGGTAGAGCTCTACAAGTGTGAGAAAGTTGAGCTTACCTCGGTTGGGAGACTCAGAGACCTGCTGTCGGTCAGCCGTCAGTCACAGAGAGTCATACCTGCCTGAAACAAAGGTATTTTTCAGGCATACTTTCAATGTGGGGGAGTTTCTGGTCCCGTTCCCCATCAAAAGACACACTAAATGAATAGAATTGCTATCACTTGAAGAATATTTCTATAACTTAGGTAATCGGTAAATCCCTCAATTTGGTTAAACCGCTCATTGCTGGTTAACCCCCCAGCAGCTGAGGACCAGCCCTTGGGCACATTGCAGGTGGACGAAGGCCGGTCACTTCGTTCCCCTACACACACACACACCTCACATAGAGACGGAACGAAGTGGACGGAAGTAAGAGGAGCAAGGTACGGGCTGGGAACGGCTAATGAACCGAGAAAAACCATCCAAAATAAGTCTTTATGATAGAAATTCTGTATGTAATGGGAAAGGTAAGGACTGGAAAGGAGAAATCATTAGGTGAGAAATGCCAAGAGAATAATGATCCTAGATCCATAGCCCGCCGTTTTTCACTCTATTTCTCCTCTCTCTCCATTACACGTAAACGGCGGGCAATTAATAAATAAGAATACAGATAAGAAGAACGAAGAAGCGGAAGTAATGAAATTAAATATTATATACGTTCTTGTCAGCTCCTTGGATTCACATTTTTATTATCTTTGCTATCTTTTGGTCAATAATTAACAATAGAATACTTTTCATATATTAAAAATTCCAGGATTTACAGGTTTCAATCATCACTTTCCCCATTCAATATTGGGAGGTATGTTGAAACTCCCATACCATGGGGATATATGATATGTAATCGGATGCAAAACCATCTGGACACGGGCTTGGGATCATTTTTTTTGATCTTACATTTTGGTTTGTCCGAAGATCAGGTATACACGGAAATCCAATTTATCGCCATTCAAGCTTGGGGAGAAATATGTTCGCAGAATTTTCAGACAGCATACATAGACTGTGAACCATACATGGACTGGGTCTCCCTAAATCCATTGGTTCATCACCATACTTCAAAAATTGAGATCGAAGCGGGTATTGGCGAAATGATTGTTGTGCGCAAGGCGAGGACTGGGCGGAGTACTTGCTCCGCATGTCTGCTGACATGCAGTGGGGCGACGCGGTCACCCTCCAGGTGGCGGGCTTTTGATTATGTGCATGTATACCGAAATAAATAAATAAGCAAATAAATGAATAGATAGATAGATAGATAGATAGATAGATGGATGGATGGATAGATGGATGGATAGATCGATAGATGGATAGATAGATAGATAGACAGACAGATAGATAGATAGATATATCATGTCCACTTTTTGATGGACAGGCCGCGGCCCATGTCGTTGGGCGGAGGCTCGTGGGTCCCCTGATTTCATAAGCAAGAACCCCGCGGAGGGGTGTCACCCCCCTTACAAAATCAAGGTGTCTGACCTTTTCAATCATAAAAATCATTAAACGGCCAGAAAATGGTTGCAGTAGCTGTTGCACAAGTTGCGCTACAAAATCATTGGGCCATACGGCCGTACCTTTAAAACCAGACGAATTAGCACAAAATTGTGGACCAGTATGAAATCAGACCTATGAGTTACAGGAAAAAATACGCGCGACAAAATCAAGGGGCACGACCCAGGGAAAAGCACAATGAGTACAGAAATGGGGCCCAGTACAAAACCAATGAGTGTGTTTTGGTGCTTTTTTGAAACATTACGTCTGACCTTACCTGGGAACCTTAAGGGGGATGTTTATCGAAGGAAGTTTAGAAGTCTATACTTCCGTGTTACGGGCAACCAAATTGCATAGCAACCACTATCACAACCACCACTATCACAGCAATCACTATCACAACCACCACTATCACAACCACCACTATCACAACTATCACTATCACAACCACCACTATCACAACCACCACTATCACAACTATCACTATCACAACCACCACTATCACAACTATCACAACCACCACTATCACAACCATCACTATCACAACTATCACAACCACCACTATCACAACCATCACTATCACAACCACCACTATCACAACCATCACTATCAGAACCACCACTATCACAACCACCACTATCACAACCATCACTATCACAACCATCACAATTGCAACCACCACCTACAACCATCACTATCACAACCACCACTATCACAACCATCACTATCACAACTATCACAACCACCACTATCACAACCACCACTATCACAACTAACTATCAAAACTATCACTATCAAAACCGCCACTACCACAGCCACCACTATCACAACCATCACTATCACAACCACCACTATCACAACCACCACTATCACAACCATCGCTATCACAACCACCACTATCACAACTACAACTATCACAACCACACCTATCACAACCACCACTATCACAACCACCACTATCACAACCACCCCACTATCACAACCACCACCATCACAACCACCACCATCACAAGCGCCACTATCACAGCCACCACTATCACAACCACCACTATCACAACCACCCCACTATCACAACCACCACTATCACAACTATCACAACCACCACTATCACAACTATCACTATCACAACCACCGCTATCACAACCACCCCACTATCACAACCATCACTATCACAACCACCACTTACAACCATCACTATCACAACCACCATTATCAATACCATCACTATCACAACCACCACTCCCACAACCATCACTATCACAACCACCACTATCACAACCATCACTATCAGAACCACCACTATCACAACCACC
>BGPT01000312.1:184261-205918 GCA_003297045.1 Symbiodinium sp. clade C Y103 | reverse complement strand
TAATTTTATTCGATCGATTGTGGAACGTCATGTTCTCTCCAATTCCCAATCCCTGTCATTTCAGGTTTATTGGAGTGTTGTTGCACGCCGAATGCACTCTAGCTACCCAATTCGTGAAAATGTTTCTGTTCAAGTGTGTTACTCATGTCGGATTCCGTCATGGTGGCATGAGCCCCTCGGGGAATACCTTTCTAGGTAAATCGCCCGACGCTTCGACANACGCTTCGACACGAAAGCTGAATTTACACTTTTAGCAATAGTAATTCGTTTAAGTAAAGTGGAACAGTTGGCCTTTTTTCATTTTCTCACCCATCGGTCGACAGAGAGTTGGTTGAACAGCTGGCCGCCGTGCCTGGCATTCACCTCTTTTGGAAGCAACCGCTTGCCGCTGTTTTGGGCAATCACCACTTTTGAACCGGATGATCGAGTCGTTCCACTTGGTTGAACTACGTGCCGCTGTTTTGGGCAATCACCGTTTTGTTGAGAGACTGGAAACACCTCCTTTTCCAATTTTGCTCGAGCGACTACTGAGTCAACAGCACAGGTCATGACATTTGCCAGGCAACAGGCCATGCTTTAGGTGTGGTACTTCCTTATTTTTGATGGTCTCTGGTGAGGTCAGTTTTGCACGTAATTCATTTTGACTACTTCAGCCGTCAATGGCACGTTTGTGCAACTACCAAATGGACAGCCGAGGGCCTTTGAGCCTTATCATGAATTTTGCATGATTGTACTAGAGTGCATTTTGGGTTGTGATGTTTTTTACCTAACAACTTTCCCTCGCACCGTGTCACCGCCCACCATGTTTCCTCTTCCTTGGATGCAGCGAATGTGGAATCAGCCTGGAACTACATCATCCACTTTACCTACGGGATCGCCCAATTTCATTTCCAGCTCTCCAACATTTACCTCCCAGTCACCTATGCCCAACATTCCACAATTTCAAGATCCCATGATGAATCCACAAGGGATGCCTATGATGCCCGCCATGAACCAGATGTCATCTTCAGGATTTCCTGCCCAAGGTTTTGTACCTGGCGGTTATGGCCCTGAGAATCTCCTTCGTGAACAACTTATGGCCGATCGTCAGCAGGCTCAGTGGCGCGATTCTCAGACTCAGGCTCAGCTCAACGTTTTATTACAACAGAATCAGAATCTCCTTTCTCACCTACCGTTTCCCTCACATTCTCAAGTTTCTTCTACATCCATTCCACCAGCCACCGATCCTCCTCCAGCTCCTCCGCAACCCTCTACACCCGCTCCTCCTGTCACGCCATCTCCAGCTCCGCCACCCTTGGATCCATCTGAGGTGGCCTCCCAGATTCTCTCTGCTTGCAAGGAGTCTATGCGTCAACATCCACTCACCTGAACCGACTCCACCTCCTTCCCAACCTCCTCCTCCTGCTTCGGAACCACTGCTCACCTCTGCCCCTCCTGTCACTCCATCACGCCCTCCACTAACTCGTGCTCACCGTTCCACCCCATCCTTGCCATCCACACGTTCACCAATTCGGTCACGTCATGCTGAAGCCAAGAGGTCTGTTCCTCGCAGTCGCTCACCTCCCCGTCGTCGCACTCGCTCACCTCCCCGTCGTCGCACTCGCTCACACCGTTCACGTCCACGACGTGCCAAGCCAACATCTCCCTCTATTCCCCGTTCACCGCTCAAGCTTCACTCCCGTTCTCCACGTCGCCTTCCTGTTCAACTTCGAGAAGCCACTGCTCCCACATGGTCCTCTGATACAACANTTCCCCGTTCACCGCTCAAGCTTCACTCCCGTTCTCCACGTCGCCTTCCTGTTCAACTTCGAGAAGCCACTGCTCCCACATGGTCCTCTGATACAACACCTTCTGGGTGGATCGATTACTCCTCCACCTCTCAATGGAAGGACTATGACCAGTCTTACCAGCCATCTTGGTCCTCCTCCTGGTCCACCAATTGGAAAGACTCCAAGTGGGAGTCCCAGTCCTCATCCTGGCGTTCCTATAACACCTCCAAGGATCCACCTCTGGACCACCGCAAATCCGGGACTCCTTCTTCTCCTCCTCGCACTGCCTTCTCCGACCACCGTCGGCATGCTGGTCGTCGTCAACCTTCATTGCCCCGTTCATCTTCCGCTCAGAAGATTCCACCGGGTCATGTATCTCTCGTCGACCCCAATTTGAAGGATGAGGAGTGGCGTCAAACTGTCAAGAAGTGCCTTGATGACCCTACTAGGACCGACCACTCCGAAGTCCCGGGATTCTTTCATTGCTCAGATGCGTCAGATCGATCCTGATATCCCACCCACTCGTCTTCAATCCCTCATTCAGGTCCTTGCAGCCTCTCACTTATTACAAGAGGTGGACTTCAATCGAGTGGAAGCCCTGACCTTACCCAACACCTCACAACGGGCTATGGTGGTTCGACTGTCTCACATTCCACGCTTCAGAGAGAAACCGGCCTTCCTGAACCAGGCCAACAACAGCTACGCCATGCTTCACGGCACCAACCTTATTGGCGCAAAGTATTGCTTAGCAGAGGGCTTGGTCCGTCCGGCTGACTGGAGCTATGACGAAAACCTCAGCAAGTGTGAGCAGCCGACCTATGGCTGTTTTTCTGTGGGCCAATGTAACCAGCAGGACTGACGACATCCCCAATGGCACCTTGATCGATCTCCTGGACAGAGCGACCACTAAGGGCAAGGGCCAACAGGAGATTTTGCTTGCTCTTCAATACAAAGGAGCGAAGGAACACTTGGCCTTGAAAGCTGGGGGCAACGACTGGGCACAACTCCAATGCGCCCTCAAGGGCGTGGTAACGACTTCTGAGAAGTACACGGTGGCGAGGAGTGAGCATTGCACGATTCGAAGCCTTATTGTGGTGTGGCAAGACCTATCCTTTATTGAAGGTCGTCATGGACGGTCAGCAACTTACACACCTGCTACCTCTAAGGACCCTTCTAAGGATTCTCTGGATGACCACCAGCACGATCGTGCCCCTGATCCGGACACCCTCCGCTCTTGGAACCGTCGGCGGCAATGCATATGATGATGATGACCAGTGAGTGATGAATTGAGTGCCATCTTTGTACCATAGTTTCTAGAGTGTGACTCTGGACATTTTCTTCCGGAAAAGATGTTTACCTGCTGCGCGGCTGTCTCAATCTGATCTCTCAGCTTGCTTTCATTGTTCATTGATGGTATGGCCAGGGGCTAAGCCGAGAACCCCACTATGGGTCTCATTCTGTTTTCATTCTCNCTCAATCTGATCTCTCAGCTTGCTTTCATTGTTCATTGATGGTATGGCCAGGGGCTAAGCCGAGAACCCCACTATGGGTCTCATTCTGTTTTCATTCTCGTCACCGACAAGGGACCTTTCTAAGACTTTGTTTCCGCTTTCTCTTTTGCCTTCTTTTTGTCAGGTTTTTCTTCTTTCTTTTCTGGCTTCTTTGTCCATTGCTGCTTCTAGGCTTTTATTTCTGCATATGGCTTGGGGCTAAGCCGAGAACCCCTGGTCCTGCTATTTTGGCATGACCCTGACCACTTACCGTGATGCTAAGTGCTCGTCTTGTATTGCCCTGTTGTGTATCATTCCCACCGATCCTGATACCATGGCCTCCTCTGATCGCTCCCGCTCGCCTCGAACTGAACGTGTCCTTCCGGGCTTTCCTACATGGCGTGGACCTATGGGATCGTCGATCCGCGCAGTGCCTCCTCGGCCTGAACGTCAGAGACCAAATTTGTTTCGACCTACGTGGTCGCCTATGCCTGGACCTTACCATATGTCTGGCCCTTACAGTCGTCCTTTGGGTGCTCCCTCTCCGGGGGTTCCCGCTCCTCCACGCAGCTGGCGTCCGGGCCCTCCCTGCCCATTTCCACCGACACCTTGTTCATCCACTCAATGCATTCCTCCTTCGCAATCCATCCCGGCTACTCAGCCCATTCCTCCAACACAAATGCTCAGTCCCTCCACTCCACACCACTCTCCATCTCCACCACCAGGTGGTACTTTGGGGTCCACTCCCTCTCCATGTCCATCGCAACGCGGATCCACTCCACCTTCTCGACCTCCAACTCCAGCAGTAGCTTCACCCACACAAGACGAACCTCGTGTCTATGGTTTTGATGCCAACCAATTTTGGCAAAGCGATACAACCCACCATGACTGCAATAAGGTCAATGGCTTGACCTTTCCTCGGACCATTCGGTCCTCAGCCTTCACTTCAAAGCTGGATATTGAAGGGTGTGATCCTTTGGCTTTACCCTTGGCGGCCTTGCTATATCAACAAGCCGACAACTTTNGTCCTCAGCCTTCACTTCAAAGCTGGATATTGAAGGGTGTGATCCTTTGGCTTTACCCTTGGCGGCCTTGCTATATCAACAAGCCGACAACTTTTGGCTTCGCAAATTGGCTCATGGCCGAGAACTTTATTTGATTCCGACTGGAGACATCGCCACAGTGGTCTTTGGCACCGAATTACTCTCCCAACTTCGGAATCGTGGCATCGACATGGACCGGATCTCTCAATGCAAAGCTCGACAGGATGGACGGACGCTGGACAGATCAACAACACCAAGTATGCGGCGAAGGTCGTCGCAGAATACATCCAACAATGGGCCCCGATGAAGGCCACCGATCCATCGTCCCAACACACGATTACCCAACTGCAACAGCAAGTGGCAGAACTCAAACAACGCTGGGCGATGTCCCGGATACCAATCCACCGGAATCTTCGGCTCCTCCTCCTTCTTCGTCTTCACCATCCGCTCATCCTCCTTCCACACCTATCGCCCGTGCACTCCAGGGCAATGCAGCCGCCCCCGTTCCGGCATTTGAGCCGGCTTCGCTCTTGGTCACTCCCACCACTCCCAATGACTGGCTCAAAGACCATCCCATCACCTCTCTGGCTGTCCGTACATTCAAACAATGGCTTCATGATTTGGACCTCTCTCCTGCTCAACGTTCTACTGTGGAGAGAAATTTGACCAAGGTTGAAGATTGGTGGCAAGCACAGCCAGACTCCGCGATTGACACCGTCCAACGTACGGCGCTCATGATGGGCCTTCCTGTGTCGATCCTCAAAGGCAATTTCAACGACACCAACTTGGTCAAAGTCCTGACCGTGGCGGTGACCATGAGCTGTTGACTAGGCTCTCAACTACGTCGCAAGCTCAAGCACAAACACCTTCAATCGCTTCTCCACCTCCTTCATTCCATGATTCTTGTTCTCTTAAGTCTTACTCCGTTTACCACTTCTTCTTCCATCATGCTGTTCTTTGCCTTTCGTATCACTCAAGCCAGGCTCATGCTTCTCATGATTGTTCATGGTCTCAATCCTAATTCAAAGCTGAAAGCTATTTTGGAAGGTTGTGCTAGTCTCCGCTATCTGTGGTCCCCTCACTTGTCGGACCATGCCTTTTTCATGCAAGATTTCTTTCAGCCCAATTCGGTGTACATACGCTTCACCCATATACAGAACTTGCAGCCAAAATTCTACATTGGCTCCTCCATCAATGGAGTCATGTCTCGGGAACACTCTCGTTTCCGAAAATTCCTCCAACTGGGCAAAGATCGCCTGGTTCAAGCAGAACTTTCTCTGCGCTATTGGCATGAACAGAACAGTTTGTTCACTTGGGCTCCACTCCCAATCTTTCTACGCCGTCCAGACTTTCGCAGTCTCGAGTTGGCCCTAATCCAAGAGTGGCAACCCCGTTTGAACTATCCTTTTATTTGCCAGTTTTTTGCAAAGGTCTTCTCAAGCGACCTGCAATGAACTTGAATCCCCAGTTTGGCTTGGCCACCTTATGGCGCAAACGTCGCCATAAATTCACTCCTTCGACAGTCAAAGCGATTCTTAGGTCCCCTCCCTTTCAAAACCGCTTGGAGATGTGGAAGCTCATCCATGATCTGGGATCCAATACCAAATCTCGTTTCGAAGCTACTAAGTTTCTTCGATCCTTGGACGGGGGCCGACTGGCTAGCAACATCCAAGAGCCTTTTCGAACTCTCTCTCTTCAGGCTATTGATTCCACCATCACGTGGTGGAAGGGCAAACCGGCACCCAAAGCTGCGGCCATTNTCTCTCTCTTCAGGCTATTGATTCCACCATCACGTGGTGGAAGGGCAAACCGGCACCCAAAGCTGCGGCCATTCGCCTCCCGTGGTCCCTCTCACCGGACCTGGAACGCACTGTCAGTCGCTTCCTCCGTCAATGGTTTCATGAGGTCTTGGCACATCATGTCCCCNTCGCCTCCCGTGGTCCCTCTCACCGGACCTGGAACGCACTGTCAGTCGCTTCCTCCGTCAATGGTTTCATGAGGTCTTGGCACATCATGTCCCCTGCCACAATCCCTCTTTCAAAGTTCTTTTTATCAAACATCAGGCAGTTCTGGACATCCTGTGTAATCACAAGACTGCTATGACAGACTGGTCGCTCGGCACAACACCCACCTGCTGTTGCAAACAGTGGTCCCAATACAAATCAGCTTGCCTCAACGCCTCTGATGCACATTGGGTTCTTTCCGGGGCCCTTCTTGCTCCTCTTGTACCGGACCTTCTTCGGCCCTTATGTTCGGGATCTCTTCTCAACAAGGTCTTCCCCTCCAAGCGGGACTACAGTCGACAGATGTCTCAGAGCTTCAAACGTTGGGCTCGCACCAATGGCCTCCCTTCCATTCCTACTGCCAGATTCCAAGAACTCATCGACAACTTATGGTCCACTCACAAAGCTCAGCTCNCATTCCTACTGCCAGATTCCAAGAACTCATCGACAACTTATGGTCCACTCACAAAGCTCAGCTCACCTCCCACCTCACCAAATCCTCCATCTCTCAACTCCAGGAGCTGTTTCCCCAGGCTATCTTCCATTGTGAGGATAAACATGCCTCGTCTCTTCGGATCTTTTGCCCCGTCCTCTATTATGAGGCCATTGAAAAGACCTTCATGGATCCACAGGTCTTCATTCACAGTGAGGAGTCCCCTACTCAAGTCGTGGATCACCTCGTCGATCAGCTGCAGAGCCAATACGGTCGCAACTATCCTTGGGCCATTGGCCGTGGGCGCCAAATCCTTTCGGGCTACATTTTGAGCAAGGCCATAAAGGCATACCACAGCGGTCGGCCCATCATTTCCTTCGTGGATGCTCCATTTCGACCCATGCTCAACATCCTGTCACGTCTTTTATATCAACTCATTCCNGTCGGCCCATCATTTCCTTCGTGGATGCTCCATTTCGACCCATGCTCAACATCCTGTCACGTCTTTTATATCAACTCATTCCGGTGGGCTGTCCTCACCCATTTCGCAGTTGGCGACGTCTACGAGCTCCTGGCCATCCTCAAGTCCATTCCTGAGAATCAATCACTTAGGTTGTTCAATCAGGACTTAGCCGGCTTCTTCACCAGCATCGAGCCCGAGCGCTTCATCGGCTCCTGGTACATGCTTCTGGACTTCCTGCGGCCCAAGATGAATGTCAGCAACGATGAGGTCTTCTCCGTCTACCCAGGAAAAACCAATCAACCTGGCGACCTCATCAAAGGACGCACCTTTCGTCGACTCAACGTCACCCGCAAGATTGTGATCGGAGATGTACCCTCTCTCCTCACCACAGCTCTGGACATGCAAACCTTTGCCTTGGGGAGTCGATGCATAAAGCAACGTCGAGGTAGCCCCATGGGCAGCCCATTGTCTCCCGCTATGTGCTTGATGGTCGTCTGCATCAGTGAGGAGATCTGGTTCCACAATTTCAAGGAAATCCTGTCGAACCACCACTTGTTTGTTCGACATATTCGATATGTGGACAACCGTTTGCTTCTTGGTGATCCCCGTCTTGTTGATCTCCCTCCATATGAGACCTTGTTGGATGACGGTTTCTATGGCCGACCCATCCTCCTCGAAACTGAACCGGATCAAGAGTTTCTGGGCTTCATGATCGCCACCGAACCCTTTGAGCTGATCTACTGTGGACCTACGGATACCTCTCAGGTTCTATCCCCATTCTCTGCATCTCCTCCCAAAGTTCTTCTCAGTGGGTTTCGGTCTCGCTGCCACATTAAGTGGCGAAGGGAGCTCATCCGATTCATCGAGTTCATGCTGGCGTCCAACAATTAATTGACTTGTACACCTTGGCGGGTTTTGAGGCAGCTGACCTCCAGCAAATTTCATCCCAGATTTTGGCATCGACCCAGTAAGAAAAGCTCGTCCTTGCCGCCATACTTCAGGTTCTCATGCCTCGTGCACCGGTTTGATTTGCGCAATGACCATTTCTTCTTTTGCTTCTTTATGCTTCTTGCCTTTGATAATTTTCTTTCCCACTTTTAGTGTCTTGCCTCAAATTCGCTGTCCTCCCTTCGTGCTCTTCCGTTCGACTTGTCACTATGGACTCTCGAGCGGCCATGACGTACCATTTGGGCAATGCCTTGCTCCATTTGCAGTATTTGGCGGGACATGCCCTGGTTTGTTCCTCCGGCAGACATCGCTCCAGCACCTGCCGCTCCTCACCATGGCCTGACCACTTTCGTTCCTCATCCTGGACGTCACTCCAATCCTGCCAGCTCCAGCCGCCCCATTACCGAGTACGCCGTCTCTACACGTACTTTTGACGACCAGCCCGGTGTTCTCATTGGCCCACCTTCCACCCGTGCTCCTGTTTCGTCATCTCCCAATTCATACGGCCCTGCTCCACCAGCCGCCTCCATGGCCTTTGCCGCACCTCCGGTTTCGGAACCACATCATCCTATTCCTGTTGAACGTCATCCCCCCAGGGGATTATCCATCAGCCGCTCTCCTCCTGTTCCTCCGACACATCACAATAATCCTCTCCCTGCTTCAACATCTCCACCACCGACTGGGGACCCAGTCCCTCCCAGCACCACCACAACACCTTCCGCACCACTTGATCCTTCCTCTACTGCCACTCCTGTCACGCACCCTGCTCGTCCACCATCCCCTGTCACAGCTCCGGAACGAAGGCACAAACGACGTCGAGTGGTTTCGACTCGAACTACCCCAGGCCCACCAGATGAAATGCCACCTCCAGTCCTTCCCGCTTCTGAATCCTCCACTCCTCCTCCTGAATCTTCCAACCCTTTGGACTCATCGATCATCCATATTTCTGGCCATGTCCTTCCCATCACGGACTCACCACCTCGAGATCCTGGCGAGCCTGGCACTGCTCCCGATTCTGATTCCGATGACAGTCACCTCTCCACTCATCCCCCATCAGGGGAAGGGAACCCTGCTTCGGCTACCGCGGGCCGTGCTCGCCCTCTTCGAGATCTTTATCGCAACTGGGCCCCAGTGGACGACCACGAGTTGATCACGTACAAGAAGGATACGAAGGCACGACCCAGCTGGAAAACAATTGGCCAACGTCTTCATCGAAGCGCTGAAAGCTGCCGTGCTCGATGGCTGTGGCTCCAATCGACCGGCCGCGACCAGATCAACGTATTGGCTCCACCACATACTCCTGAGGAATAGTTGCTGGCCGATCTGTAGTTTAATTCCCCCAATTTGATCTCTTCGATTGTCAGTGTCTTCGCCGCTGTGAAAAATTGGCTCATCGATCACCTTTTTCGAGATGTTATGTCTGGGTGCTTCCCATCTTTGGGTCCCTGCCTACTTTCCCTCTTTGCATTTGCCACTTCTGTTTGTGTACCTGTTGGCATTTCTTCCATTCTTCGCTGTGATCCTGTTTTTCATCTTGCTTGTGATTGATTTTCAGCTCCTTGCTTCCTTTGTTGTTTTCCTTATTTTCCTGTTTTTCTCGCAGCTTTCCATTTCACATCATGGCTTCCGCCCCTGCAGCCTCTTGGTCTTGGCCATGTCGTTTGAGCCAACGACCTACAAGTGCCATACCTCCGACTGGTCGCGGCTACCTCCCTCATCATCTCGGTTTCCTCCTCGTCCTGTGATGATCATCATTGATTTCTCCCCGTTGTCATCCCTGTCACAACGTTATCGCTATTATGCTGCTATGAACCGTGACATCTACGACAACCTGACGGGTTATGCCGAACAAGCACTATGGCAAGTTACCCGACATCTTCATGTCAACGACCTGGACAAGACCCGCATCGAGGACCTCATCCACATGGTGTCTCACCGAATTATGGAACAATGGCAACTGGTGGTCGCCCCTCATACTCTCCAGCTCTGCTATGAAGACGACCAAGGCCTTGATGTTGTTCTCCAACCAGATCACACTGTCAAACGGGTTTTGTCTACGTGCCGCCCTGACTGGCCACGCCGCCAATATGATGCTTATTCTTCCGTGGACCACTCCAATCAATGGGTCCCATTTATGTGTAGACTGGTTTGTCGAGAACGATAACGTGCAAATGAGCACCAACCCGATGCAATGGCACCTGGACCCTAGGCTGAACTTCGCCGTTTCAATGTAAAACAGCATGTGTTTTCTTGCTGCTTCATGCTTGTTCAGTTTCATGTTCTTTCACCACCTTTCCTGTTTTGTCGTTTCTACTCTCTAATTTTCCGCTGCTAGTGTTTAGCTCAATTTGTCCTAGTTTCAATTTGTTCGACATGTACGTGGAACGCTCTCGTTCCCGTGATGATCCTCCTTCGTCACATCGTGATCACACCACGTCTCGTGGGTCCTCCCACCATGCTTCTCAGCTACCACTACCACCGAGCTCTTCTACCAGCTCTGAAGGCCCTGCCTCAAGGGATGTCGTTATCGTGGCCGAATTTTCGGAGTTACACTACTTGGCTGATGAAAATTGGAACTTCTCGGCCATGCACCCATTGAACCACATCCCTCTGTCCCTCATGGAGGAAAAGGCTCTTTGGCAATATACTCGNCCATGCACCCATTGAACCACATCCCTCTGTCCCTCATGGAGGAAAAGGCTCTTTGGCAATATACTCGGTACGTTTATTCCAACCAGGTTGACACTTACATGTTTGATCAACTTCTTTCCGGTATTGCTGAGCGGATCGAAGAACAATGGCAGATTTCGATCAGCCCTGATGATTTAGAGCTCAGATACGACGAAAATCAGGGATTAGAAGTGTTTCAAGTCACACCCGACCAACCTTTTTGGAATCTTCGCAATTTACTTGACGAGTACCGTCCACAGTGGCAAACTCACCAGTTTAGTGCCACCACACTCTTTGGACGGCCTTTCCGTGAAGGACTTCATCTCCATGATGGTGTCCCATTTATTTGTCATATGAATTGTCATTTACATGATCCCAATTGTATGCTGCCGTGATCGCTTCATGCCTGACAAAAAGAACTTCTGCCGTTCTTATTTGACTTTGCCTGTTTTGTTCTTCTCTTGGTTTCGGTCAGCTTTCATGTTTCATGTCCGTTTCAACTCCTACCACTTTGCATTTGTTTTTGTTCCCTCTAGTGTTGGTTCAAGATGTCTGGTTCCAAACGTGACGCTACCATGGCTCATCTTCCGTGGCCCACCAGCTCCCGTCCTGACGCCTCTGGTTCGACCTCGTGCCTTCATCGTCTTCATCGACTACTACCACCTCTGATCTTCCTACCAATACTATGGACCCGATGATCTCCAGCAATACCTACGGGGCGACTCCTCCTTCGGCTTCAGGGGGTCCGATTCCCGCTCCATACATTCCTGATACCACGGATGGTGCTCCCTATCCCATCCTCATTCAGTACTCAGATGAACGTCGCCATCCCAAACATCAATTGATGTTCACTGTGGTTGAATGGAATGGAGGTACACCAGCTGCTACTCGAGATTTAATGGTCACAGAAACCAACCTCGAAACAGGTCGATTACGAGACCATCAGGTGGAATTCTTCTTTTACAAGTTGGTGGGAGACTGGCCTATGGCTCAACGGATGGGCAATTATTGGCGCCAGCACTACGAGTTGGACACCTATCCTGTTGATGCACCTTCGACCGCCCCTTCTTCCAGTGCACCAACCCTGCCAACTGATGCTCTTGATACTCCCACGGCAGTAGCTGTACAATTGATTCGAGAGATGACGAACTTACCCCCAGCTGCTTCCATTGATGAATACCACCATCAACTCCTCACTCTTGTTGGTACTACCGGAATCTTCCCAAGCCTCACCTCTGCCCAGTTGAGTACGCTAGCCATTCAATTCCGTCAATTGGCTGATGTTGTCTCTATCATTGAACTCAGAGACCCTGTTGCCGCTCCGACCTCTCCTGATCCCGCTCCTCATGCACATGGCGATGCTGCCCCTACTGACATGGAGGAAGATCCGAACTTGTGAGAGGCTTGTAGTCCGTCCATTTCACCGCGTTGTGACCTTTTCAGATCCTTTTGCATGGTCTCTTCATATGACCTCGATGCCCGCAGATCTGATCTTCCAAAAAAGCCCTGCTTCGGCAGGGCGTGTGTGTGTAACATCTGAAGAGATGTAAAACTTCTATCATGTTTTTATGTTTTTGCAGGGGGACTGGAGCCGATTTGCCTATCCAGTCCAACGAAGCTNGTGTGTGTGTAACATCTGAAGAGATGTAAAACTTCTATCATGTTTTTATGTTTTTGCAGGGGGACTGGAGCCGATTTGCCTATCCAGTCCAACGAAGCTATGGCATTTCGGTGGATGAGTGGTCTGATCAACCACTTGTACCTGCTTCATNCAGGGGGACTGGAGCCGATTTGCCTATCCAGTCCAACGAAGCTATGGCATTTCGGTGGATGAGTGGTCTGATCAACCACTTGTACCTGCTTCATATCCATTTTACCGGTATGGCCTGGGGCTAAGCCAAGAACCCCTCTCCGAACCATTTCGTTTCCTGCACTGTTGTCGCAATCTGCCCATTTCAGTTTTGGATACTTTTTACTGCTGGACAATGACTTGATCTTCGATATTTTATTAATTTTATTCGATCGATTGTGGAACGTCATGTTCTCTCCAATTCCCAATCCCTGTCATTTCAGGTTTATTGGAGTGTTGTTGCACGCCGAATGCACTCNTAATTTTATTCGATCGATTGTGGAACGTCATGTTCTCTCCAATTCCCAATCCCTGTCATTTCAGGTTTATTGGAGTGTTGTTGCACGCCGAATGCACTCCAGCTACCCAATTCGTGAAGATGTTTCTGTTCAAGTGTGTGTAGGACCTTGAACAAGTTCTGCAGATCAGATCGATCACAAATCAAAGTCTTCACTGGTGTTTTTTTTGCTGCAGCCTTCCCTGCAGTGTCTTCGTTGCATACTTCCCCTTACTGCACACCCATGCGCAGATGCAACGCGCTCGACCTAGTCGCAACGCCTCGCCAAATCTGCGCAGGAGCAGTGAATCATGTCGGAGAAGATAGCCCGGACAGGCACGCTGGGCGTTGAGGGCACATACCTCTGAGCATTTCCACATCCATAATATAGTAATATATCATAATCATACACTGACATCATTTTACATCGACATGTGTATAGTTGAGGAATCTTCATGACATATCCTGTCTACGTACATGTACATGTCCAGACAAATAGAACATCCAAGTGATGCGTCCTCGGCTGTTTGAGTGATGCAAAGGGGAAGCCAAAGGCTGATAGTTGTCAGTGTCATCAGAAGTTTCAGCTCGTTGGTGGTGTCGCACGGTGTTGCAACTGATGTTGGAGGTTCCAGCGGTGGAGCCGCAATGTGAACTGCCAGTAGTTTTGGCGCCTCACTGATCGCTTTGGCTCGCTTCGGATCAAACGGGTGATGGGTGCCACACTGAGTCAGCGGTCCAGGTGAGAAAATCAGTTCCATGATGTTCCATGATGTTCCATGATGTTTCATGATGTTTCATGTCCAGTTGGCGATCAGACTCAAAGGACCTCCCACCCATTGCTTCCCAACGGCTTCCATCCTTAGAACTTCTGCTTTGGACTAGCGCGCAGTGCATTGGTGGAGGATTAGAGTGTGCTGCCATCATCTGACATCCAAATTGGATCTCGATTGTCAGCGTGCCAAGTAAGATGTGGGATCCCAAAATATGTTTGTTCGCCCATCCGACTTTGGATGCTTAACTTCCAAAGCATACAACATAAGTTTCAAAAGTAGATAACAACAGGCTGATCAATGTCTTAACTGCATTACTTGAATGGACGTGTGAGAGTTGAAACAGGACTTCCCCGAATCAGGTTTAGGAAATGTGTTTTATATTGTTGTATATTGTATTAGTATATGCTACGGCTAAGGACGTCCGGGGTACGTCGGTACGAATTGGCAAACTCATTGAACCAGTTGGAACCTTTACTATGAAAACCACCGATGCACCCGTGATCACTGCGCTAGAGAATCTTCTTTCGGCCACTGAAAGCTCCACAGGCGACACAATAGGGAGGGGTGTGGAAAGAAAAGACAGAGGCCCCTGGCAACATATGAAAATCAAGAAATGAGAAGAAATTTAATGGACTCGCAATGGACTCGCAATGGACTCATTTGGACATGTTTGGACTTGACGCAAACGCTTCATCCCTCCAGCAGCTGTGTGCGGCTCATTGTGGCACACACATTGGTCTTTGAAGGGCTTTGAACCAAGTGCCGTTCGGCCACGCGGAGACAAGACATGAACACAGAACTCACGACTGAAGCTAAGGCTCTTTTATTGATCTCATGAATTCTTTTGAATACAGTACCTTTATTTGTGTACTTTATTGCATCACCCAGTGAAGCAATCCTATATTATGCATGCTTTCTGAACGCGTGTTTAGATGTTTGATGCCCCACGGTGGCGTTAAAAAATGGCTCGATCCTTCACCTTGAACACGGCAGGCTTCTTTTGCCACCCCGTACAATATCCCATGATGCACATAATATCCCCCTTTCAATGAGCACAACATGACATAGGCATAGCATGCCATAGCCCTCTAAGATGAAATCGCGGCACATCTTGAACTAATTCGAGCCCTTTATTCAGCTGGGTTAGTCCAGCCAGCCATCTCAGCTCGCAAGCTGCAACGCTTGGCAGAACTTTGGAACTACACGGCTACATGGACATTATAGGGACATTGTAGGGACAATACCGGGATATTCAAGAGGCCTGCTGGTCAGTTCCATTCCATACTTGGCCTGTACACTCCAAAGGATCTCTGAAGAAAAGAAGGCCTTGAAGGATTCTCAGGAGTGAAGCAAACCACTCCAGAAGTTTGGAATCACGATAGAAAGGATTGTAAAGATTCTTCAGGGTCCCCAGATCATGAAGCGAGCTCTCCAAAAGGGAAAAACATGGAGCATCTCAAAGTACCGATTCTTTGGTCCCGAGAGGGCTTCACAAAAGCCGACCGGATTCATGGATATCGTAGGAAAATGGAGGAAACCATGCTGTCAGCATCCGTCAGCTGTGAGCAAAGGCGTAGGCCCTCTTTGTTTCACTCAAGATCCAATGTGATCTTCATCGTTTGATCTCGCAAAAAAATGGTCCACGCATCACACGCTGGCTTATTTTACCTTGGAACCGGGGTAAAATGCAATGGTTCCCTTACCTTAGCAAATCACAAAAAGAAACACCCGCACCTATGAAAACTTGATTAAAAAATGTGGAGGTTTGCATTATCAGGTGAAATTTCCAAGGGGTACCCAGAATTGGGACTGACCCTCCAACGGCTTTTTGCATATCATGTAAAATATGTTCAATGTATTTTTGGCTTTATTGGGCTTGATCCAACATCACCATCATCACCATCACCATCACCATCACCATCATCATCATCATCATCATCATCATCACTGTCCAATTGACGGTGTATAGAAACATATTTAGATATACAGGTTGCACATGTACATCTTGTTATTTTTTATTTCCATTATTTTCTATTCGTTTGCACGCTGTACATTCTAGCGTAGAGTTAACCTACATAAAAGTGCTGTTTCAGTAAGGACAATTGTTGTCAGCCGTCAGAAAACTGGGGTATTTGAGTTATCTTATTTTCAGACCAACCCCCAGCATTGTCATTTTCATAGGGGGATCAATGATTGTCCCCCATGAATTTTCCTTAAAGACTTGGGAACGGTAGGTCCTTCAAAAACTGAATTCTTTAAGGGACAATTTCAGGGTCGAAAAAAGTTACGTTTTTTAAGGTGGAAAGTGGTCTTGTTCTGGTCTCCTATTCTTTAGGAAGCCTGATTTGGAAGCTTTGTTTGATGTTGTTGGACATGTGTTTGGGGATCTCACAGAAATTATGGTTTTGCGGGATAACTTATTATTTTCCACCATTCTTGTGGGCTAAACTCTTTCAAAAATAGAAGGCCAGTGGTTCCTCCTCCGAATTTTCTTCAAAAGAAAGAAAAACCTAAAGTCGTGATTAGCCTGGGGAACCTGGAGAATTTCTGGGGAAATGGCGGTTGCTACTCCCCAGCTAGTGAGGGGGTTCTGAATTTTTCAAGAATCGATGAGATTTGATGAGTTGGGGAATTTGGCGATCCTTGTCGCTACGGTCAAAAATTATTGATATTTTCAATTTATTTGTATTTGTATTTTACTTTTTTGCCCAGGCTTCCTAGGAATTATATCCAGACATTTCCATCCTATTTTCAGCCCATTCTATCTCATAAATCATTATCATTCATCATCCATTATTACCTTTCATCATGCCGGAATACCTCCTCATCCATTCGGCGGGTGCAACTTGTGCCTCCAATTTGTTAAAGGGACAAGGTTTACTACTTTTTTCTATATGGGATTACTGGTGTTAGATTTTTTAAGGCCTACATTTGCTCTGGTCTTAATTTTTTAGGGGATTACCTTTGACCCCTGAAAAATTCAGGGGTTAGGGTTAGCGCCCGAATTCCGAGGAGGATGATAGACCTTGCTTTAGGTTTAGAAAATTTTCCTCTGTGATTTTCCGATGGGAAAAGGGTTATGTTTGGAGTTGGTTTTGGTTTCCCCTTAAAGGATTTCGTGGTTCGTGCCTACTTTATAATCCTATATTTCCCCAAAATAAATCTATTCTTTTTATACATCCATGTATATATATATATACATGTATATGCTACCCCCCCCCCGTGATCTACATTTTTGGTGTTGTTTGAAGGTTTTGCCAGGCATTGGTGTATGTATGATCTGGTAGATATAGTCATTCATTAGATTTGGAAGCCAATGCAGATTGGACGCTTTCTGACAACATGCATCAGTTTCAAGTCACATCAATTCATTTTTAATTCGTTCTCCTTTATAAGCAGAATCAATCAAAGGATTAGAAAGGATTTCAATTCATATCCATCTAGTTTGAATTGATTTTACCATGGGAATTCTATAGAAATCCCGCAGAAATACCAAAGAAAAAACATAGGAATTCTTTTGAAATCCTACAAAAATCAAACAGGAATTCCATGGAAATACCATAGAAATATCATAGAAATACCATGGAAATCCCGTAAACATATATAGAAAAAAACCATGGGCATCCCTTAGATATACCACAAACATCTCATAGACATCCCAAGGAATTCCATTGATATCCCTTTGAAATTGCAAAGAAATCCTATAGAATTTCTGTAGACATTAAGAAATATCACAGACATCCCATAGAAATCCCATGAGAATTCCATTGATATCCCTTTGAAACACCAAAGAAATCCAATAAAGGTTCCTTCGGCATCCTACAGGACGTCCTATAGAAATTCTTTAGACATCCTATAGAAAGATCACAAAAGTCCCATAGAAATCCCACAGAAATTGCATAGAATTCCCTTGGAAATCAAATGAATTCTGTATAGAAATTGCAAAAAGATACTATGGGAACCACACAGGAGTTCCATGTAAATCCCTTAGACACATAGAAGTACCATGGACATCCCTTAGACATATCACAGAAATCCCATAGATTTTTTTAGACATCCCAAAGAAATATTACAAAAATTCCATAGATATCCTATAGAATCCTATAGAAGTTGCATAGAAATCCCTTGGAAAACCTATAGAAGTCCTACAGAAATTGCAAAGAAATGCCATAGAAATATCATAGAAATACCATGGAAATCCCTTAGACATATAGAAAAAACCATGGGCATCCCTTGGATATACCACGGACATCTCATAGAAATCCCATAGGAATTTCACTGATACCCCTTTGAAATACCAAAGAAATCCCATAGAAATTCTTTCGACATCCTATAGGATATTCTATAGAAATTCTCTAGACATCCTATAGAAATATCACACAAATCCCATCGAATTCCAATAGACATCCCACAGAAATTGCATAGAAATCCCCTAGAAATCAAATGAATTTCTATATAGAAATTGCAAAGGAACACCACAGAAAACACACAGGAATTCTATGGAAATCCCTTAGACATATCATCAAAATACCATGGACATCCCTTAGAAATATCACAGAAATTCCATAGATTTTTTTGGATATCCTAAAGAAACATCACAAACACCACTTAGAAATCCAGTAAAAATCCTGCAGAATCCTATAGAAATTTGAGGTGGATAGGCATGTTTTTTTTTGATATGGGCAGTGGCCGGAAAGATATGCATATTGTATGTCCAGAACTTTGCAAACTTTGCAAAATTTCCTGGATTCAAGATTCAGATTCAAGATTCTAGGAGAAACTTTTTGAATCCAGCTTCTCTCTAGACTTCCATCTCCTGGATTCAAGATTCAAGATTTCCAGAAAAACTTTTTGAATGAGAGCGGGTATGCATGGGGGGTGGAGTTGTGAAAGGTCTGATTTTGCAAGGTTTCGCACCTATCATGCATGAATTGGTGTGGTTATGAGCTAGTCTAATCTTACAAGAAACTTGTTTTCTTCAATCATTTTGATAGTGTCCTTGGAAAATTAATAAGACCCTACTGACCAAACTATTGCATTTTCTGCAGTGATGTTGTCTCTTTCAAAGAATGCTTTGTTATTTTGTTTAGAATTTTCGAAAAAGGCAGCAGCATGACCTATATTCAAGGATCTTGATGCCTGCAGTGAATTCTGCATTTTACTGTTGCACATATTGCCATATATATATAGTGTATTTGACAGATCTACTAGATTCTTCACCAAATGTTCTGCTTTTCAAAAAATGTGATTTTGTAGTGGACAGAAATGAGTGCAAATTCCAGCTGCAAATTCTGCATTTTCTGAAAAGTATTCTGTATCCTTTCATGCTGCTCATGACTGCTTTTCAACAAATCTTCAACACGCACTTCTTCAAAAGACAACTTCAACTACAACTGAATCTAGACCTTTTCCAGGCATTATCAATATCTTGTCTTCAAGGGGTGCAGTGTTGCAGCAGCATTGCCTTCTTGAAAACAATAGCACACTTGCAGGTAAACAATACATTTTGTGCATGAAAACACAGCTTGGGACATGCACTTCTTGAAATGACTGCTGTATCTTGAACACGACTTTCTTGAGAAGATCCTGCATCTTGAAAAGAACAGTGCTTCGTGCAATGATCTGTGTGCTGCACCTGTGGGAAAATGCTCAGGAAATACAAACACATGCTTGAAAGATTTATTGCATGCTCTGCAGATTTGCTGCCTCTTTCAAAGGAGATGATGGGCTGTATTGAACAAAAACTGATGGTACTCCCCATGTATAGGTTGTATACTTCCTGCTAGGGGTATTGCATCCTTGAATGGGAAGATTGCTCATTTTTGTAGGGGATTTTGCCTGATAGGTGGTAAGAGGAAGAATTCAATTTGCAAATGAACATTGCTATATATTTCAACCATGCATTTTGTTTGAACACCTAATACGTCATAGGCTAAGGTTTTCCAAGGTGTAATGCATGATTGCAAGAATGCTGTTTCTTTCAACGCATTAGATTGTGCAATGAAAAGTTGAACCTTTAAAATGAACATGTTTGTTCAAAGGAAGGCCACCCATTCCTTCAACAAATGCTGTATTGTGGCATGCAAGAGTTGCCAAAAAGAATACTGTAATATGGCATTCTGCAAAATAGAGTCTGCTCCTTCCAAAGGAAAACAGCATCCTTCTTTTAAGGAATCTTGTCCTGCGGCATGCAGTATTGCCTTTTTGAAGGAATATACACTTGGAGACAATTGTACAATAAAGTGTTGCTTAAACAATGCATTTTTGTAAAATTTGTGTTTTTATGTGTCTCTAGGTTTCCCAAGGTTTCAAGAAAAGAGGTAGCCAAACCTTTAAAAATGATGAGCCAAAACCTCAGCATAGCAAAAAAAAACATCAGTCCAATGGAGTGCCTGAAGAAGTGGGTCATAGAACTGTTTTTCCTGTAGGTTTTCTCTTTTGGCCCAGAAGCCAAGATTAGTAACTCAATGAAGGCATTAATGTAAAATGTGGAGGGTTTGAAAGCTGTGCCAATGGATGTCTGTCAGGGTGAAGACGTCTTCCCAGAGCCCAAGCATCAAGAAAACAAAAAAAGAACAAACAGATGAGCATTGGCTCAATGCACTATGTCATAGCAAAAACTGCTGTATAATGTATGGACATTGCTTCTAGTGCAACCACTGACAATGTCTGGCAATCTCTGCTTGGCACATCTGCAATGACTATCCATATACAAACCAGAAAACAAAAAAAAACAAAAAAAAACAAAAAAGACAAAAAGACAAGACCCAACACTCTGCATCTGACCCCCTCCCCTTGAGGTGTGTAATTTTTTTTTTTGCTTTTGTTTTTTTTTTAAAAAAACATGCTCCTATTTATCTGTCCGACCAATTTTGCAATTCCGCATATCTGCAATGGCTATCCACACACAAACCAAAAAAACAAAAAAAGCAAAAAAAATACAAAACAAAAAACAAAAAAGAACAAAAAACAAAAAAACAAAAACAAAAAGACAACACCCAACACTCTGTATCTGACCCCCTCCCCTTGGGGTGTGCAATTTTTTTTTATTTTTATTTTTAGTTTTTTGGTTGCTCAGATTTGTTTGTCCGGCTAGTTTTGCAATTCTGCACATCTGCAATGGCTATCCATACACAAACCAAAAAACCAAAAGAACAAAAAACCAAAAAAACAAAAAAAACAAAAAAGACAAAAAGACAAGACCCAACACTCTGCATCTGACTCCATCCCCTTGAAGTGTGCAATCTTTTTTTTTATTGTTTTTTGGTTGTTGGATATATTTGGTGAAGGAGGAGGAGCAGACCCTAAGGATCTAAGATGCGAGAGGTTCCTGGCTGTATTTTTGAATTTTTCCATGGGTTTGGGACATTGTTAGTTGACAATACCAATTACAGATGAACAAATGGATGCATTCGAACTAGAGAGGCTAAAAACAAACATACATTTCTACGATATGCACATCTCCACCCCCCATGGGTACCCCTTCTATTTTGAATCCAGATCTTCCTTCCAGATTTCCCTTGTCAAGACCCAAGGCTTGGGATTCAAAGAATTTCTCTTAAAATTTTGAATCTTGAGCCCAGAAAACTTTGCAAATTTTGCAAAATTTCCTGGATTCAAATATCGATGTATATATGTATATATTGGTATGTAAATATATCTGCATGCGAACTGAATGAATTAAAACATATAAATAAATCAATTCCAGGGCTACACTATATTGATTAATATCAAAATGAAAATTATATAAATCAAATATAAAACAATATAAATACCAATAAAAATATAAATTTTACTCCAGAAAATAAAAATTACGGGGGGGGGGATATAAATATAGATATATATATTACTACTAATATTACGATTTGGGTACACATGAGCTGCCGCGCGCAAATCGCCAGGGTCCGAAATCCCCAAATTCCGCCACTTTTTGGGG
>BGPT01000312.1:126076-183896 GCA_003297045.1 Symbiodinium sp. clade C Y103 | reverse complement strand
GGGTTGGTGGGTTGGGTTGGTGGGTTGGTGGGTTGGGTTGGTGGGTTGGGTTGGTGGGTTGGTGGGTTGGGTTGGTGGGTTGGGTTGGTGGGTTGGTGGATTGGGTTGGTGGGTTGGTGGGTTGGGTTTAACTTTTCAAAGTGCTCCGAAGGTAATAATTTTAAATATTTTTGATGTCTATAACGCCGTGCTTTTTTTTTTCCACATCTTCCAAAAGTGGTCCGAATATGAGGTATTTGTATATTTTTTAATTTCAAATTCGCCATAGCGGCGTGTAATTTTTCATGTCTTATCTGCCAAGATCTCCGCATCCGCCGCTTTAGCGAGCCTACTATTCGACCCTCCGGAGTCATAAAATATTGGGAAAAGACAATATTTCGTGACTTTCCTATCTTTTGGGGCACCTGCATCTATTCTCTTCTGATTTTCTTCCTATTTGATCTTCTTTCTTCTGATTTTCTTCATTTCATGGCTGTGCGTTTTCTATTTGTGCATATTATCGGAAGATTTAGCTTTTAAATCTCTTCGATTAATAATAAATATATTTTTTTTATTTATAAGAGATTATGTGAAAGCCCACGCTGTTGGAAATAGCGGGTCAACCCTAATATATAAATAATAATTCGAAAAAAAAATCAAAAATCTTATTAAATTGATTCTAAATAATATTATCTTGAATTTCTTAATATCTATTTATTTATTTTTGAATAAATACATTATATATATAAATATAAAATTATATTATTATTATTATTATTATTTTTATAAATATTTTTTTTTAAATGAAATAGATTATTTATTTTGATTAAAAAAATATAATTAAAATGAAAAAGAATACATATAAAAAAAAAAATTGAATGAGGAATTATATTTTTTATTTAATAATATTGATTATATATAAATAAAATTCGAAATATTTTATAATTTAAATAAATTTTGGTTTTAATTTTGATTAATTTTTTGATTTTAATTTAATAATTTTATTTTTATTATTAAATTTTATACAAATTTTATTTTTTGAAATTAGATTATTTATTTATTTATTAAAATTTTGATTCTTTAAAGATATTACAATAATTATTAATTTTATAAAGAAAAAAATAAATATATAAATATATATATTTTTTTAATTTTGAATTACAATATATTTTTTTTAATTTTAAATATATTTGAAAAACCTATATAATATAATATAATATAAAATAAATGATACGATATAATATTATATATTATATTATATTATATTATATTATATTATATTATATTATATTATATTATACTATATTTTAATAAAGAAATAAGAATGATAAAAATATCATAATTTATAGATTTATTTTATTTTAATATTATTTATATTTATTAAATATATATAGGAATAAGAATAATGAGAATTAAAATATAATAATAATAATAATAATAATTAGAAGGTAATGATAATATGAACCGATAAATTGATATTATAATATTTATAAGTAAAATAGAATTAAATATTAGTAATATAATTACGAAAGAATAATAATAATGACGACGGTATTATTATAGGACGGCAACAACAATATTGGCAGAGGTAATAATAACGAATTTGGATCAATCGAATATATTTTTGATATTTTGAATTTTAATTATATTTTTTGTCGTATATCAATTATCTGAATATTCTTTTATCTTTGAGATATATTTTTTCGATTTCCTATTCTAATAATTCAATTTTCTCTTAATTCGTTTTGTATTAGGTATTTTGAAGTTCGACAACGCTTTTAATTGATAACTCTGGAACCCGAGATATGATAATTCTCCTGATGAATTTCCGTAGTTTCCTTGCGTCTCTACCCTCTTCAATTCTATTTCCCTGATTATTTCTATTCCTTTTCATTCCTTATTGATGTTATTTCGTGATTCGTTTTAATTCTTTAGCTTCCTCATAACTCCACGGTCTTCGTAGATTTATTTTCTATATTTTTATTATTTTCCAATGGCTATTTTCTTCATTTTTCTTTTTCTTTATCTATTCTTATTTTTCATATTTCAATTTTTTCCCCAGATAGCTGGCAAGCTATAGGGGTTCTTACTTCTCAAAGGTGGGGTCTTCGGTGGCGAACTTTTGAGCCTGCTGCTCCTCAGGGTGCTNGGGTTCTTACTTCTCAAAGGTGGGGTCTTCGGTGGCGAACTTTTGAGCCTGCTGCTCCTCAGGGTGCTGTGCAGGGTGCTGTCCAGAGTGCGGTGGCGACGTCTGGCAAAGGTGCTGTGCAGGGTGCTGTGCAGGGTGCTGTGCAGGGTGCTATGCAGGGTGCTGTGCAGGGTGCTGTCCAGAGTGCGGTGGCGAAGTCTGGCAAAGGTACTGTGCAGGGTGCTGTGCAGGGTGCTGTGCAGGGTGCTGTGCAGGGTGCTGTGCAGGGTGCTGTCCAGAGTGCGGTGTGCTGTGCAGGGTGCTGTGCAGGGTGCTGTCTAGGCTGCGGTGGCGAAGGCTGGCAAAGGTGCTGTGCAGGGTGCTGTGCAGGGTGTTGTCCAGAGAGTGGTGGCAAAGTCTGGCAAAGGTGCAGTGCAGGGTACTGTGCACGTGCGGTGGCAAAGTCTGGCAAAGGTGCAGTGCAGGGTGCTGTGCAGGGCTGTGCAGGGTGCTGAGCGCAGTGCGGTGGCGAAGTCTGGCAAAGGTGTTGTGCACAGTGCTGTGCAGGGTACTGTGTAGGGTGCTGTCCAGAGTGCGGTGGCGAAGTCTGGCAAAGGTGCTGTGCAGGGTGTGTGCAGGGTGCTGTGCAGGGTGCTGTCCAGAGTGCGGTGGCAAAGTCTGGCAAAGGTGCTGTGCAGGGTGCTGTGCAGGGTGCTGTGCAGGGTGCTGTGCAGGGTGCTGTCCAGACTGCGGTGGCGAAGTCTGGCAAAGGTGCTGCTGTGCAGGGTGCTTTCCAGAATGCGGTGGCGAAGTCTGGCAAAGGTGCTGTGCAGGGTGCCGCAGGGTGCTGTCCAAAGTGCGGTGGCGAAGTCTGGCCAAGGGTTTGTGCAGGGTGCTGGGCAGGGTGCTGTGTGCAGGGTGCTGTGCAGGGTGCTGGACGCGGTGCGGTGGCGGAGTCTGGCGAAGGTGCTGTGCAGGGTGCTGTGCAGGGTGCTGTGCAGGGTGCTGTGCAGGGTGCTGTGCAGGGCGCCGTCCAGAGTGCGGTGGCGGGGTCTGCGGGGTGCTGTGCAGGGCGCTGAGCACAGTGCGGTGGCGAAGTCTGGCAAAGATGCTGTGCAGGGTGCTGTGCAGGGTGCTGTGCAGGGTGCTGTGCTGGGTTCTGTGTAGGGTGTTGTCCAGAGTGCGGTGGCGAACTCTGGCGAAGGTGCTGTGCAGGGTGCTGTGCAGGGTGCTGGTGCAGGGTGCTGTCGAGAGTGAGGTGGTGAAATCTGGCAAAGGTGCTGTACAGGGTGGTAATAGGAAGGGCTGGCCTTTGCTCGGGGGGCTCCAGACGCAATTTTTGTCTTGAAAATTGTCGCATATATCGACTCTGCCGACATAACCATGTGCGTTTCGATTGCGCAGGATTGCGCAAAGTCTGCGTCACGGTCTTGGTTTTTGGCGTTTTTCCTGACAACTGTAACAGAAGAGATTCTTCTGACATGTTCATGTGGAGGTTTCCTAAAATAGGGGTCCCCCCAAAGCATCCATTTTAGATTGGGATTTTTCATTACTAACCATCCATTTTTGGGTACCCCCATTTGAGGAAACCCCCATGTGCGTTTCGACTGCGCAGGATTGCACAAAGTGCGGTTTACTGGTCTTGTCAGCGGATTGGTCGTTGGCTTATTTCCTGCGAATACTCGCACTTTGGATATGACCATGTGCGTTCCGACTGCGCAGACTCAGAGTATGGTCCGTGGTTCCGAGGTTGGCAACCATGAGTTGCAAATTTTAGGAACTGGTAATTGGTGGCAATGGTAATCTGTGGTTGCCACGTTGGGAAGCATGAATTTTAATTTTTTGGAAGCGGTAATTTCTGCAATCGTATTTCTGCAATTGTATTCTGGCAATCAATAATGTTTTCTCAGTGGCAGGCGTGGGAAAAAACATCACGGCATAATCAATATAGAAGCCTAGCCATATGGAGGCGCGCGCATTTACCAAGGACTGCCGCGTGTTACAAATAAGCAACTTGATGTCGGTCCATTAAGCAAAACAAAAAAATTCTAAACAACATGTTTACATATCATTCTAACATGCATTATTTTCACGCAAAAAACATGTTTGATACGGGCCCATGAACCAAACGCAAACATTCCGGTACCGGTCCATTAAGCAAAACAAAACGTTCTGTACCGGTCCATCAAGCAAAACAAAAAATGTAAGAACAATGTTTTCATATCATTCTAACATGCATTTTTTTCGTGCAAAAACATTTGTATGCCGGTCCATCAGCCAAACGCAATCATTCCGATACCGGTCCATTAAGCAAGACACAGCGTTCTGTTACCGCCTCATAAAACAAAACAAAACGATGCGAACCATGGGTTCTAACCTTTGGGGATCAGCAAATCCTTCCACTGGTAGTGTATCGCTTTTCAGATTGGGAACCATGAATTTCAAGCTTCGGGAACCGGCAGTACCTTACAATGAAAATCTCTTGGATTGGGAACCATCAGTTCCAACCNGTATCGCTTTTCAGATTGGGAACCATGAATTTCAAGCTTCGGGAACCGGCAGTACCTTACAATGAAAATCTCTTGGATTGGGAACCATCAGTTCCAACCTTTGGGAACCGGAAGTTCTTCGCAATGGCAACCTATGGTTCCCAGGTTNGCAGTACCTTACAATGAAAATCTCTTGGATTGGGAACCATCAGTTCCAACCTTTGGGAACCGGAAGTTCTTCGCAATGGCAACCTATGGTTCCCAGGTTGGGAAACATGAGTTCCAAGCTCTGGGAACCGGCAATTCCTTGCAATGGTAACCTATGGTTCCCGCATTGGGTACCATCAGTTCCAACCTTTGGGAACCGGAAGTTCTTTGCAATGGTGACCTATGGTTCGCAGGTTGGGAACCATCAGTTCCAATTTTGGGAACCGGAAGTTCTTCGCAATGGTAACCTATGGTTCCCAGGTTGGGAACACTGAGTTCCAATCTTTGGGAACCAATAATTCCTTGTAATGATAACCTATGGTTCCCGCGTTGGGAACCATCAGTTCCAACCTTTGGGAACCGGAAGTTCTTTGCAATGGTAACCTATGGTTCCCAGGTTGGGAACCATCANAACCATCAGTTCCAACCTTTGGGAACCGGAAGTTCTTCGCAATGGTAACCTATGGTTCCCAGGTTGGGAACACTGAGTTCCAATCTTTGGGAACCAGTAATTCCTTATAATGGTAACCTACGGTTCCCGCGTTGGGAACCATCAGTTCCAACCTTTGGGAACCGGAAGTTCTTTGCAATGGTAACCTATGGTTCCCAGGTTGGGAACCATCAGGTCCAACCTTTGGGAACCGGAAGTTCTTTGCAATGGTAACCTATGTTTCCCAGGTTGGCAGCCATGAGGTGCAAATTTTAGGAACCGGTAGTTGGTGGCAATGGTAATCTGTGGTTGCCACGTTGGGAAGCATGAATTTCAATTTTTTGGAAGCGGTAATTTCTACAATCGTATTTCTGCAATCGTATTCTGGCAATAATGTTTTCTCAGTGGCAGGCGTGGGAAAAAACATCGCGGCATAATCAATATAAAATTCTAGACATATGGAGGTGCGCGCGTTTACCAAGGACTGCCGCGTGTTACAGATAAGCAACTTGATGTCGGTCCATTAAGCAAAAAAAAAAGTTCTAAACAACATGTTTACATATCATTCTAACATGCATTGTTTTCACGCAAAAAAATGTTTGATACGGGCCCATGAACCAAACGCAAACATTCCGGTACCGGTCCATTAAGCAAAACAAAACGTTCTGTACCGGTCCATTAAGTAAAACCAAAAAATTATAAGAAAAATGTTTTCATATCATTCTAACATGTATTGTTTTCACGCAAAAAACATATTTGATACGGGCCCATGAACCAAACACAAACATTCCGGTACCGGTCCATTAAGCAAAACAAAACGTTCTGTACCGGTCCATCAAGCAAAACCAAAAACGTAAGAACAATGTTTTCATATCATTCTAACATGCATTTTTTCGTGCAAAAACATTTGTATGCCGGTCCATCAGCCAAACGCAATCATTCCGGTACCGGTCCATTAAGCAAGACAAAGTGTTCTGTTACCGCCTCATAAAACAAAACAAAACGATGCGAACCATGGGTTCTAACCTTTGGGGATCAGCAAATCCTTCCATTGGTAGCGTATCGCTTTTCAGATTGGGAACCATGAATTTCAAGCTTCGGGAACCGGCAGTACCTTACAATGAAAATCTCTTGGATTGGGAACCATCAGTTCCAACCTTTGGGAACCGGAAGTTCTTCGCAATGGCAACCTATGGTTCCCAGGTTAGGGAACACTGAGTTCCAACCTCTGGGAACCAGCAGTTCCTTGCAATGGTAACCTATGTTTCCCGCGTTGGGAACCATCAGTTCCAACCTTTGGGAACCGGAAGTTCTTTGCAATGGTGACCTATGGTTCCCAGGTTGGGAACCATCAGTTCCAACCTTTGGGAACCGGAAGTTCTTCGCAATGGTAACCTATGGTTCCCAGGTTGGGAACCATCAGTTCCAACCTTTGGGAACCGGAAGTTCTTCGCAATGGTAACCTATGGTTCCCAGGTTGGGAACACTGAGTTCCAATCTTGGGGAACCAGTAATTCCTTGCAATGGTAACCTATGGTTCCCGCGTTGGGATCCATCAGTTCCAACCTTTGGGAACCGGAAGTTCTTCGCAATGGTAACCTATGGTTCCCAGGTTATTGAATTCCAATCTTTGGGAACCAGCAGTTCTCTGCAATGGTAACCTAGGGTCCCCACGTTGAGAACTATCAATTCCAAGATTTGGGAACGGGAAGTTCTTTGCATTGACTTGCGCAGGTCGAGACATCCACTATTTCGCTGACCCATTTACGCGGCGTGAAAAATCGTCTCTGAAATCTTTTCTATCTGGGGTCTATGCCGGTGTAATTTTTCCTATATTAGATTTCTCCCCATCTCAACTCAATTCTCTTCGCATTTCAATTCTATTCGTATATCAATTATCTTCCTATCTCATTTTTCTTTAGATCTCAATTCTCTTCCGATCTCAATTCTCTTCCCTTCTCAATTCTCTTATATCTCAATTCTCTTCACATCTCTACCCTCTTCATATCTTAGCTTTTCACATCTCTGCTCTCTTTATATTTCTATTTCTATTTTTTTCTTATCTTTATAGCCTTAACATTATTTATTCTTTTTTTTTATCTATTAATTTCATATTTTGGTATTTTAATGAAATCCCGCCGTAAAAATGGGGAATCAATATATTTGAGAAAAAATACGAATTTAAATAATTTCAAATTTTCAAATAAATTACGAACAAAAAACGCACCCATCGTATAACGAAACTCCCCGCATTAATACCGGGCACTATTTCCTAATATTTCCTACGAGAAAACTTAGAAAATTCCAAAAATCAACTAAATAAATAAAAAAATATCTCTAACAAAAAATATATTAATATTATATATAGATTTTTAATATTATATAATGATTTTAGTAATATCCGAATTATAATATAATTTCTAATATATTTCTACTATTTATATAAATAATAAAATAAATATATTTTATACATTATTAAAATAATTTATCTCATATAAAATAATTAAAACATAAAAGGAAAATAATCTCAAATATTAATTATAAATATCATCGTCCATTAATTATTCCAATATAAAAATTCGACCCCAAAAAACCAATAAATCAAATCCAAAAATAAATATAGATTTATCATTTTTTAATTTTAATATAATCTAAAAATATTAAATATAAATTCTTATTAATATCAAAACAAAATATTTTTAAAACAAATATAATTTCATAAATATCAAATAAATAAATTAATTTCTTAATAATTATAAATTATATATATTTAATTTTTTATTTAATAATTTCCCCAATTTATTATTTAATATTAAAATTCGATAATACCTAATATAATTTAGAAATAATAATAATATTACGAATATAATATTTATATAATATCTATATTTATAATAATTTATATATTTTTATTCAAAATTAAATTTTTTTTTCTATTAAATAAATACCAATTTTAATAAATATCAATATTTTTACATTTATAAAATCCAAATTCTAAAGTATAAATTATATCAAATATAATTTCAAATGAGCAATGTTTTTTTTGGGTGCTTGGGTCCTATACACTAACTTAGGGTGCCTACGCAGTGTGTACGCGGGCCTACGCCGTGTGAAAAGCCGCCTACGCAGAAGAGCATGACAAGAAATTGCCTACGCGAGCGCCTACGGAAGTCTTTTTGACACTTGAAGAGCTGGATGAGGAAGAAGAAGAAGAAGAAGAAAAAAAAAAATTGCCGGAAAGCCTGCAGGCACATGTGTCTGGCATTGGCATTATGTGTTTGCCCACTGTTTCTTCTCACACCTCATCCGCCCATCTGAGGAGGAGGAAAGGAACGTAGATAGGAAAATGGAAAGAAAAGAGGAAACGGAGACGAAGAGGAAAGGAAATAAATAAGAAGGGAAATATCGCAAGAGATTCTCTTGTTTGGATCAATTCAGGGCCTACGCGTACCTACGCGGAGCCTATGCGAAGCCTACGCGGAAACCCTTAACGTATGCATACATAGGAAGGACATGCCAATCACCGGGATCCAGAAAGATTATTTGGAATTATTGGTGGATTTGCTTGTTGTACCGCTACTTCCCAAAAGGCTAAAACAACCCTTTCTAACAAACCCAGTGGAATAATAAATAATTTTCAATAGTTGTTTGTAACTGTTAGTGCTAGTGGTTTTGCTTATTGTACCGCGATACCCCCAATATATTATAAGGAAATCAATATTTCCAATCAACAACTGCCTACACGAGGAGCCTACGCCGCTTACGCGACTTTGCAAAATCCACAACATCAGCCTACGCAACATATCATGCAAAACCCCTTTCGAATTAAAAGGCATCGTCTCAAAAAAAAACGCTTCTCAAATCCCATATATTAAAATACAATTATAAAAATCATAAAAAAATAGAATAATTTATATATTCAATAATCTAATTAATATAATCTTATTATAATTAAAATATATATATTATTTATAGTAAAATTATTATATTAAAAATAAAAAAAATATACTTATAGATTCCTAATATTAATATTAATAATTATTTTAAATAAAGAATTATAAATATGTAATTTCTAATTTCCAATAATTTCAATTTCCAAATATTATTTTTAAAATCAAATTAAAATTATTCAATTATATATTAAATATAATTATTAAAAAAATAAATATAATATAAATCATAGGCCCAAATTACCATATATATCTTATAATCCATTCAATTTTTCAATAATTCTCTCCGCATCGCCATAATAAAACCCATTCGAACCCATTGCAAGTACAAACCGCCCCCGTTACACAATCGACGCCAAAAACCACCTCATACGAAAAATATATACCTTTCTATTTCTTGGCTCCAAAAATTATTTAAACAAACTAATTCCAATATCATCTCCAGTTATTTAAACAAACTAATTCCAATATTATCTCCAGTTATTTAAACAAACTAATTCCAATATTATCTCCAATTATTACCTTAAAAATCAGAATAAAATTATTTCAACGAAACCTCGAAAAATAAATATCTCAGCTCATTTCAGCTCTCTCATATTACTCTTCCCATCTCAATTCTCTCCAAATCTCAGCCCTCTCCATATCTCAACTCTCTCCGCAGCTGCGCATCTCAGCTCTCTCCAGATCTCAGCTTTCTCCACATCTCAGCTTTCTCCACATCTCAGCTTTCTCCACATCTCAGCTCTCGCCACATCTCAGCTCTCTCCCATCTAAGCTCCTCTTCCCATGTCATGTCTCTCACATCTCAGCTATGTCCACCTCTCAATTATCTCACATCCCAGCTATCTCCACACCTCAACTATCCACATCTCAGCTCTCTCCACATCGCAGCTCTCTTCACATCTCAGCTCTCTCCCATCTCAGCTCTCTCCACATCTCAGCTATCTCACATCTCAGCTATCTCACATCTCAGCTACCTCACATCTCAGCTATCTCGCCATCTCAACTACTTGTATTTCCACATCTCAACTCTCTTCACAAAACTATTTTCATATTATTTAATGTTAATACAAATTTGTTATAAATGATACATTTAAGGTAATAAAAAAATATATATCATATAAAGTAAACCATGTCTTAGAAACATATACAATACAAATAGATTCTAAACATTAAATAATATAGATAATATATATTTAAAACATAACTCATAGAATATAAATATATATATATATAAAATAGGAAACAAATATAATGTTTTTTACATGAATAGAAATCATATGTATTTTTTGAAGAATAAACACGACAATAAAAAATAAATAGAATATGTGCAATTAAAAACTAATATATACATATACACATAAAACCCGCACGGGGCGGGCGGCGGAAGTTTCCAAAAGAACAGAAGCTTAAGACTATAGGATCGAAACACAAGTTTTGCCTATAGGAGCTGGCGCGAATAGTCACAGCTTCGCCACTCTGCTCAGCGCATTCGTCATCATCTTGCTTCAGTGTTCCCATCTCCTCTCGACTTTCTGACCGACTCTCATCTCTTCCCACCTTTTCTCAGCTTTTCTTGTCGCTTTCCATCTCTTCTAAACTTTCTCAACGGCTTTCATCTCAGCTGACCTCTTCTCGACTTCTTCTCTCGTTTCACTCCTTCTCATTTTTTACCATCTCGTCTCAACTCTTCCTACCTTGTCTTTCCGATCTTCCAATCTTTCTGAACGCTTCAATCCTTCTGACCCTTTACCACCTCTCCACTGAGCGTGAGCAGCACAGCTACACAGTCCTCGCTGAAAACCTGACAGCCAGGAAGAATCTCTATAAACATGCCGTGCAAACATGCCACCGCTGAAAGTGAGCAGCACAGCTACACACAAATGACAAAGAAGCTTGTGCACAGAGAAGCTTTTACACAGAGAAGCTTGTGCACAGAGAAGCTGTTACACAAAGAAGCTTTTACACAGAGAAGCTTGTACACAGAGAAGCTTTTACACAGAGAAGCTTTTACGCAGAGTCATTGGCATCTCAACAACCAATTGCTCATTTGTTGTTGCAGCTCACAACTTCAACACTCGGTTGCTTTTGCATCTCAAAGATTTTCCTACAGGCCATCTTCTTCCTATAGTCATTTCCTCTTCTCGAAACTTCCGCCCTGGCATGGGCCGGGCACTACCTGGTATGTTGTAATGTAATTTCAAAAATATGAATAGTAAATATAACATAAATAGAATGGGAATAACAATATTTCATAGATTAAAGATATTTTCAATCAAAACAATTAGATAATATATGAATACATATGATAATATCATTTATGAAATCTAATGCCATGCACAAACAAAGGGTCGTCCCCTATCGGTAGTGAAGATTTCAGTATTCCCGGAGGTATCATAAATGGGGTGTCGATGTAAGGCCATCCCCTATCGGTTATAAAGATTTCGGATAAACTTCAGAACGGTCAAGGCGAAGCAAAACTAAATGAGTAATTACTCCAATAACTCTCGATTAACTATGTGAATAATGTGTAAAAAAATTGTCAAACATGTAATATCTCAGAATATATCAAAATCCTATCTAAACCAATGGACCATAAAAACCTTCGAGAAATCAATCAAAAGCCTGTCCCGCGGCTGTTTCTGTTTCCTTGTTCGAAGCCAACACCGTGTGCACCGGCACCACGATCATCTCCCCCTCCTGTGCCAGCATCGAATGCCACTGGACGTCAAAAACCTGATTAGAATTAATTATACTCGTGTTTGGATCAAACAATTCTGGTGCGGGATGGCTTCTTGCAAATTGGTTTGGTTCTTACTGGGTTCTCGGTCGTGTCTGATGTTGGATTTAAGGAAAAACTTGAGGTCAGAAATAGGTGCCGGACATCTGAAAATGCCACACCTAAAGGGATCAACCAAAACCATCTCAAAGGCAAGGTCGACAAAGAACATATCTGAGTGGAAGGTCTCTGTCCGTCGCTGCATGCATAGAGTCAATCGACAGCACGTGTTGGGTAGAAGGATTTTCTTCTCGTTCTATCAGAAAGGTCAACGGAAAGTATATCATAGACCGTTTCCATGATCGTTCGCTGCGCAAAGCCAATCAAAAGTGGAAAAGCAAGTGCCTAAACAGCCACAATGAAGTACAGGACGGCCTCTTAAGATGAAACAAGAAAAAAAAGTGGAGACAGAAACGTCCCAAAAGCTTGCAAAAAATGCAACCCCCTTTGGCCCCACCAATTCACTGCAGCAGCCAACAGAAACTGCCACAGCAACAGCAACAGCAACTACTACAACTACGACTACGGCTACGACTACCAGTACCACCAGTACCACCAGGACCACCAGTACCACCAGTACCAGGAATACCACCTGTATCACCAGTACCACCACTACCACCAGTACCACCAGTGCCACCAGTACCACCAATACCACCAGTATAGGTTTGCTAACTATAACCAATATCATGATCCGTTAGAATGCACCTATAAAATGATAACCGATCGGTCTTTGGTTGCATGCTCAGGCAACTGCAGCTGGTGGCGTGAAACTTGCAAATCACCTAAACATACCTAAACTATGTGCATATCTCACTAAGAACCGGGATGATGCTGATGATGATGGTGGTGGTGGGGTGGCGGGGGTGGTGGTACATCACCAACTATCAGCTCTACAAAGAATTTGGAGATGTACAATTGTCAACAAAAAGGCATGCAGCTAAAGACATTAATCGTCATGGTATGTCATGGTGGTTAGGTATCTTATGACATCTACCTGGCTTTGACATAGCCCCCTCATTTCTTGCAAAAAGTATACCTACGAATATTCCACCAACAAAACAGCCAAAATGAACCCGTCAAACCCTGCCCTAGGCGGCCTCGCGGTCAGTGCCCTGCAAGAGGTCGCCTCTGTCAAGAGGTCGCCTTGGCGATTGCCAAGGGGTCTCAAACAGAGTCCGTGTGAAAATGGGGAAGTTACCTGGACACCTGAAACAACAAGTGGATCCAGAAAAGGATAGAACAATTGAGCAGACTTTTTTTTTTGCTTTAAAGGGGTTATCCTCAAAACTGCCTACGCGGCGCCTACGCGGCGGCTACGCGGAGTGCAGAGGTAGCCTACGCGGAGGACCCCACTGCCAAAAAAAACACAGCTCAATTCTTCCAGGATGTTTTAGAACAACTCTTGTCCTGTTCTTTGGTGTCTTCAGCATCCACATCGTGCCACAATTTGGAGTGAGGACAGTTTGGAGATCGCGCACAAAAATTGAAAACCATGAAAATAGATGTTAGAACAAAGGTGCATATCCACCGGCCCACTCCAAAAAGCAAAATTTCAAATGATCTGTCTGGAAGAGAACAAACAGTTCAGTGAATTCAGATATCTTTTAGTATTCAACCAGTTCTGGGATGATAATTTCTAATGATAGATTCGAATGACCTTCATTTTGTTGGTATGGGTTGTTCGGACACCCATCTGCGGGTGTCATGAGAATTTTCTCCTTGCAGCAGCCAGCAAAGTGGCAAACCTGGAAGTTATGACTCAAATGGGGGTTTCCTAAAATAGGGGTACCCAAAAATGGATGGTTTATAATTTATAAAATCCCAAAACATCCTGGAAGAATTGCTCCATCCTTTTCTGCATCGCCATATCCAAGGTGGACAAAACGGGTCGTTGGAAGCATCTCCTGGCAGACAATCATGCAATATTCTGCTGGGAGATCGTTATTTTTACATGATTTCATTATTTTTGATCATAGTCTATAGTATGGCAAATATTGGGATATAATCGGATGTAATCAACCTCATAAGGCTCAAAACTGGTTTCATGCTCGGAGGGATAGGGGATTTTCATGCCATGATCCAGTTCTCATGCCTGGCACCTGTGTCGCGCGCTTCTTTCCGCACCATCAACACGCTAAAGGTCCGTTTTTGAGCGCGTTGCATATGCTGTACAGCAATGGAGAAGGGCCTTACACGACGGGCATAGCTCCTTTGCCTGGACAAGTCTTGACAAATGGGCAAAAAATTACAGAACCAACAAACGCAAAGCTTAAAGCTGCAGAACTGTCAATACGGCCACAAAGACATAGGAATATGTTACCAACAAAATTCGGTGACTCGTGCTCCAACCACCCTGCTTGATTACATCTTGACTTGGATTTTGACAGCCAGCTACTAATAAGTTGCTAACCACTTTGAGCAACCACACCTTGCCAATTTGATCTCTGAATGGCTGGAGCTGAAGCATCTAGGGAATAGAATAGCTCCGGGAATCTTGTTAGTTCATGAGATGTCATGAGTCATAAAAGCACAGCCTGGGATTTACATAGATTCAATTGTCGTGGAACGCCCAGCAGAAATGCAGACAAACACGCACAATGGTTGGATATGATACAACATGATACAACCAACATCAAGTGGAACGTATAACCTGAAACAGACTGCATTGGTAAACTCAATGCTATAAACCTCGCATTGGGGATGGTTTGAAGCCAACCCGTTTCTGGTTTACAAACGGTTCACGACACTATCTAGATGAATCCCAAGTAGGCTTCAATTCATTTTCTTATATGTTGACTCAGCAACTGACCCCAACTTTTAGAGTTTTAATTGCCACAGCCCAATTCCAATGATTATAGCTTAAATTCCAATTATAAAGAAACCTGAAATGGCAATCTTTTGAAGGGCTTCAGTACAACTCCAAAAAAAAACACAAACAAAACACAAGGCGTCACTGGGTGATCTCAACGTATCAAATCCCGAAATCGCGGCTGATCTCCTCCCGCCATGCCGCCACCGTTGAAGAACTCAACAGATACCGAGTCACCACGCACTACGCCCCGCCGCGTCCAGAGGTTGTCCCGGACGCGACAAGAAGACCCGAATGCGGCGAAGTTTTCGGAACAAAAAAGGAGGCAATGGTGTCTTAACCCGGTACCACTTTTTAAGGTGGATATGGCGATTCCGAAGTTATTTGTTTCCCGAATTTGAAGTTGACAATTTTTTGAATGCACTTTTCAATGAAAGTGGGTGTAATAAATATATAGGAACTTGAGGAATCAACATGGTGCTTTAATCAACCAAGGAGAAGGGACTGACTCAACGAACAACTTTCACAATCATTAGGATTTTGTATGTACATGTTTAGAGACTATGAAGGAAGGACATCATTCTTCTTTCTTTTTCTGAGAAACGCGAGCTGCAATAGCCAGACCGTCTGCTTCCAACAATTCCTCCAACGATAGCCAAGGCAAAATCCAATGACTTCATGAAGTATTGAATAGTTATAATCATGTGGGTGTCTTGAAATGGGGGATACGCACCCCATGACAAGTTCAATAAGTCAAATGATGATCAAATGATGGATACTGATGGATATCGATGGATTTAGGGGAAAACTCTCAACATTTTTCAGGGTGGAAAAGGAGAGATTACATCAATTTGTCCTTTCTGAAGGGGACCTGTAGATAGTGCAGTTGGTTCATAACTAGGCCAAGTATGGCTAAGTAGGATTTATTCATTCTGGATATTCTATAGTTTGATGGGGTTGGGAACCAACTTGGACTGCGGGGGGCCTTCCTGCTTGCACGTCCCTACAACCAACCATCAAACCATTTGCTTGCCAAGGGTAGAGAATAACAATCATACAAGTATTATCCACAATTATGGTAAAAAGAAGAGTACATCAACAGAAAACGATAGTTAACCAACACAAATTGGGAATTGAAGCCAGAGTGATCGGTTTAGTCCAGACATGTAGTAAAACCAATCATGGACTAAAATTGGTGCTTTTTTACCCGTCCCAAATGGAGCTTTCATAGCATTGGGTTTACCACACTGCATGAATCAATTCTGGCAAGGACTGTATCTGTCACATCAAATCTTGCTTTGCAAACCAAAGATTTTCTAAGAAATAGTTCCGCCGCACGGGCCGTTGGTTCTCGAGGTAGCTTTACATTGAGCTTTCAACGTCTTTGCTACGCATGGCCTGCAATCTATCATGCTAGGTGTCAAAAATCAGGGGCACCATTGGATCTCTCTGATCGGGCTGCCGCTTGACATCTGGGACAAGATCGGAGCCAGGGCACTCACTTGTTCGATTTCCACAGGCTAGATGCATCTCAAACGGAGGCTCTTGCTCAAAAACCTAGCTGATCTAGCCATTCATCCGAAAACAGGTGCAGGTGGATTCTGATAAAACATCTGTAGGTCCCAATCTGTCTTGACCATCATGCTGCCATCCATGAAGCCTTTCTTTGGTTGATGGAAAGATTGGGCTTGGTCATGTTTTGGGAGGTTAGGAGTCAAGAATCAGGAAACTAAGCTCACTGCGAAACTGGTCTCAGAAGCTTCCACAAGCACTCGCACTTGATATCATTAAGTGACGTGGAACCCCCAAAAGGGAGCCCACAAGAACAGCTTTAAAGACTTGGGACTGGCAATTGTCGGGTTCCATCTTGAAAATTGGGGCTGTAACTTAGTCTGTAACTTCACCGAACACTCTCCAATCGTGCGAAAGAAGTTCCATTGCCGTCATTGTTTTCGCAGCTGTCATGTTGATGTCCTGAGACTATCATCCCAAACATGGAAAAAATGTACACACCAAGCCTCGACCCATTTTAGCTTGGTTGCGAACTGGGGGAAATTTACTTGATGCTTCAATATGCTTCACATATTTATATAGTATGTAGGTTATAGATTGCTATAGTTCCAACCCCATTTCATTCAGTCCGGTAAGTGGGGTCACAAACGATTCCTGGGGTGAACCACCACGCTTCATGGGTTGTTGCCGCGACACGACTTTTGATTCCTCAGACCCTCAAATGTCGCAGCCCCTTCTATGGGCGACAGCCCCTTAGAAATCCCAGTGGGTTGTAAGAAAGTCCTCCAAAAATTCTGCACACAACAATTGCGTTATATCACCAGTCCTCAAAATGGCCAATTGTTTATCCATTCACCAAGAATTCACCAAGGCTTTTCCCAACTACAGGCTCATCCATCAAGATCCATCAAGATCCATGAACCAATCATCAGGTTAGAACTCAGCGTGGCAAGGCTCTCTGCTGTGCCGCTCCGTTAGTTTCCTGTCCCGCCAAAATTGCTTCGGCCCACATGGCTCGGCTCAGCCATTGCAGGCGATAGAACCGACCCTGCACGCGGTTCAAAACACGACATCTTTGATCTGACATCAGGATTTCCAAACATGAGAGTTTGAACCTGATGCATTTTCAACCTATTTAGTTTGGGTATATTCAGTATGTTTCAATCCAATATATACCCATACATAAACTCTTTCTTAAACAACCCATTTAAACTACCCAACACTTCAGAATTTGACCAAAATTGCTAGTCTGATGGCAGCGCCCTAGGCCTAGAAGCAACGTGTTTTCTGGTGTTTCACAGCATGTTTCAACCACTCAACCACCTGGTTCTTTTGCACCATCTCAAGTAGAACAGTGTCTGCTACAAGATGTTAGCCACGCCGTGCAGCATCGGGGTCGTTTGATCAAGACTGCATTCGAATTAGCAGGGACAGGCTCTGGCACAAATCCGCAAAGAAAAGGATGTGTAAGACAAATAGAATCAACTAGATCGTCTGATAGCCTGATCAAAAACAACAACACTTGGAATTGGGGCCTTCGATTCTTGTTGTTTTTTGAACTTTTTTGACATAGAAAAAACCACAGGCAGTCTTGGAAGCATGGGAGTATCTCACTGTGCAGAATGACATCTGTGCAGTTTGGCTCGACCATGGTGGCCCCACTGGGATGAAGAATCATGGACCTCAAACAAATCATGGACAGTTTACCATTCACAATTTTGAATGATTTTGTTATGTATGACCCAACACACTTAAATCTTAAGCTACTGGCTGTGAAGCAAGCGGCCCTTGCAAGCTGTAAAACATGCCTGTCATTTTGAGCAACCGTTCAAACATAAATAGAGCCAACTCCACAGAAAGTAGATCTTCCTGCATGTTTCACCACCGTCCAAACCAAATCATGAAACAGTTTCACTGCTGCTTTTGCTCACCAAACACCCGCAACAACCCAAGAAGCCAGGGGCAAAATCAGCCCCCCAAATTTCAAGACCCCAAATACCACTGTGTGGCTTATTTATCCATGAAATATCGCATGAAATATCAATTTTATCACCACTGAAAGATGGTTAAATTATTTATACTACTGTAGAGCATTTTATTCTCCACAATCCAGAACCCGTCCCCGCGCCACTGTTTCGTGCGGCTTGAAGTCCTCGACTGTTGCAACGCGAGACACCACTGGCGGACATGCTACGGCGCACCCAGTGGTGACCGCGTTGCGGACGCCCGGTTCAGATGAGCATGGCAGATGGCAGCAAGTCCCACGGCAAGGGAGGCCAGGGGTTTGTGGCTGGAAAAAACATAAGGAAAACATGAAGGAAAGGGAGCTCACCTACCGATGGTTATTTAACATAGCCATGGAAAATCCCCTATAAATAGAGGTTTTAATGGGAAAATCATCCAAAATTAGCCATTTTCCATGGCTATGTTAAATAACCACAGGGTAGTTCAATCCAAAATCTGCAGGAAACTGTATAGTGCAGCTAAAAACCATGTTGTCATGCAGCCACCCAGGGGCCATCCGCTAGGCCGTGGAAGTGTCCGCCCTTACGCGAGGCTCGTGACTGCCTTCACAACGTCACAACGGCTCGGCCGTGGCTCTGTCCAGCAAAATCGGCGCCATTTTTCCCATCTGGTGCGACATTCCAAAGCAGCAAGGGGCAAAAAAGAGGGATTTTATTCCTATGCATATACAACATTATATAACCATGTATATATATAATATACATATAATATCATATAATATACATATAATTATATATACATATAATCATATATTATATGATTCATAATAGTATATATATATATATACAATTACACAATTGTAAACATGCATTACGTATAACATGTATGTGTAATACACAAGATGTTTTGATTGACATGTACGGAGGCAATGCCCCTAGTACACATATCTAGCGTCATATATGTTCTACTGCATCTAATACCCGTATTCATCTATCGACCGTGTAGTTCATCAATATGATTCTGTGCTGGATGCTTCCCAATGGTAATCAAAAAACAAGGATACGACCGGAATGGACGAATCAAACCCCATCATAGACAATCCGTCCGTTTGTTTCAGTTATATCCCCCTGAAATTTCATTGGGCCAAGTCCCCGCAAAAATAGTGTTTCGACCATGATTGTCCTTGGAAAGACTGGGTTGGGTCTCTCTCCTCACACGCGATTAAATCTCCTGATTTCAAGCATCAGCAACCTTGGAAGGTCCGCGATTAGGGGTTTTACATGGGTTTACAACCCATCCCCACCAAATTCGTCATCATCGTTAGTTGGTGGTTTCAACCCTAAACAAAAATCGATTGGGAGCATCATCCCTAAGCTCAGCCGGAGCGGCCAGACCACGGAATTCTTGTGGCCGCATGACGCTGTTCAGCAACCAAGTCATGACGTCCGCAACTTACGCGGCTTGGTCGCAACGCGATCTGCAGAAGTTGTATGATGGGTGCGCAGCTGTTGATTTTCGGAAAATGAAATCCGATCCAAAGAATTATCCAAGGGAATCTTCTGGAACAGAGCCAAAGCATTCATCATGAGATACCCTCCAGTAAAACTAGCAGAACTATCGAAAATCACCATTTTGAATGGGTACATCATCTATAAATGGGCCATGTTCCATAGCTATGCTGCCAAAAAAGGGGTATCTTGAGGGATGAAATAGCTTAAGCAACCAGTTGTTGGGTGATATACACCTTTGTTGTTGCAGATTGTCCCCATTGCTTGTTGGACAGCATACTTTTTTGGGTCCCTTCACTGCATGCTCTGCCAGTCTTATTATCCCATCTTTTTTTATCAATGGCAATATGTCCCAAGGTCCCAAGCAAGAAACATGCAAAACCACCTTAAAACTCATTGTTGATGGTTAGCTCCTGCCAGGGTTGGTTACCTCCTTCTATTCGCTGCTTGATTCCACATAATGTAACTGCTCAACTCTCCCCTTTGGCTTAAACTTGCAAGTTTGGCGTTCCAGATTCAAAATACTTTGGCCTCAAGTGGATATGAATAATATGTGTATATGTATATATATATATACAAAAGTATATAGGTAGATGGATATGCCATTATATGCTTTATTTGTGTGTGTGTAAATTTCTAGACCTTCAGTTTGGCTTCGACACAGGTCTCTGCACCCTATCAGCGAGGACTAGGCCGTCATCGATAAACGCAGCTGTGACAGAAGGACTAAACTAACCCTGGTATGGGTCAAGTTTATCGGTTTGTCTCACAAGTTGGGATCCAACTATCAAACATGAGGATACAACAGGATGAAATCTATTGAGACCAATGGCATGTATCAGGCACTATGGGGCAAGCTCCCAGAAGCGAGGGTACAAAGACCATTTTGCTGGGATACAATTGGATATTTCATGGGATGACCCCACGGCCAATGGCTGATCAGTTTAATCCATCACACTCGGTTTTTTGGGGCAACTTTGCCGGATGCCTCCATGGTTTTCATGTTGATTTTGCCTTGAGCTAACCAGGTGAGAAATCTTCGGCTTGACATAGAGCTGTTTCCTCTCGTCCATGGGTCTCCACAAGTTTTCTTCAGCCAAGTGCCCCCAGGAATAAAACCTCCGAATCACATTTTGGCTGATGATATCTCCATCTACATCTCAGTGCATATCTGAATTATACTATATCACCAACCTGTAATGTCACTTCGGGATATTGACTAAACATCATTCCTAGTGACGTTGTGGTGATGTTGTTGTAATTTACCCAGATGGATACCGTCTGCATCTTTGTTGGCTAATATCCACTGGAATTGTCGATTCATTGAAGACCACCCCCAGCCACAGCGTTGTCTTTGTCTGCATCGTCTCTTACGATGCAACGTCTTCAGCGACTTCTTCGGAACAGGCTGCATGTTGTGGCAGCGGCACAGCGTGCTACGAAATCACACACGGAAACCAAACCGCTGCAAATACCAACTGGAAACGGGTAGAGATGCAGAATTTTGTTACAGCAACGAGACAAACAGTTTACAGGATCTCCTGTGGAAGCTGTGCCGCGCCTCCTGCAGAATATATGGATATGAGGACCACTGCCGGTAAAAAGTGGGGTTTTATCCAATGGAAAATGGTGATTCAGCTGTGGTGGTGCAAAGTTTGTATGAAACCGTTGTTGGGGTCAAACTGCCCTGTCACTGGGATGAAGTTCGAAGAAAACTAGGTGTCAGACTTTTCATCACTGCAAGTTCTTGGATGAAAACAACAACTCTTTGAAACCACTAACTAAGATAGTATGAACTAACCCTTGCTAACCATGGTTAAACCAGTGAGTTACAACATGATAGTTCCAACTAAACTACGACAGCAAGGGTCCTCCGATGCAATCTGGCTCTGAGGTTGAGTGCTGACCGGGATCAGGCTGATTTCACCAGCAAATATGGTGATTCGATGAGGTTTAATGTGATTTAGATAGCCAAGTTGGTTGAAATTACCAGGTCAACTAAGATCGAACAAATGGATACACCTATAGTTTGATGGGTTTATTCCCAACTTATAACAAGGGGGTAGCACTTTGTATCACCGAAGGCAAGCTAGGGATTAAGTATGATGAAGCACGATGGGAGTATGAAAATACTGTCTTCACCAAAACCATGGGATGGCATATTGATACTCAAAAAGAGCAGCAACTCTGTGGTTCAACTACGAGTCAAACTTTGACCCTTCCACAGTTAGAAATTGTCCGGGTTGGGGATGTTCCGAACATGAGCAAAGCATATAATTGACACTTACAAGGGATGCGGCAAGGTTGTAACAAAGTAGTTGTGGTCTTTGTGATATTCGATCTGTTGTCACATGAACAAGACAGGTCTACCTGGACATTGTCAACCCAAGGTGAATCACCGCCAATCGATGAATATGGAAGATACCATTGATAAAGACATGACTCATTATCATTTTTCTTTGCAACCCCCTACTTGGTGAATTACTTTTCATTAGTTCATGAGTCTCACTTAGTTGTTGGAATGATTCCTACTGGGGTTTGTGAATACATCACTGAAAGCCTCGTTTTACCTTTTGCCTATCATTACCGTCAACCCCATGGTACTTGGTAAACCATCCATTTCTGAACATGTCATTTCATGGGATACTTGGTAAACCATCCATTTTGGAACCATGCCATGGCATATTCTCCAACATCACCAGGATCATCCCGAGCTGTCTCTCAACCTCATTGGAGATTGATGGTCTCTACCTCAGCTGAGATCTCTCCGGTGGAGTTTATGGCTTCCCACAATCTTTGGGGGATGTCAGCCGCTCTCTTGGCCATATGATCTATAGAACTCTATCGTTGAGGGTGGATAGTTATCTCATGTTATCTCAGGTTTTTATAGATTGAACTAGATTTACCCTCTGGTAATCAAACATGGCAATGGAAAAGTCACCATTCTAGATGATTTTCCCATGGAAACCTCCATTTATAGGGGATTTCCAATTGCCGCGTTTGAGGACACCGGAGGGCAATTGGTGTATGGATTTCATTGCGAATTTCAGTCGCATCTTGGCCATAGCTATCTTGCGAACCCAGCTGCTCAACGGGTGGATAGACCATGATAGACCCATATCCCATGTGCCATGGTGCCCCTTCAATGTCTTGTACATGGGACGAGCACCTACTACCCGCGATGTCTCTCAGGAGTTTGCACATTATCCATCAATTACCTTCGAAATGGAAAACCCAATCGAAATCCCCACAAAAATCCTTCACACAGGCGTTTATCCAGATATGATTCCCATTGTTTACCCATTGTTGCTGGTGAAATCAACACTTTTTCATGTTTTTTTTTTCCGGGTGAAATCCTGATTTTCTGGGTGAAATCAACATAAATCAACCTCCCCAACCCAGCTTTCTTTCAGCTTCTTCAAGGCCCCCAAACTCAGATTCCAAGTGACCATTGCGACTCGGCTGCGTCTCGTGGGGCCTTCGGGCGTGTTCATTTGTTACATAGCTATTGGAAGTCACCAGAAACAACTACGTTTTTTTCCTGAAAATGGGCTACAGTATCCCTGAATTAAGTAGCTTATCATGATTGTTCCTATTTGTAACAAAAGTCATCGAAGTAAATGGACCATTTTCATCCATTTTCCAGTTCGCAAAGTGATAAATTACCAGAGGGTATACCTCAAAATGGTGATTTCAATAGGAAGGATGGGATAATCGGAATCAGCAATTGGAATTGGGTCGCCCCAGTCTCAGACAAATCCATTTAAAGCTTCCAGAATGGGAGGGTCCCCTGTGGGGTACCTAAATTAGTCGTCGGTCATTGATTACAAACATTTTTTTTCCCTGCCATAGGTCTGGGGGAGACCCGTTGGCACCACTGCAGCAGCTATGCTCTAAAATAGAATTTGCAAACACTCTTTCAGAAAGGTGCTTCGCCGTTGAAGGCCCATTTTTTTATCTGTTCGCGGTGTTACCCGTTTTGGATTTCGAACGGTATATGCTCATTTTTTCTGAGCCAGCAATCTTTCATGGTTTCATATGTCCACGCCGCTCTTGGGCGTCCCACCCTTCTTTGTTCAACTTGTTGGGGCAGGAGCGTTTGTGTCGCAAAAGTTGTTTGGTGTTGTGGGTGGTCTCTAGGTCTTCTGATATGCCCCAACAGTTTCCTCCGTTTGTCTCGCGAAATGTCACTTATATAGTGGATGGATGATATATTCATATATATTCCATATTTGGTAGTAAAATGTAGTAAATCAATGTGACTACAAATATACACAAAATAATTCCATATTTGGTAGTAAATCCATGGTTTCCAGCTAAGAATTCCCTTAAATCAATTCATGGCCAATGTTAGATATCCTGCTAAAAGCATTCTTTTTACTGGTTAATTATAAATCTACACGTAGATATCCCGATTCATAGCCAATCATTTATGATTAAAGCAACTGCCCACGGTTTTCCATTTGTTGAAGCTGGTGTAATACATTTCCATCAGTTAAAGTACTGCCGTACTACCCTCCGATAATGTCTAATATAGCTATGGAAAATGGCTCATGTGTTATTTGATCTACCTTTGGCAAACATAGCTATATGAGTTTACCCGAGGGTATTCCTAAACTACTCAAGGTTTACCAGTTGTTCCAGTTGGTTCGGTTGATACATTCCCATCATCCCCATGGCGAGACCTTCAAGTACTACCCTCTGGTAATTTAACATATCTATGAAAAATAGATGAACAAAGCATATTAATGAGTTGATTCATCTATTAGATTAGACATATCAACATATTTAAACATGGTGACTTTGCATAGCAAACTGTTACTTTGCCAAAGGGTATTACCACACTACCGGGCTGTACCCAAAGTTTCCCCTTCTGTTGATGCCTGGATGCCGAGCTCCAACATGAGCTGCTGCAAGCGGCTGTTGCCCAGGACAGATTTCCTCGGCAACCCGTAGGATGGCATGACCCACACCAGAGCATGGCGTCTCCCTTAAGACGACTTAGACATAATCAAAAAACGATAACGGATGAAAAAGGCTGAAAAAGTGAGAAGTAATCCCCTTCCCCCTATTCATCACCCCAAAAAGCTAGGTTTTGTGTTCAATCCAATATGGGATCCACAACGCCATAAACAATACCCCAAGTATCAACCATAAAGTGGGCCTATAAAACCTAATTATCCCAAGAATCAGATCAGAGTATACCAAATTTGACGAACTACCTACTTCATCCTACTTCAGCATTCCCAATCCTGGTTGGGTCAATATGTTCCAATAAACTTAGCAACACATGACAGTATTGATCCATCCCATTGGTTTCACCCGGGAACGAGTTACCCATGGTTCAGTATTTGATCTATTCATTTTGGGCCCGTGTGTTGGTATCCAATATTGATGGGGGGATGGGAATTTTGATCCATGTTCAACCCCAAACTTGGGATTTAAACCTTTAGTTTCTATATGTTTCTATTCATTGCAGGTATTTGCTAGAGCCTTGTCAGATTTTCCAATTCCTACAGATTAACATCATATTATGTTGGCATGTATCAGCAAAATGAATTCCAGTTTCAGGATGATTAAACCATATGAAACCCACCATTTTTGATGGTTGAAGCTCCCAATTCGGGATCCCACCTTTCTCCGCAGGCTCTACGAAAAAAAGACACTGGTCCAAGGGGCGCGACACGCAGAGGTGGCGGTGTAATTCTCAACCTTGGCGAAGGGAGCTCAACAAACATAGCAAACATCGCACAAAACATACTATGACACAGTACAAAAAATGTGGTAAGATGTTGGGTAGTATTCATGAAGGTATAAAAACTCGACTTTGCAAACTTACATAGGCTCAAATACTAGGGATATAAACTCAGAATCCTGAGACCCAAAATAATATACAAACAAAAATCATATGATGATGATCATCAAACATGGGGGATCAATTAAAAATCAACAGTCATAGAGATTTCAAGTACTGGTAGCATCAATCACCATCAATCACGAGCAATCAACAATGGCGTGATAATATTGAACCCTTCACGGGCCTCCATCAAACCGGTCGGAATGAGGTCTCTTGGACAATGGGCATGAGCACCGGGCGACTTGGTGGGGTGATTCTGGGAGAAACAGCTGGCAATGCGAAACACATCAAAATCCATGTAGACTTGGATGAACACCCATTATTTTCATTTGATTTCATTATTTTTAATAACATGTTCTTGGATGACCATCCATAACTGCCAGCTATGTATGTAAATATATATATATATATATTTTGGGGTTTTGAACCATACCCATACCCAGGTCAAAATCAACCAGTCAACATCGGGTTGCTCCCTGCTACCCATCCCAGGCTACACAGCTTCCTGGTCACCACGGTGCCGCCATGCGACCCTTGAGCTTGATATTTCCGCAAGGCCTCCTGCGTTTTGCTGCTCGAGTTCCCACATCAAGAAAAACAATCCACCGGGAGATTTGGGGGTTTCTGAATGCAAACCAAAACTTTTCCTCAACCTTGGAGAATTCCACATCCACTCGCTTCTTCCCTAGGCAAACGAACAATGTTCAGGAACTCTCCCAAAGTAGCAAGTTCAACGTGTCTCAACATCTGCAGCCTGCTAAATCTTAGCCATAACTAACAATTCATCTAGTTCGATACAATCCTCATCTCTTTTTCTGATCACTTGGGATACCTCTTGGGTCACAATCTGCTCTTAAAAAACTTGGGGTTTCCGGTTACCTTCATCTCTTCAACTGCTGCCTCCAACATGGAGTACCAATTGACCCACAACATGTGTCATTATTTCTTTTTGTCATGAAACATTACCAACCCGTCCAAAGTTTGAGGTGCCATAATATGTTGAAATATTTTGAGCCATTCCCGGCTCCCTATGATCTGAACTACCAAATATGAAAGTACCATATCCCATCTCATTGTACTGATTCGTTAGTACATTTTCCTATTATTACTTTTTTCATAATCCCCATTCATCTAAGTATAGTAACCTCCTGTTTCATAACCAATCAACCAGGGTCCATTTATTGGCTCATCTGGACCCATGTTCAACCCCGATTAAACACTTTACTTCCTATTCATTTTCCATCTTCCCTAAAAAATTCTCGGATTTCCCCAGTTCTATGGATCCCAAACCATTTTCCAACGCCACCGCACCGCGGACTCCATCTCGACTCCTCCATGCGTTCGCGCTGCCGGGGTCGCGCGCGAGCATAGGAGCTGAGCTGCACCGTCAAACAGAAGGCGTCCATGGAGATCCCTTGCGCCTCCAACCGACCAATTCCGGGTGCAGGACTGAGGTGGGAAAAGACGTTTTGGTGGACAAACATGTGTATAACCATGGTTACAAGGCCACATAAATTGGGATATAACTCATATAGCGATGGTTATAACATATCCGCTTATAAGTGGAACCGCGGTTGCATCAACGACAAAGTGGTGTTTTTACAATCAAGAATAGGGACATAATTATCAACAAATAACTATCAACAAAATAAGCATCGCATTATATTTCTTTTTTGTGTGGTTTATATGGTTATTGATGGGATTTTATCAGCCAAAAATGATGCTTTAACGATCAAATTTTAACCATCAAAACCATCAATGATGGGGGGTTTATATGGTTGTTAATGTGGATATGTGGTATATATATATACACAAGATTATTCATCATGGGGATAATGATGTGATACTATGGCTATCAACAATGGCTATTGAAGAGAAAAACCTGGAGATTTGTCTATCAACCCGCAGGGGATGGGGTTTCATCATGTTGCATCCAACAAATGATGGGTATGTTTGGCAGTTTATCCAACTAAGAATAGAGATATGCCTACTAAGCTACAGTAAACAAATGTTCGCCAACAAATTGAGGATACCAATGGGACCCCAACATGCACAAATTGATCAATGCCAAGAAAGCCGGAGATGTGCCTGGATCCATCGGGATTTCAGGATTAGGCACAGCTTTTTTTTGTCACCTGTCCTATCACATCCAAGTTGCTAACCAGCTGCTAAGCGAAGTTTTGATTTTTCCAAGAAATGAAATGCACACTAGAAGAAAGTCAGCATGGGAAGACATAGGTAATTCAAATGGTGATGGCAAAACATATCGAGGTAAACCCGCCATGCAACGCATTTGCGATGCTGCCTTCAACTGGAAGTTGTCCAGGACTGACTAAGCATTAGCAATGGCAATATCCAAGAAGATAATGTGGGTCAAAATTCTTGGGCCAAAACGGATGCTTTAGTTCAAAACATTAGGAATTCCGTGGGTCCAACGGTACCTCCTGTTTGATCACATCCCCATACTCTCTATTTGGATCTGCTATATTCGAGGTATTTCTAATATATATAAATTTATATATATATATATATGGTTGTATATGTATATATATATATATGTATATATATTCTTATATTATATATACGAATCCGTATTATTGGACACCATATGGGCGAATTTTTAATAGCCAATGTTTAAATTGTAATTTTTCAACAGTGGCATACGGGTATGGTGAGAATTTGGACCGCAAATGGGATGTCTTACAACTCAAAATAGACCAACATCTGCGGTACCCTGGGTATTGGGTATTGTAAGATCCCAGGTAAACAATTATAAAATCATGCTAGGTCCATTCTTTTTGGAACGTTTATCTGGTATGTCATCAAGTGTCATCCCACATTGCAGTATAGGTATAGGTTGTAATCCTTTCCCACTATTATCAAATACCAATCATTTAGGCTCTCAAAATGGATAGATCTAATACATGTCACCAGGCTTTGGTTTGGGTGACATTCAATATGATGGGGAAGCTACATTAATCCACCATTTCAGGATGATGAAAGCACATACAGCCAGCATTTTTGCTGGTACCCCAATCAATCAAACCTGGCTAGCTGGAAACTCCCCTATAAAGTCAAGGTTTTAATGAGAAAATCATCAAACAATGGAAGTTTTCATGGGATAATCCCATGAAAATATCGCGGTTTATAGCTGGGAACATCATCGAACTAAATGGCTGGGATTGCCGATTGAAACCGGGCCTCCATGGCCCTGAAGAGACGCTCCACATCACCGAAAGCACCCGTCTTGGCGTAGGCCTGTCTCAGAGGTGATGGCAGTTTGAGGTGGACAATTCTCTGAAAAAATCATGGAAAAATCTTGGAACATATCTTGGCTTCTCTGGTTGAAGATGCTCAGATTTTCCGATCCGATTCTCCAGCATTTGGCTTGATTTAAGGGACCATCTTAACAGGAAGCCCATTCTGGAAGCTATTTCAGCATGTTTCAGCCTGGCTCCCAGCAACCGCTTTCAGGTCGTAGGACCAGATTCTCCGTGAAAAATCGCCTTCTCAGAGCATCCTTCGCATCTCTTAGCATCTCTTAGCATCTCTTCTTGTGGACATGCTTCTTCCTGTACCATCCTGTACCTATGATCCCTTGCAAGAATGACATTTTCCGGAAACTCCTATCTGGGTGGTAGTTTCAACCCGTTTCTTCAAACCATTCGTCACTTGGAATTCGAATCGTCATCCGATTGGTACAGTTGGGATGAAACCAAACCAAGTCTTTGCAACCATGGAGGTTTCCTAAAATGGGGGTACTCCCAAATCATTTATTTTTCTTTGGGATTTTCCATTATAAGCCATCCATTTTGGGGTATCCCCATTTTAGGAAACCCCCATATGCTATGAACGAACTATCCCCCAAAAGGCGCTGCCTGCCGCTATGATGTTTTCGGAGGTCACCAGGGTGGGTCATCATGGGGATTCAACATCACCACGGAGCCATTCAGCTTTTCTACAATGAGATTATGAGGTTTAATGGTTTAATCCTTTCCAATCATATTCATATATATATATATATTCATATATATATATATTCATATATATATATATATTCATATATATATATATTCATCTATATATATATATATATTATATTGTACATTGTAGTACCCATCAGAAATCCTGTTGAAATGTATTCGATCTACAGACCTCATTTTGGAACCCACATGAAGTACTTCAATGTTGGACGGGATTTTCCATGCATGGATCAACTTCCTACGCTAACCTTTTCAGGGGGTCGACCACTCTTCACATACCAACCTGATTTGTAAAGCCCCAAAATGGATTCGTGTGGGTCCCAAAAAGGTCCAAACCAGTAGCCGAGGACAGCATAGATGTTTTGAAATTAAGACAGACATCTAGATACGCCAACTGACCCCTCAGTTATTGCCACAATGTTGACATGGATGTTTGAATAGCTCCCAACAAAAACAAGATCTTCACCCCAATGATCATCCCACAAGACGCATCTGGTTAGCAACCGCTTTGGTTTACACAGCAACTTATGATCACCATGGCATCTTTTAACCAACCACCACTCTCTGGTAACTTACCCTGACCACAGACAATCCTCCGGTTGACCAGGCCATAGATTCTTGTGCCATTAAAACTCCCAATTTATAGAGTATTTCCCATAGGCTTGTGGGTCAAAACCATGGCAATTACCCTTCGGTTCACACCAAAAGAGCTGGGATTTATGGATGATCATCCCCAAAAAGTCCCAAAATATGGTAGCTATGATCCATAGCCACATAGACACACAGACATAGGATAAAACAGCAATTTCCAGCTTTGACGGGATGAATATCTATATATCAAAATTAGGGTATGCATTGATTCATAAAAAATGGGCTTTATCGCTCTTGAATGGAATCTATGGATGTTCATCCCGCCAAAATTGATGGAAAATGAGAGGTTTTGACTCAGACCCGAAGGACAAATCCCTTAAGCGGCGCTCGCTCCTGCGCCGCTGCAGTGAAGGATTGGCGCGTCGCTGACAAACCGTGGGTAACATCGCCTGGCGACGTTCTCAGCAGAAAAATGGTGAGATTTAACGATCAAACATCTTGGAAAATCGTTTTTTTTTGTACAACTTCTCGCAAAACTGAGTTTTTGTTGGATTCATGTCAGCTAGAGTTGATCCTCAAGTAATCATTACTTTTCGTTGATTGTATGCTTTTTCAATGATTTCAGCAATAAGTATATATGCTGGTCGAAACAACAACAAACATGGGGACGGAAGTAAACTACATGGTTTCATGGGATTCAAGGTTTCAAAGGGGACCCCAAAACGGTTGGCCCAAAAACCAGCCATTGGATGGTAATTGAAAGGAACACATATTTGGCTGAATGACTTCCACTATCTGGTTGTAATCAGCTGGAAACCTCGGAAATTCATGGTTTTTCCTCAGCTGCTGAAGGCAATTTGCTGTTACTCTGCATTAAAATTGGGAGTGAAGATCGGCTCATTATTCCAGGTTGGAAAGAGGTTGTGCTTTCCAAATCTCACTAGAATCTTAGAATTAGAAAACCATTGTCGTTGCTTGTACACCAAATATCATACTGTTGGTAACAAATATCCCATTCTATCACCATGATATCGTCATGAAATGGTGGGTTATCACATGACATCCCCATGAAATCTCCATGAAATCTCCATGATATGTTACGCGCCTTGCAAGCGCCACAGCCACTCCTCTGCGCGCTTGGCTTGTCCAGCCTGCAGGCACGACACATCCATATGAAGGGGATTCAATGGGTGTAAAATCAGTGAAATGATAGTTATACGGGGAATTTCACTGATTCAATGGATATCATAATGACATTTCAATGGGGATTTATTGGGTATTATGAAGAAAGAACACATGAGATATTCTTACAATCAACAATATGCTCAACCAGCAGTGCATGAGGGTTTGGCACCTGAAGATTCACGGGGAAAAAAGAAATCCAGAGGTTGATCATCATTTTCCCGAACCTAAAACTGAAACCAGACAATTTTGTGGGCATATCCCATTTTCAGACAAACCCATGAGGATCTAACCAATGAATGATGTATTCATGAGTAATTGCACTGGAATTTATAATGGAATGGGGAAGATCGATATTCCTGATGGTATTCATAACCGGATTCAATGTGTGTATAACCAGTGAAATTGGTTTATCCAGAAACGGAGGTATATCACCAGGGATCCAAATCTAATGAATACTGGAAGTGGGTATGTATCCATCTTGGGGATATGGGGAACTGTCCTTCAAGATTACACCCAGCAAAAGTGGGGGTATACAACCAACACTTTGTCAGGATATAATGGGGTATGTAACACATATGTAAGATGTATATCACGCACACACATATGATAATATACGTATATATATATAAATATACATATATTTATATGTATATATATATATATATGTATATATCCGACAGCATGATGTTTTGGGGTTGTCCAAACATGGGTTGATACCCCAGCCCTATCTTGGGGTCAAAATTCTGACGAAAATTCCTTGGCGTCGGAGTCATCCACGCAAGGATAGACTTTATATCTGTGTCAATATCATAGAAAACCTATCATTGCCTCCACAAAGAAAAATAAACGTGAATAATATGTTTTCCATCTATTTGTTTCTACCACATGAACAATAGATGTAATTGTCATGTTGTAATGTGTTTTTTTTGCAACTCAATTTGTAGCACCTTGGCTCCCCATTTTTTGGGGAATATGGATAAAACCATGGTTCCTAACCGCTCCCTCCATTTACCCTTGGATACCAAAAACTAGCTTCCCAATAAGCGCCTTTGCACAGGCATCAATAACGTTGTTGAAGCACACCTGCTGCCGTGTCAACGTGGGTTCGGTACCTGAAAATGTCGGGAAAACCAGCCAAATCCAGTTGGTTTATCATCATTTCCCCTATAACATGGGCCATTCACACCATTTTTGAGATGGAATAGAATAGAAACAATCACAACCGGGGGGAGCATGCTGCTGCATTTCGCATCTACCGCAGGAAAAACCATCCTTGGGGTTGAAATCACACTTCCAGGGTTTTTCACACTTCCCCCATCCCGCTGGCAACACAGTATGGTACTTTCCGGCAACCACAAAATCAAGCATCACAACTGTCAAGTGGCAAATAAGTAGATCATCCACACTGCACAAATACATGCAAGTAGGATTAAATTGGCACGCTTAGAGCTACGGCTGGGGAATATGTGGAAAAAAACACGTGCCATATACGTGCCATATTTCCATTGCCCTATCTCTATGCCTGTTCACCCACTGGCAATCCAAACTGGCTGGTTGGGAATATATTAAAAGGGGAAACTTGTTTGCAAAATCATCTATCAATGGGGAATTTTCCATTACCAGGTTAGACAACCAGAGGGCACTATTATATGTCAAAAATAGGTGGTAAATATGGATGTATCTACATGCATCCCCATGTTGGTATGTACCATGGATTGCTTCCCGATTGCTTGGGCCATTGTTGCGATGATGCCATTCTTGCGATGATGTTTCTTACTGACCATGATTTGTGAAGATGGATATGGGCCTTTTAGCCATATCTCCATACATGTTTGCCATCAAAATGACTTTGTTGCCCTATTCCATCCAGTCGTTTAACACCTCATTTTCTCCACAAAGAGGATGCTCCCAGCTATGAGTCTTGACCCGTTCAACTGGAGATATACCCGCATCCCTGCTATGCAAACATTATAAATCACATTTTTGCTAACCTACTTACACCTGAACAGTTGCCATAAAAGTGCCATATATTGAGGCTTGTCATTCCAGACATTGGGGGATCCCTTGTACATTTCTGGATTTATCAGCCATCAGCACAACGTGTATCTACATGTATATGATTTGCATATATACCTCTGGTTACTTAAGATGGCTACGGTATGGAACATGGTCCATTTATACATATGTATATATATGATAAACATGAATTCAAATGATGATGTACTGCACTTAAACATGGTGATGTCCTCAAATCCCAGAAAAAAATCCCATTGCATCCGATGACATCTTCCATTCTCCCGATGAAAATCTCCACTTCGCACAGCGTGAAGTCACCAAGACCCAGAGCCCAAAAATGCCTCGGTGGGCACCAAGGAGCCGCACATCTTTTCCAGCCAAACCTCTGCGCGCCTTGGGGCGTTCGTTGAAGATCAAAAAAACATGGGGGGAAACCTCTGGGAAATTCATCTGTAAAGTGGGGATTTCATGGGGATATAGGATTTTTTTCAAAAACTGACTTGATGTCAGATCTTGGTCAAGCACTTTTTCACGCCAAGTTCTGCTATTTCCATATTCATTTTCCCACAACATGTAGAAGACACTAGGCTAGTCTCTTTTTTTTGTTTTCGAACTTATCGTGGGGCAAGTCTTTTGGGGACTCTCTTAGGAACATATGAAGGAAAGATTTTTTTCGCATTATCCCAGGCTGACTGATGATCCTTTCATCATCTTCCCACTTGGGGTGTATCCCCATTGCATTGAAATAGACCCCCCATGCGATTCTTCAACATCTTGGGGATGGACAAATTCTGGTACTCCTTAGGAAGAGAACATCCCAGTCAGAAGTTGCTTTGTACACCCATCCAGCTGCACATATCTCCACCATAAATCATTGGACTTGCGGTAGACCTACCTATCTTTTTCTTTGGGGGTCGGGGGCGCACCCCGATAGTCATTTTCCATGGAAGGATAACACACCTTGCCGAAGTCTGGACAAGCGACTGGTAGTCGCCTGCCTTTGCGCACACGTTCAACAGAGAGCTGTATGTCATGGCATTGGCCTGGCCGACAAGAGGGGACTTGGGAACTGAGCTTTTCCTGCAAGGTGAGGGGTCCCCAGCGGTGATGTTTGTTGGTTTATAAACCCATTATATATATATATAAATATAACTAATTCGTTATATTCCCCATAAACCCTGACAGTTAACCAACTTATTGGCATCAACTTAGCTATCGTTTTGGGGGCCTCACCTTGTGGAACATAATGGAATATCAGTGGGATATAGTGGGAATTAACTGGGATCTATGAGCAACAACATGCTACTGTATTTGGATTTGTCAAAGAATTGCGGATTCAACGGCACATGGGATTCACTTGAGGTCCATTTTCAGATCTGCATATATAATATACAGTATAGTCAAGACATGACTGTGATTGGCATCAAAACGCGGTGCAACTGAGCAACTGAGATGAAACCTGAACGACATGTTGCCTGAATATGGCCCACTGGCTTGAATGATGTAGACAATATGTGCCCAACAATAATTTCATCCGAAAGTTACCTCTGGCGATTTGACGTAGCTATGGAAAATCACTATTTGTAGCAGGTGAATCATCATGAATCATCTATAATCGTTCACTTTCCATAGCTATGCCAACTGACCAAAGATTAAACACTTCACCAGCTTACCGCGGGAAAATCAGGCGCAAAATCAGGATCCTGGGTGAGCTACTAACAAACTCAACAACCGTCCAAATGCTGCCAGATGTTCAAACCCATTGGTGCAGTTTACTATTGGCTTTACCACCTTGGGGGGTTGCATGCTTCAAGATATTGGGCGCATCTAAATTAAATCCCTATTGTTGATGCGAACAAATCCTCGTCTTGGAATCAAACATGGCAATTGAAACTCCCCGATGAATAGAGGGCTGAATGGAAACATGGCCCGTAAATGGATCATCTTCCAATGCCATGTACATATCACGCATAGGCGATCTTATACATGTAATAAGTGGATGAATTCTGCATGGTTTGTGCAGGAAGAAATCAGGCCGTGTTAGCAGTTCCCCTTGCTTCTCTTGTGACAAATGGCTGGTAATTTCTAGGACTAAACGATCTATTTTTTGGGAGCGATGATTTTGACCCATAACCAAGTGGTTGTTCTGATCCGGGATTGGATTGAAACCATGACCAGGGAAAAAAAAACAAACTTATCATATGAAACCCCATGCATATGATCCACATACGTTTTCCCTGGCTGAATCCATCCACCTCGATTCCTGCGTTCTGCATCAATTCAAAGAACCTCAGTGGGGCAGTGCCATGGACTTTACCAACAATCCAAGAGCAGTTGGCAGTCACCATGGTGATTTACTGGGATCCCCCTATTAATTGCAGGGCTGTGCAATGTGTTTTGTCCAATGCGTGCATGAAAATGGTTTCTCATTGTCTGGTACCCCTCAAATCCCCTAACAAGACCTGTCCAAATTGCCATTTGCCATTCGATAGAGGTGGAGATCGCAAGGGATCTTTGAAACCAGCGGCTAGAATCAAGTCTGAACCGTTCACAGCGCTCCAGCTAGCTGGTTACTGTGGTTATCGGTTATCGCCATGGATGGTTCACCCATGTCACTGGTTGGCAACTGGGTATCCTGTTCGTCTTGGTTTACCGTATTCCCCAATAATCATCAGCAACCCAGTCATACAGTGGAATCCCCTTGAATAACCAATAAAAACCAGTTATATAATGTATATAATACCCGATTCATGAACCAATCAACGTTGATGAATTTGTTGAGCTATTAAATTTAGCTAAACAAAATCAATAGAATCGTTATCATAGTTAAATGAGCTATTTTTCCATAATCCCCTTTGGGTATACCTTTCAATAGCTGACATTTTTCACCTTCCAAATGCAGGCTGTGGCACTTCTCAGCCCGTGGAATGTCGCCAGCTTTCACGCAGGCGTTGATCAAGGTCTTGGCAGATCCAACATCGGTTTCAGGGGAGCATGTTTGGGGCCTCCCCAAGCCATGGCGGTTTTAAGATGTTGCACCAAAAAACCTGGGACTATCATGAAGAAAAACATTGGACGGATTGGTATGATCATTTTTTTAAGACAAATATGCGTGGAGAGCATTATTAAATGTATTTAAATGGGAGGTTAATCCAATTAAATAAAGAATGGGAGGTTGATCAAGGTGAACCGGCTATGGCTCAAAATTATTAACCCTATAATTGGTTGGTTTACGTTAATTTACCATTAAAAATGACCATGTTTGGTACCATAATTTTCAGCCATAACCAATGAACCCCTCTGGCGCTGGGAGAAGCCCAGCCCTGGGCTTCGGGCTGTGTAGGTGACCACATTCGCCTGGCCCAGGTTTTGGGTCTCCAAACAAGACCCATCCACTTTTGGATTGGTTAATGGGAAAATTTACAGGAGAACCCCATATTTCATGGGAAAATCCCATGGGTTTCCGGTTAAAATTTTCCCTTTAACCAATCCAATGACATCAACTTTTGGTCTCGTGGTTTGCTAGTGGCAGCTTTTCTTGTGAATCAACCGAATTTCAAATGTGAAAACGCAGCTCATCTTCCAACAGGCTTGGTTGGATGGCATCACGTCGTGGATCTTGCCAGACTCGTCTTGACAGGGGAGTGAGGACGCAAGAGGTTTGATTAGGAGCCATGAGTACAACGGCTCTCAATCGAAGTACTTTCACCAACTTCCAGAATGTCGAAGTGTGCGACGAGTTTCAACAATTTCCCAACGAAGGTTGTCATTTGTAACGAGAAATGGACATCAATGTACATGACAGCTAGGTCACAGCAGGAAACTATCGGCTTAGGTGAATATCCATCTCACCAAGGTGTTAACCTGCTTCTGATGGTTAAAACCCTCCCCATGCGGTCGGTTGACAACGCGAAACATGTCCCACCTCCAATTTCTTCTCCTTCATTTGCTGAATCACTTTTTCTGCAGCCTGGTGCAGGCATGAACCGAGGCCATCGGAACCAGAATTTCCAGCAGGAAAATGAGTTAGGCTATATAATTATATACACATATTTATTTACATCTATATACATATAAATGGTGTGTCTATGTGTGTCTGAAAATAGGGCCAACACCCCAAATGGCATTGTTGAGAGGGAAAACATGACGATTAAGCAGTGGATTTTGGGGTAGCATATTTTCAGGACAAACCCAAATGACTAGAGGTCCCCTGCCAAGTTAGATGACCAGAGGGAGTTTGACTTCCAGATGAGGTATCCCCTCCAGCAATCTCATATGGAAACCCATGGAAAATCAATGTGAAAAGAATCTTCTTTGTGGACACTCTGACCTTACCTTTCCCTGGCTATGCAATGCACTGCAAGGAAGCTAGATTCAAACTGGGTAGAACAAAAATCCCAACTATGGTGAACAAATAGACATCGTTAAACTGTTTGTTCTAAGTTTTCTATGTTTGGAGGCTCACCTTTCTTCCTCGAGGGTGCACTTACACTTAATAAACAGACAACATAGTTACACCCATAGACATTACAGCCAAAGACACATATTTTCATCATACACAAAGCAGTTACACCCCCCAACAAAATAACTAGGCTGATGGTTTAGTTACACCCATAAACATAACACCCCAAGGCCCCAAGATAGAATCTATCATCCCAGCCCCTGGCACCTCGATGTTGCCTTGCTTGGCATAGGCGTGCAGGATGGAGGTATAACTCACCACCGACGGTTCTACTTGTGCCTGCGGACAACATCCAGCAGTCATCCAAATATGTCCCATCCAAGTTTGTGACCTTCCCTCAAGCACTTTGTCAGTTGTTTCTTTCGAAACATTTCGGACCACATCACTTTGGACCAAGTTCCTCCAACTTGTTCTCAAAACGCATCAGGATTTTCAAACATTCCACCAACTTCAGACATGTGCCTGATAACCCAGACATGTATATACAGCATATATACATAGACATATGATGACATATGTATATGTATATAAACCTGATTATTCAACTGGGGATATTCCAGTAATCTAACTGGCATCATATAACTGGCAAAAAATAGATACTATTAGACCCACTTACGATGCCTGGAACGCACCCCCCAGTGGTTACTAGTCCCCATCCACATATTCCCTGGATTACTGCAGGCTTATATCCCAGTATATCCCCATATCGCTCCCCACAATGCGGTGCCCATCGAGCTGTAATTGGGATCATACCCCTTGATGCAACCTTGATGCCTTTCAATCACCATCAACCCAAGAAGTAACCTAGTTGCAAAGCAACTTAGCTAAGTATGGTCCACCAGCAGTGCCATATTCGGCATCGTGTTCCGGATGCCCAGCTCCAGTACCGCCGCGGTGAAACACCAGCGCCTCCACCATCTGTCGCAGCCACTCTTCGGCCCGCTGCACATCTTCGGCACGGACCCAGGCGTCGATCAGAGCATTGAAGGCCACCACGTCGGGACCTGGGCCCATGGGTTTTCTCCAGCCTTTCCGGCGGAAACCGAAGTGGGAACTTGTATAACAACCCAAACAATGGGGCTTTGCTTCTAAGACTTGGAGGTTTCTTAGGAATACGGGGCTGTACTCCTACGAATTGGGATTTCAGCAGCGGAAAAAATTGGGATTCAACATGATGTAAATAAGTGGTATGGTGATTTAAGCCAGCAACATGGTGATTTAATTGCGGGTACATGCACGTAATTGCGTTGATATCAGAATGGATCAACCCAGGCATGGGCGCCAGAACCTGGCACTGTCCAAGGAGGGACTTGCCACCCCTTGCCTTCCTTTTCTTTTTGAGCCCTCAGGGCAAATGTGATCGAATTTGCATTTGGGTGCAGTCTTTGGCTTGTCTTCTGCTAACGTTCTAGCATAAAACTTATCGCATCCGCAGAAACATCTCTCACTATCCCTTAAACGATCTGGGTTGTCCGAATGGTTGCGGGTCAAAAATGGGCAGCTTCAAGACTGCATGGTCAAGAGTAAAAATTGACGAAGATTTGAGACCTCCTGAGTTGATCATCATTTTCTCACTCGAATTGCCAAAGTTTGGATTATCCAATACCCATTTCACCCCAAGCTGAGCCAACCTCAACCAACTTCTAGGGTCCAAACGCGTGTGTCCACGCTTCACAATCATCTGAAACCTCAAGCAAACGGGTGGCAACAAGGATATGGCTTCCCACAAACTTGGGGTCCGCAAAATGGCTCAAAAAATTCGGCTGTCATTTCAGAAACTAGATCATACAAGTTTGGAGGCTCAATCATTTTGAAGCATAGGCACATGGCAACCAAGGTGGCTTCTGGGTTTCGAGCCATGCCCATAGCCAGGGTTGCCTTGAACTATGTAGATATACATCCCACTTAGCCACTAATTCCCGCAACAACCAAGCATGGCTACTGAACACAGAGTAAAGCCGGAGGTATCACCAGCAATTGGGACTTGCCCTGGCCAATCATTTGCTCTGATCTATGTTCATCTGGGTGAAACAGTTGGATATTTACCTCAAAGATTGGATGGTGAATTCCTAGAAATGCCTTGTACTCCCATCCTCAATTCAGCACTTGAGCTTGGCAATTCTATGGTCCCAAGTGTGTGGTTTCATCCCTTACTAAACCATGCTTTTTTGGGGTCGGCTATCGGCTAATGTGAACGGGGGATGGGATTAGTTGCATGATCCCGAATTGTGCTGGAAACCTCTTTTTTGTGTGGGTTGAATCACCAGCTTTCTTTGGATAAATGCATCATGTTTGCTAAACCTCCATTCGTGCTGGATAGAGACTGGATTTTTCTGGTCGACTCCCTCTTTGCCGAAGAGCAACTCCCAACTTTTCGGACTTCGGGTTCAAATCTTTCATTCAAATCCCAATTTGTTTTGTATTTAGGATTTGTTTAGGATTAGTTTAAGGCTTCTTCAGGGTTAATTTATGGTTTGATTTATGATTTATAGCAATGTGCACATGATTGCTTTAGAGAACCTTCATGATTGGACCTGGTCCGGTGTCAGGTCCAGCCCGCTGCCGATTGTGCTGCCTCCTCGCACACGGCCAAGGTCAAAAAAAACCGATTCCACAGCTGAAGGCACGTTTCACCTTTTTGAAGTTACCCGCAGGTGTTGCTCGAGCTGCTTCCGTTGCTCGAGCTGCTTCCGAAAGAATGGTGGGTCTGAGCCCCACTTTGACCCTTGCACACGCAAACTTTCAAGCCTTACGGCCAGAACATCGCAGCGAGAGGGCGACAGAAAGACATTTCCGTATGGTGTCCGCAGTGGCAATCGGCTGTGGTTTTCTGACACTGGGAGGGGCCGACGCGCTGTCAAATGCCGAAATTTCATGAAGTTTCAATATCTTCTGCATACAGAAAGTGCCTGACAGCGTTCTGGCTGCTGGAGATAGATAAGCTGGAAAGCGAGTCGCCTGCCTCTCTCCGTGGCCCCGCTGCATGAGATGCGGCTGTCCATAGCCCGTACCGCCAAGCACGGGCGTCACAATGATTTACGTCAAGGATGGGCCGACAATAGACACGATGAATGGGTAGATCAATCTGGGTGTGTAACAGCTGTTGGGCACCCAACATAACTTAGAAATATATGGATGCTTCCAAGCATCGCTTCCTGGCGAGGAGCTATTCAAGATTTCCTGAATTTCCAATAATACAGACATCCCAGCATACTGTATTTGAGTACAAGGTGAGCCCCCCCCCAGTGATATTTGTTGGTCTATAAACCCATGAATACTCCAGGCATAAACATAATCAACCACAGAATTCAGCAAGTGAACTGTGCGTCAACTTGTCGCGATTTTGCAAGGCCTTTTTTGGCCTCACCTTGTCGGAAGAATCTCAATTCCTGGAGCTATTTTATTTCATGATTATATGATATTGTATGATGCACTTGTGTGGGTGTCTCTGAAAATGGGATATACCTCTAAATGGCTATGGAACATAGGGACAATGAATTATAATCCCAATGGGTTTGGGGGTGCTTACACTATTTTCAGACAAACCAATGTTTTTTTTTTTGTAGCCTTAAAAAAGGGAAACGGATAGATCCGATCCTAAAACAGAAAAGTAAAAGAAAAGTAAATGACACAAATGCATCAAACTTCTGTATCTTTCCAGGGGTTTTCTACTGGTTTCTATAATAACCATCCAGTCTTGTTTGGGGGTTGTACGCACTAAGTTTCGAACTTTTAAGTTTCGACCAGTTCAATGATCCCATGCCTTCAGACCCATGGTCCCAAATATGTGATGAAAAATCCTCCTACATCCACCATGGTTTCTTGGGGGTGTTTAATATGAGCAGGGGAAAAACATATAGTTTCTTTCAACTTTTCCCCAATTAGTTTTGCAAGTTTCTTACGAGGGGACTTGCTTAATATTAGGGTGCTAAGACCTGCCATCCGGTAATCAAATATGGCGATGGAAAATCCATCATTTAGTTCGATGTTTTTCCCCATAAAAAACTACTTAAACATTCAGTTGGCGGATTTTCCCGCCAGCCAAGTTTGATCACACTGGAGGGTAGTTTTTTGAAGGTATTCATGTAGTTTCAAGTTCCCAGCAAAAAACTGTCCTTGAATCGTCATGCCACTTAGTTTCTGAGGTCAGGTTTCTGCATTTCAAACAACCATCCAGTTTTTTTTTGAGTTTCTAACTTTGTAACTTTAGGACTTCAATAGTTTCATCATGTTTCATCTAGTTTTCCAAGCTCCTTAACCACACCCTTTTCCGAAGGCCACGAGCCCCGCTGGGCCACCCCGACATCTCCTCGGCCTTGCGCGGTCGGTTGCCCCGGGCGCAGCTGTGTACGGCCGCGCCCAAGGTCACCAGATCCGGTTCCACACCCTGCCTCGGTACCGAAAACTCAAGGTTTGCACCACTGAACAATGGGTGGTTAGATATGGTTATGGTTGATTTATAGTGGAAAATCCCATTAAACATGGATGATTTGGGGGTACCCCCATTTTAGGAAACCTCCATATGGTTTCAGCAATCAAACGAGGGGTTTAACCTTAGTGAACATATCTGAAACAAAACATGTGAATTTCATAGGGAAACGTGAGGATGCTAAAAATGGGAGTTGACGTTCTTGAATCAGCAAAAGATGTTTCACGTTATCCCGTGGTCCCTGGTCTCTGGCTACACAGCAGATTTTCAATGGCTAGGGATGAAACTCATTGATCTGTAGTGAGCAGCGCCTTTGGTGAACGCTGAAACAACACATTACCTTCATGGAGGCAGAATCGTTGCAAAACATCTCGTTGTTTCTCAGCCTGCAATAGTCACCCAGACCCTTGATTTAGTTTTGACTCACTAGTCATTTTGGCTATTCCTGCGGATAAAATACATCTGGTTGAATATGATTCACCAATCTGAAATAAGGCTCTTTGGGACGATTCCCCTCCAGAACCATCATGCGTTGTGACGTGGTCACAGAGTTGCAGTTCATTCAGATGATAAATCCTCGTATCCGAATGCATCCCTATTTTTGGGTACATATTCCTACATTCAATGGTTGATTATTTGCATCCCCAGTGCTACTTGGAGGACCATCCCAGTCAGCAAGTGATTAGTAACTCTGGTTAGTATGCCCCTTAAACGAGGTTCTCCCATATAGAAACAGGCTACAACATATTGTAACCATGGTCATTAACCAGTTCTAAGTAGGTTGATCTTCCAAACACCCGGGCATTCACCCGCGCAGCAAGGCGAGCAACTCACACATGAAGCGAACCAGGCGCCTCGGGCGTTGGTGAGTGGGTGGATCTGATGAACTCCCAAATGGTGACTATTTGGAAGGCTGAAATGCGTGGGTTGGTGTTGTTCAGGGGACAATTGCGCCCTTGAAACCAGGTTTTGCTTTTTACCATGAAATGTAAGGGATTGCTGCAGAATTTCCCTTCTTACTCGGTGAAGTAAGGCATTTTGTGTATTTCAAAAGATACCCATCAGAATGGGGGACATGTCCAGTCCTTTCCCTATAAATTCACACAGAAACGGAAAGCCAAGACACTCTGCCGCCTGGAAAGTCCCTTGCCGAGCGTGGCAGGTGATCACCTGGACTTCAAGCGGCGAAAGGTGCCGAGCCGCAGCCGCGATGGGTTAATCCAGCAAAAAAATGATTGATTGTGGTTTCTTGATACTCATTGGATTGGTTTAAGGGAAAATTTACAGGAAACCATGGATTTTCCCATCAAATATAGAGGTTTCCTGTAAATTTTCCCATTTACCAATCCAATGAGATACACAATGATGTGCGTATATTATATTTGAATGGGTATTCTACTTTATTATTGTGCTTTATTGTGATTTATGATGTCCCAGTCACGGCAAACTTGAGGACTTCAATTGATTTCACCACTATGACATTCAACTGTCGGATTTAAGGCAAGATCCACTGGAAACCAACCAAGCATGGGAACTCGACATATGTACCCTCAGGTAATCAAAAGTGGCAATGGGAAATCCCCGGACCAAATAAAGGTTTGTAGGTGGGAAAAACATCGAACTCAATGGGGGATTTTCCAGCAAGCCATGTTTGATTACAGGAGGGTAAGCAGAACTTGTGGGACTCATGGCCGCATCCAAATGCCTTCTTGACCCACAACTACAAGGTGATGCCCCTTCGATAGCCTAAGTTGGTTAAAAACAAAGGTTAACTATGGTTTGCAGCTAGTGGGGTTATAAGCCAACAAACATAACTGGGACCACCTTGGAAAAAACACAATGGTTTACTGTGCATCTCAAAGTTCACAGAAATCAGGAGTCCAAAAAGTGGCCATCGATTTTAAGGAAAGACCCTTTCAGAAAGGATTTATCGCGAGGCGGAATCCAAGTGACCTTTCAATTCTAGCCAACGATCCAAGAAGCCACGAGACTTTTTGTCTTTCATCTTAGCTGAACTCTTGGGCGGACTTGGCATGGACTTCAAGATATTCCAGTTTGGAGAACTGTCAGACATAAGACATAGGCGGCAAGCCCCCAATGTTTCTCGTGAACCTGAAACTTGGAGCCAACACTTTGAATCCTAAATCAGAAAATATCAGCTGTCCTGTCACCATTGTGCGTACTTGAGGTTCTGCCAATCGAAAAGACGACTGATGCTGTCTCAAACATCGCATCAAAGGTGTCACCCCTTGCCCACTTCTCCAAAAGTGCAAGGTAAGCTTGGTTCTTGAATTCCACCAGTTGAGTTTCTCTGGAGGAAAGATCCTGTCAGTTTGTCACTCATGCAGCTCTTGGTTCCATCCTCAAAGATCCCAATTATGCTTGGAACCACCAGCCCACCTGGGCCCCTCGACTTTATTGATTATATATTGTGATTTATTGGTTCTGACCTTCTTATGCTCAATCTTCAGTCTGCATCATTTCTGGTGAAATCCAGCTGACAATACAATTCCTGTTGACAAACAAAATACTTTCCATGAACGAATTCCCTACAGTGCCTCTTGTAATCCCTATCAACCACTGAATGTCCAAACCGGTCTATGCATTCATGTCGAAACATTATTATTTGCTGATGCCTTGTTTCGTTCAGGGTGTTCTGTCCAGTAACTGTGACAATTTTAGGTTCCTGGCCACAGCTTTTGTATGGTCATGGGTCGGGTCCGCCATGCTGAGACACCAAAAAAAAATCTATCCTCGCTGGTAATCCAATTGCTAATGACCCGTAGGTTTTTTATCGCTACTTGCTGTTTGTGATGCAATAAGTCATATTTATATTTATGTGTTAACATTTTCAATTTGATCTTCCAGAAACAAGCATTTTGTGCTGGATCTGTTCATTTAACGCATATTCTTACGGCATTAGGGATGGGTTTACTAAAATCTCAAATGCAATCATTTACTGTATGGGATCATTAAGACATATTGGCACACTCTCACTTGAATCCTGCTGTAGCATCCACGCATGCTGGCTTTTGGCAACCCTCAAATAGAAAGATGGACACCTGAACACTATGAGGAAAAACTATCAACAACAACTTGGAAATACTTCTCCATAGCCAATCTTAAACATTCTGAAACAAATTGCTTTACCTTGTTAAATTAGTATATTTCCATGTATTTCCATTATAGGAGACATATTGAGATCCCCAAGGTATGTACCAAGGTTTTTCCGAATATTCATTAGTATATTTCTCCTTGGATCATTGTTAGATTCATACAGTTCCATTTATAGAAACAGAACGAAACAGATATTATATTTTAATTGTTTGACTAGCATATCTTCCTATAAACTCATCAACTATCCAACCATTTTCCGGGAAAAAACGCTATCTGTAATCAAGTCGATCCAAGCATCGGAATGGGGAAACCCCAGCCGGCCCGCAGCCGGGGCTCAGCCAAGTGGCGGCATTGAAGCTGGAGGGGTCTTTAGTGAATCCATGCTCCACTTGGAACGTGATCCAGTGTTCAGCCATCTCTGCCTGGATTGCTAACTCCGGGGAGTTTTAGGGCAATGGGTGGGGAAGAGTTTTCCAAATGGAGGGAGATGATCACAAGAATCATGGGACCCCAAACACATTGGAGGTTTTGCGCAACTACCCAACTAGAATTGGGAAGAAACATGAGGATATGAGCAAAAATGAGATATAAGAACGGATCAAAACCTACCCCAAACACAGGGCGTTTTGTATAATTACAACGCAACAATGGGTACTTGAGCAACAACAAAGCCCCACAAGTACACAAAAGCAAGAATTTGAGTCGCAAAAGAATTTTATACTATCAGCACTAACGAGGCAGTTTCTATGCCCATGACCTTTTTTGCCCTGTTTTTTGACGTTTTTGGAACCCATTGGCGTCCTTGCCAAAGGTAACAGCTCAGCAACTCTATTGCACCCTTCGTTGATTTTTGATTCATTGAAGACACCCAACCCTGATCATGAGATTGTGCAGACTGTATGCCGTTCCTCCATCAAACGTCTTGCGGCAAATGGCAAGGTGGAATCATTACCGGCCCAAGGACCAATGAAAGTCATAGTCGAAGGGACCAACTATGGTGGTTAACTGATTTCCAATAGCCATCCAGCAGGTTGATTGTTTGAATATTGAACTGCCAGCAGTAACGTGACTAATTTGTTGTGTATTATATTTATATATATAGCCTATATAATGATTGATCGTTGTATATAGGACCCATCAGTACACTGGTTTTATCTAGTTGTTTATATAGTTAAATATAGATGTATATAAATTATATCATAGATGTACATAGTTGTATATAGTTAAGTATAGATGTATACAATGATGTAGCTGATGTAACCGATTCAAAGCAACTGGTTTGGAACCTACCGTGCGAAACCAGGCCTTGCCCAAACGTAGACCCAGGCCGATGACACTGCTATACCAAAGCGAATCTAAGGAAGGACCTGGAGCGCAGGTGATGAACAGGTCATTGAAACCTGTTTGAAAAGCATGGGCAACTTGGGGATGGGTCAAGACCTACTATTATCAATTTTAATGAACATCCATTTACCAGCTATTTTGGGGTTCACTAGGTACCAGGGTTTTGACCCATAACCACTTGGGATCCCCATTTCTTTTTGCCTTGAATCGATGCTTATGATCTTTGGGTTCCATTGAAAAACGTACAACATTACTAAAGGAGGGTGAATTCCAACTTCTTTGGTTCAAAGATGTTCAAAACCAATCAAGCTCAACATGAGCTCTGGATGTCGCACGAAGAGATATACTATTGCTTCCCTCCACAAGCAGCATTTCCAGGTCGCCAAATTTGTGATAAATCAGGGCCCACCAGACTGAACAAAAATGCTTTCATTCAGCAGCGACCTGATGATATATTCAAGCAATCATAACCATGCGAAGTAGCAATTCCGCCAATGTGACCCCTGGGTTTGTGAATTTGGGGTTAACATTTATACATTCCCCAAAATTATTGACCAGTTTTTGGAAATTCGCTGCTAAGGATAGACATCTCCCCATCTATAGATCATCATTTTATTAGTGTTACATTCCCAGTGAATTGCACTTTCCGTATATCCCACTTAAAGCACCAGCTAAACCTCAGTGAATCGGGAATGAACCTGATCCCCAGGGCTATCAAAAAGTTACTGGAATACGTTTGAATGTATGGTCCCCATTCCAGCCAGTGGTTAATCAATTTTTTCCAATTAGATCGCCTTTTTGGGGGGTAGACCCCATGTTCAGACATGGATTAATTAATAGATCACCATTAGCTGAAAACCAACATAGCTGGGAAGATATGATATTGGAAGTTCTATTTCCCATACACAAGTTGCTTATAACCCAGTTTACTAACCAGTTCCTAGTCCTCTTCCATACTTCATCATTCCCCTATTCTTGGTTAATGCATCCCATAATTCCACTATCATATCTCCGGTCCATTTACATAGAATGTCCCCACAATATTACTGGCTGAATTATAGCAATTACTAACTCAAATATATTTGAACAAGGCCATTTCCAATTCTACTCAATCCAGTGATTTTGCGACGGGAGGTCACTATAAGGCATCTAGATTCTTGTTTACAGATCACCTACCCTCTGGTAAACTAACATAACTATGGGAAATCACCATTTTTAATGGGAATATCAACTATAAATGGCCATTTTCAATAGCTATGTTAAATTACCAGAGGGTAGAGCTTTTTGCTATCATATCTCCATTTACAAATCATTTTCCCACGCTTTTCCCAGCTCCAACGTCTGCAAAATGATCCTCCCTGGGGTGCCGGACCATCACAGATCTCCGTGGCCAGGTGCAGCCATCGGTTCGCATCATCCACGTCCTGGGGATGTCTACATCTATTTATGAAGTACAACTATGAAAAACATGGGATAACCAGTTACTATCCCATGCGATTGGATATCATGGGACTTATATAGATGCATTAATTTGTCAACAATATTATTTTGGGGGTGAAAATACAGGATTTCTCAGGATTTCTACTGTCTGTGGCACTTTTGATGGGGAAACCATGAGGTTTTGAACGGGTTTTGGGGTGCCCCATGTTCAGGCAAACTGATTTGAGGATTGAATTATCTTTGTACCTTCAATCAGATTCCCACTTTGGGTCCTATGTTTGCTCTGTTTGGTTCTTACATTTGAGGTTTTAACATGTTTTAACCAATAGAAACACGGGTGCAACCAACCGAAATGGGGGCATGCTGGCTTTACAAACATTGCCCAAGACTTGGAATAATTTTCCGCATGGTCAATTTTCCCAGCAAAAAAACATGTCAAAAATCAGAACCATGCAGCTCCGAGGCGAAAACACCTCAGAAAATCAACGTGTCCTCAAGTTGAATACAACTCTTGATGATCTGATTGAAGGCGCTTACGTCCAAGTGCAGTTCCTTCGCCTGACGTGTGCCCAAAAACGGTGGAGGGAAGATCCAGGAATTGGGTGGACATTTTGTGGACCAGTTATAGATGGAATAATATCAGCCATAAGATGGTTATAGGTACCTAAAAAATAGCTGGTGAATGGCTGTTCATTCCCCCAAATATGAGAATACTAGGTCTTGACCCATCCCCATATGATTATAAGATGTCATAAGTTGATGTAAGTTGTGATGCCATGTGCTATACTGGTACAGTATGAATCCAAATTCAACAATTATGCAGGTATTCCCAATTATACATGGGTTATCAGTTACCAATCACCTACTGAATCCATATCTAAGCACGTCATCAAAACTCATGAATCGATGCATTTGGGGAACATCCATGGTGCTCCCTCCTCAAATTCGGGGTGAAACGGTTTAAACGTGTAAATCTCTTTGCAACAAAGTCTTGAAAAAAGAGTAAAAAAGCACCCAAAAAGTTGGTTTGGTCCCGTTCATTGCGGAACGAATGGGTGAAGGCTCCTAGAGTCGTTGCATCTCTGTGCACTCTGAACCGTTTTTGATGTATAGCGAGGCTTGGACCATGCAACGAAATTGCAAACTTTCAAACCTCCAACGGCTACAACCTCCTCCCATTTAAAACTGCGGTACTGCCAATACAAAATCATACAAAATCACCTTTGGGTATCTTTGGATAGTGATTTCCATATCCATGACCTCAGAAGTATCCATTTTCACCGCTTCTGTCTTTCCTTTATTCCGCAAGTCCGAAAGTTTTGCACCATCACCGCCGCCAAGAACTCGGCGACACCCCACCTTGATTCGCTGCAGGTAGTTGTCCACAGGTCGCTTCTTGGCCATCTTGTAGGCAGAAATCACCTAGACGTTGGGGTTCCCCGAAGCACAGCGGTCGAACGGAAACGTTCCCAATCCTTGTCCCAAAACACCCGTTCAACCCTTAAACACCTCGCAGAAACCATGGTTTTTAGTAGGGGACTTGAAAACATATTTGGGACCATAGAATGGGAGTGTTGAATATGAACGGGGGGATGAGGTTAGACACCCTGCAAAAAAGAGCCTGGTTGGCATGTGGATTTCTTGACTCAAGTCTGGCATGAACTCGAAAGGTCCCTAGTGCCCATTTGTGACACATTGGAAAGAACTTACGTTGCTAAAACATGCATCCAGTCTGTTGACCCAGGCAAGTAGGTGAGTTTTTTCCAACAATTGAACCTCTGGTAAAGAAACATGGCGGTGGGAAATGGATAATTTCAACGAACAAATCATTAACAAACCACATGGTCTCTTTCAATCTGCCCCAGAGAATTGCAGCTATTTTTTTGTCTGAGCAAGAGAAAAGACTTGCATTAAAGGTTCCAAAAATGATATCCTGGCACCTTTGAACATTGCTAGATATCCAAAATATCAACTGGTTCATGCAAACTGGGTCTGCCATTTTAGCACTAACACCAGCTATTTTCTTGGCCTTCCAATTCTCGGTCGCCACTTGAGAAATCACCCACTGGGACAGTTGATTCACTCTTTAGGTTTCCGAACATGTCCAACCATTTGAAGATGATGTTTCCACTATGTCTACTAAGAGATGCTTTAAAACTGACAAATGAAGCATAGTACTTAGAGATGACTCACTAGGGAAATTTGGTGAATATGTTTACTAAGAAGTGTTTACAAGTAAAATTAGCAATTTGTTTGGACATGGGTTGATCACCATTGTTGACCTCTTTTCCCGATACGAGTTGACACCGTGACACAACTGGGTGGTCCGTTGAGATTGGGAGACCACCTTGAAATAACCATGGCAAAAAGAATGTCATTCACTACCACTTTTTGAATGTCCACTTAGAACTGGAACTGCACCGAGATGTATGTATGTATGTATGTATGTATGTATGTATGTATGTATGTATGTATGTATGTATGTATGTATGTATGTATGTATGTATGTATGTATGTATATAACCATGGTTCCACAATTTTTCCCGCAACCTCCAAGGAACCAAGGCACCGTGGCGATGGAGTTGGGATCTGGCGCCACGTGGCACACCATCCCTCGCGGCGCCGCGGCGGCTTAACCGCGGTGGTTGTCGCCGGGCGACGAAACCATAGGAAAACTGATGGCTTAACGAAGAAAATTGAGGAGTTAGTGGGATTTATACGCACATATAGCTGATTTCTGACAGTTCAGTTGGTTTGGAACTTGGTTAACTGTTGAGTGTATTGGGGGGATGTGATGTAACGAACTAGTTAATAGGGCTTTCCTCAACCAATTACTTGCAATTGCGGGGCACCACCTTGTGCATACTATATGGGATTCCTTTAAAGCATCGATTCAGCAACCAAATTACGAAAAATCGATGGGTTTTTTCAGGTAAAAATGAAAGGAATCAGTTTTTTTTACCATCAAATCCAGGGGGAAACCGTAAAAATCTTCCCTCTCAACCAATTCTTGGAACTATACTGAGCATTCAGAATGCTGGCATTCTGGTGAGATCGTGATCTGGGGGAGGCGCAGCATCAGCGGTCAAAAGGAGATGCAGTGTAGATGTAGATCAGTGTAGGACAGGGAGGCAGTGTGGATCTTGAAACATCTTGAAATCAGATTCAACATATTGAAACATCAACATGATCCAGCACAATCTGCCAGCTTGGACAACATGTTGGCATCACCACACAAAAACACCAAAAGCACACGTCTCACTAACTTCGCTGCAGAAGGAACGCCCTTGCGGCAAGGCTTCTGGTGCAACCATGGAAAATGCACCTGAAACCAATGGATATGAATGGAATATTGGCATCCTCGCCGGTTGCGATGTCATGGATTCATGACCAGCCACAATTCCATTCCAGAGCAAGCTACTAAACACAACTTACGTTGGAGGTGGGCGGCTGTTGGCCAAAAGGCCCGCTGCCGGGCCGAGGCGACTCGGGATCGGCCCGCAAGGACAATGAGCTCCTGGCTTCACTGAAAACCTGGTAAACTTCAGTGGTTTCGTTGCAACGGACGGCCTCCGCTTACATCTTCTTCGTCTCTTTCCATCAGAGGTTGTAACCCGCGCAGTGAACATCTCAGCCCATTGCCGATCAAACAACCTAACCTCCACTGGTGGCACTTGTGGATGTTCAACGCTGTGCTGCAATGAGCAAACGGCGACCACGTGCACCAGGGCATGAGGATATAGACTCTGAAATTGAGATATTGCAGGAACGCACGGATTTTGGTACCCAAATGGAGGTTTCCATAAATGGGGGTACCCCTAAATCATCCATTTCAATAGGATTTTCCATTATAAACCATCCATTTTTGGGGTACCCAATTTTAGGAAACCTCCAAATAATGGTAGGGATATATGGTAAATGAATCATACTCCAATGATCCTGCCAGAACTTTGGAAAAAACTCCGGCGAAAAACTGTGGTCCAACTGACTGTGGACTGGTTTGATGGAAAAATCGTACAAGAAGTCAAGTCATTGTCACTTAGGGACCACCGTACCAAATAGATTGAACATATACCCTCTGGTAAACTAACATAGCTATTGAAAATGGCCATAGAAATAGTTGATTTACCCATTAAAAATTGTGATTTTCGATAGCTATGTGAGTTTACCGGAGGGTAAGATAATTGAAACCAACACCAAGCTTCGGATTTACCCTTTGTTAGTCTAACTAGTCAATAGAAAATCCTACACTTATCTTCATTTTCAGATGATTTTCCGGTTCAAAGTGGGAATTCCCTCTCTTTCATTGCCAGAGGGTAAATCTCTAGTTTCGAAATCTCAGGTCAGTGGATATCTATGTTGTGGTTTGGTACTAATTGATAGCAATTGTGATATGAATTGCTAGTAGAGATTCCAAGTTCTTGATGGACATCAATGCGAAGCTGTGGTTGGTTGCTCCGCAACGGATCTCGGCTATGGGAACACGGACAAAACATCATCTTCCATATTCATTTGAGGTTGTATCAAAGCTTACATAGACCTTATATTTTCTATATAATATATAATCTGATCATCATCTTCTTTCTCTATCATGTGGTTGGGAAACTCAATTCGTAGCTCCAAGCGGCTCCCTATTTTTTCCGTGGGAAACAAAAATGCCCCCAGCTCCCTTCACCGCTCCGTGCGTTTTGGGACCCAGGGACTCTTCAGCCATTTTTCGGCGAGAACAGGATGTCCTCTAGCGGTGCAGTGATGGGCCTTTACCAGCTTTCATGGCCAATCTTAAGCTGCAAAACAACAGCATGAGTCATGAGTTGGTTAGATTATGCTAGGATGAATGTATCACTGTATCACCATAAAAATGGCAAGCTGGATTAAGTTGTAGTAAAGTACTTATCAACGATGTCCTCAGTTTCAGTGGTGAAAATACTTTTAGATGATGGTAGAATTTCAATCAGTAAGGGCATTCTGAGTGGCTACAAGTGTGGCGCCTGCAACTCCACTTAAACCGCCTGCTCTTCCAATCCTTTGTCAAGGCTTGCGCCGCACCGAACATGCTGTCTGCTCAAACTCCCTCTGGAGCATCTTCTTCAGGTTCTTCTTTCCCTCCAGCTGTCGCTGTCGCTTGAATTGCTGCTGTTTGAACTGCAGCTGGACTGTTCCGAGTAATGGCCGTGCCTTTGAGGGCGAATCGTCCAGGGCACAAGTTGTATGCCCCAGGGGGAGTACTTTGCCTGGTAACTTCCGGTGGAAGTTGTTTTGCCATTGTTTTTGGATCTGAATCAAATTTTGGCCAAAACCCTCCAGCTGGGATGGTAATTTAGGTTTTAGATGCCTTTAGTATAGAGTATGAAATGTATATAAAATACATAAATAGATAGATAATTAAATTAATAAACAAACAAATAAGTAAATAAATACATACTAAATACTATATAATTGTACTACCTATTCACTTGTCATAACTTGTGGATTTTTCTTTTTGGGGGACTCCTGGAGCCACTTTAGCCTCCATGGGCTTCTCATCTCCGGTGTGGCCTCAGCGGCCTCTCAAGTTCGGGGGGAACTTGTCTTTGGAATACAAGCTCGCTGGAATTTATCCCGTGGATAAACCCCGGTTTTAAAATGTTTTAACTTCACGAAGTGTAAAACAATGAAACATAATTAGGAATGAGGGAGAACTATGCCGTGCATGATTCTCCAAGTACTTTCTCTGAATTGACACTTTATTACTTGGCGGCAAACGCCATTTGAGCCGTGTTCAGAATCCCCGGTCACCCCTTGATACTGGTTCCTGGTTGCTTGAGAACCGGATTCCCACACTGGGTACGTCATCGTCCCGAATAATCCAGGTAGGCTCATGACCCCCTATTACAACCAAGAAACCAGGCTTTTGGTCATGAAGAATGGAAAATCACATGGTTTACCAGCATTTTCATTCATTTTCCCCATAAAACCTGCTAAGTGTTGGTATCCTCCATGTTCAAGCAACTCCGTCAAAATCACCGGCCTAAACGTGCCAAAGCAGTGATGCAGCTGTTGAAGATGTTTCCTTCCAAAGGCACCTGGAAAAGCTGTGCAATCGGCGGCTCCGTTGTGACCGGCTCCTTTTTTTCATTGGTTCAGTAGTTGGGGGTTTCCACACAAGGGGGGTACGCCCAATAGCTGGATGGTTTATTTCATTGAAAATAATGGGAAATCCCAATTACAAATGGATGATTTGGAGGTACCTTCATTTATGGAAACCCTCATGTAACCTCTCATTAATCAATTCGTTTATTATCGTTTATTCATTTATTTACTTATTTCTTCATCCAGGTGGAGCCTCCGAACGTGATGTCCGTTGGTTTCTAAATCCACCTTGCTACACATTAACTCTATGTTAAACATCACCATAAACGCAACATTTGAATCAAAACCTCAATTGAGATTTCGGATGGATTTTCCCATTCCAACATATTAGAAACCGCCATTCCTCTCGGGGATTTCGAGCTTTCCCCACCATTTTTCCCCAGCATTTTGCCAACCAGTACCTTGGCGTCAATGGCTCGTTGCATCCACTGTTCCACATCCTCTATGGAGCTGATGTGCCTGCCGCATGATTGTGTAGCATGGAGAAATCTTCAGACATACTCTTTGGTAGTGGGATTTAATAGGATTTAATAGAATTTAATGGGATTTCATGGGATTTCATGAGTGTTTAGTAGGATTTAATGGGATTTTATGAGTGTTTAATAGGATTTAATCAGATTTCATGAGTGTTTAATGGGTGTTCGATGAGATTTCATGGGTGCTTAATGGGATTGGAACCTACCTACTTAATGGATCTTAATGGGAGATGTTCTCTGGTGACTGATCAAACATGAGGGGTTTACGTTGCATTAAACATCCCTTTCAAGTTGGTGAAACAACTTGGATGTGATTCCCATTGGCAGGTGGCTCTAAATGCTTTACCCCATATACATTTGGGGCAAAGATTCCGTCTCTAAATGGCTCAACAAAGTGTGGCTATTTACCACATACCGGCCGGGATGTCAATCTTTGCATGTATCTCACCCGATTTTCAGCCATACTCAAATAGGAAGGTCAAGAAATGGGGACTGAAGAACCGTGAAACTACCACTCTTGACAATGCTTGGAATATTCTAGAAATCGGTTGCAAGCACTCACTCTGACATGTCAAACAACAGCACCCACTGCAAGTGAGCTCGACAAAACAAGAGAATATGAAACCATAACCCAACATTGTACCAAGCATCAATATCGTCAAGCCCTACACACCCAACCGTATGATAACGATAACTCCACCAATCTGTGTTGTGCCTCTTAAAAATCAAGGATAGATTTAAACACAGTGGACCAAACACCGTTGTGGATGCAGAGTAGGTTTCAGAGGTTTAGTCTATCATCCACAGCTGGTCTGTGCCTTCACTGCGAGAATTCACCAAGCTGCTATTTATTCGACACAAATCTCAAGACAGGGCGACTAACAACTTGGATGATTTTGAGGTCTTCCATTTGTTGTGGAACTTCCAATTGATCGCATGATTTGGATCATGGGATCAGCCATCTTTTGAAAAGCATCCGATTTGGTCGTAGCTGGTCGGAAAACTCACGAACCATTCAGGGGCAACATTCCGTGCTACGAAGCTACCAATCAGATCCAATCAGATCCAATCAGATCCAATCAGTGTATTCTATCTTTTGTTGGTTCAACCACTTCAACCCCCATTTCCACTGGTCATCTCCGCCTCTCACACCGCAGAAGAACTGAAAGGCCGAAAATCCAATGGCGGGAGCCTGGTGCTAGTGATGCGAGACTGAAGAACTAGGCTTTACTGGGGAGATCTGGGGAGCTAGTTGTTTTCTTAATAGTTCAAACAGAATCAAACAAATACCTTCCTGTAAACTAAGACTTCGATGTGGACTCTGAGAAACGTGGGACCCCCACTGGTGCATCTCGAAAAAAATGGAAGAGCCGCTGATTCGGCGGATCTGGGTGACCTCATCCCCCACCAAACCATGGCACATCATGGCCCACCCTTCAGCCGTGGCCTACTTGCCGAAGCTTCATGAGCAACTCCTGGAGATGTTAGTTGCGATGAGTTTCTCATGGGCCAGTGGGAGACACCACAGGCATATCCGGTCTCAAGACAAAGAATCAACGGTTGGGGATGGATCGGTTTCAACCGTGGGGAAGATTTACTAACACAATGTGGGGTGTGAACCAGAAATGATGGTGAGTAGATGTGAGTAGCAGGGTTATGAGTTATGAGCAACAAGATATGGGGGGGAGATAAGGTTTTGGAACGGGCCCCAAAACGAAGCTGCAAACCCAAGCAGTAAAAATTCCGGTTGAAGGGACAAAATAATTACGTGACTGGTTTCAAACCCGTTAGCTTGGAAAATAAGTGTAGCAACCACAAAAAAGTAGTTGACACGTTGGACAATCTGGAAATATGAAGCAAAGATCACCCACAACATCGGAAAAACCTATCTCTGGATCCGATGACATGACGGTGGTTCCACTTTGAAGAGAGGTCCACTGAAACTTCTTGTTCTCCCACTCCTCCTAGCCAAACTTGCGATTTTACACTTGTTGTGGTTGGAACACCAGCAGTCACACAAAGATGGCTGATGTCAATGAGGATAGATGGTATTTATATTTCACCCATTCACCACTTGGAGGATCATCCTACAAATTGTACGTGCTTAAGTTATAAGTCATAACCCATCTATAGATGGGATAACCCACTGAATGGGGACTTACGAACCAGGGTTACTAACCAGTTTCTAAGTTTACCCAGATGTACCAATGACTCTACCCACGTCCCTGGAGGTTCAACGCAACCCCTTTCTGCAATGGGCGCCATAAAACCGGGACTTTCTCCATGACCTATTCCCTGCCCATCATTCATGTTTAACCCTGGATATCGTCATGGGGCGAATGATCAACTTTTTCAGTTTCTTCAAACATGCCAACCCCCCAAATTCGGGTTTCTTAAAATGGAGGATCCCAAAACCATGGGTTTCAACACGAAAATGGTCGAATTTTGATGAATCTTGGATGATTTGCGGGTACCACCATTTTAGGAAACTCCCATAATCAATGTCTATATCCACTTCTCCTGTATATCCCCATACTGTCATGGTTAAAGCTTCAATTTTTCATGACCCATTTCCGCCCAAAATTCACCGCGACCCCGGATGCCTCGATCCGTTCCAGCTCGAGCTGTCGGAAGAGGGCTACGAGGCCACCAGAGATCTCGGAAGCAAAGTTCGTGTTGGAAGACCCCCGAGAAGCGGAAAGAAGCCGTGGTAAAAAAAGGAGGACCAACTAGTGGGAGAAATGGCCCATGTATGGTTGATCTTGGATGATTTAGCTACTTTAGTTATCAAAAATGCTGATTTTTTTAGAGAGCGGCACCCCGTGGGGGGGTGATTTTTCATTAAAAATCATCATAAAACACTGTAAATACCGATGTTTTATGCACTTGAAGGCTCTGAAACCTANNNNTCATAAAACACTGTAAATACCGATGTTTTATGCACTTGAAGGCTCTGAAACCTAGGCGAAACGCAAATTTTGAGTCTTTGTCTTTTGATGACATGCACAAAACACTGGCAGGCACCAAAAAAA
>BGPT01000312.1:108883-125917 GCA_003297045.1 Symbiodinium sp. clade C Y103 | reverse complement strand
ACGGTTTTAAGCCCCCTATAGCCATAAAACACTGTAAATACCACTATTTTATAGCATTTTTAGAGCAAAAATCACCCCCCCATGAGGGGCCGTTCTGTTTTTTTATGGGTTGGTCATGGGAAACCACCGACCTAAAGGAGGACACATAGCTCTGGAAATTCCCTCGGACTGTGGGGGTTTTCCAGCAAGCTATGGAGGATGATTCCCGAAGGGATGGTTGCATTTACCAGTCTGCAAGACTCTGCATGGGGGTTTCTATGGGTTTCTTCCCTTTCTTCCCTTTGTGCCTCTGCTCCGGGACTGTCGAACTCCCAGCTGGCTGAGCCCTGGAGAGGTTCCGCACTGCCAGCATGGCCACGCCAGGCATGTCAGGTGCCTTCCAAAGTCCGGATTCATCCAGATTCTGGGTCCGGTGCGACCTGGAGCGTGATGTTATCGCCCCACTGCATGTCCAAAGACATGCGGGCCAGGTAGGCGTGCCACTCCTCGCCTTGCGCACAACATATTCCTATCATGTCGTCTCAACACAGCTCTGGCTCGCTGTCAGCACAAACCCAACTCCTGAAGGGTGTAGTGTAGTGCCTGAACCTCTGTAATGGTGGAGCGCCACCACGTCCCACCCAACTGGCCAAAATCACTCAAAAATAATGGTTTTTCATGGGCAAAAAATGGTTTTGGGGTAGCCCAAGTTACTTATTTTAAAGACATGTCCAAATTCAAATCGAGGTTTTATCCATGGGGCAAAAAGATTTACACTTGTAAAATGGTGGAGATGGAGGTGTCACCAAGACAAAGTAGGTAAGTGACAGGTCAAATATGTTACAGCCCCACTTGCTGGATTTAGGAGAGGTTTTCTGAGTAAAGATATGATACGCCAAGGGATTTAGGAGTACCCCATTATATTTGTGTGTATATAGATAAATATTACTATATATTACTATATATTACTATATATTACTATATATTACTATATATTACTATATATTACTATACATTACTATATATTACTATATATTTCTATATATTTCTATATATTACTATATATTTCCATATATTACTATATACATTACCATATATATTACTATATATATTACTATATATATATATATTACTATATATATTACTATATATATTACTATATACATTACTACATATATATTACCATATATTACTATATATAACTATATATAACTATATCTTAATATATCTTACTATATCTTACTATATCTTGCTATATATTACTATATATTACTATATATTACTATATATTACTATATACTACTATATATTATATATCACTATATATTACTATATATTTCTATATATTACTATATGTTTCCATATATTATTATATATATTACTATATAAATATATTACTATATATATATATTACTATATATATATATTACTATATATATATATATATTACTATATATATATTACTATATATATATACATTACCATATATTACTATATATTACTATATTACTATATCTTACTATATTTTACTATATATTACTATATATTATTATATCTTACTATACCTTACTATATATTACTATATATTACTATATATATATATTAGTATATATTACTATATATATTAGTATATATTACTATATATTACCATATATTACTGTATATTACCATATATTACTATATATTACTATATATATATATATCTATATATTACTATATATATATATATATCTATATATTACTATATATTACTATACATTACTATATATTACTATATACATATAATATCATGATATACTATATGCATGTACAATTGTATGTATATGTATAGTTGGAACACATGCCATATCCTGACAATTGTGGGCAATCTTCCCAGCCGTTAGATCGTTCCATCTCCGAGGTGCCACAGAGATAGGACACTCCAGCGTCTTCAGAACCAACTCTTCTGCCTGGCGATTGGAAGAGAAACGTGATTTTACAAACAAAAACACCTGTGTGCTCTGATGGCTAGTATGCTTTCTAGATCTTTTCAACTCTTAGATTTTTCAAGAAAGACCCACGCTTTGGTTCAATCCATGTTGAGGTCGTATATGGGGTTGCACATATCTATATATATATATATACAGATATACAATATAGGCATACTTAGATATCATACATATAATATGGGACTGTCGAACCAACCATGGAAGCTGGGCCCCCCATTTGCCATGAAACCATGAGGGAGAAAAGGTGAAGCGGCTACAGATGGGACTGCTTTCTCATTTTTCACGGCTGAAACATTCCAAAACATGGGGCCACAGAACTTTGAAAGGTGGTGGTAAATCCCCAACAGGACCAGCAGAAGCTGCAGCGAACTTTGCCTCCACCATGCGAACATCTTTGATCAAGGCGTCCACCACCAACTGAGGCGTCCACGGCGCATGGGACCCGTGCCAGCGCTGGTGCCCCAGTTGGTGTGCTCAGTTGGTTGAAATGACTAGGTGAACTCTTGGTTTTAGCCGTCTAACTTGACTGTAGTCAATTGTTAGGTGGGTTGAAATGGTTGCAGATACAACAAGATTAAGAGTTGGGCTGCACAGGTGAATATCTCTATAGTTAGATGGGTTTATATACCCAGCTCATGACTAGGAGGCAAATGGTGTAAGAAGCAAGTGGGAGCAATCAAACAAATGGGAATTGCATTATGAACCGGGTTGATGATTTTTTCAGCGCGTGGATTCTCTTCAGTGCAACGTTTTCGAGCCTGCTAGTGCCCTTCGTTTAGATGGTGACATCAGTGACATCTACCCTCTGGTAATTAAACGCTTCGCTATTGAAAATGGCCATAGAAATAGTGGGTTTTCCCGTTAAAAATGGTGATTTCCCATAGTTATGTTGGTTTACCAGAGGGTATAGTTTTTGGGGCCTTTTCTATCCACCCCAAAAATACTTTAGGACTGGTTTTGCCTCCTGAAAAGTGCAGGAAACACACCAACACTGCACCACTGCCCAGTCATCCGCATTCCCCCGGTTTGTTCGTCCTCATCCCAACCCCAACAGCTCGGACAAATCCACCCTGCTTATGCATCCCACTTGGCCAGGTCAGGATTCACTTTCCCAACTAGAAAAACCCACGGCATGCTAATCGCTGCAGGCCAGTTGATGGCATAATGGAACGCATCATCCAGAAACATCTAGGAACATCATCAACATTTATTCACCAGATTTCAATTGTAAACAAAGAAATGAAGATGGGATTTCGAATCAGACCAATCCCCACCTGAAAACTCTTGGGCGAAATCTGTCGCCCGTTCTTCCTGAAGACTTGAAGCCAACCGCTTGCTCGCGTGACATCTACGTCCGCACAAGCCTTGGAGCTTGGGTCACCAATGAAATCGGCTTTATAGTGTTGTTTTGGCAATGGGTTTCATAGATGGGGTTTTGCAACGTCTTAATAAAGGGTTGAACAAACAGTGCTATTGTCAATGCTTTGATGTCAGCATGATAGGGTCTGTGACGCTTTGCTACATCCGGTAGTCAAACATGGCAATGAACATACCCATCTCTAGTGTGCAAACTATCTATCTGAGCAACGTCGTTTTATTATCATTTTGGGATATTTTTGGGGTTTGGCCGTTCACAGGTCGGTGGCGATTTGAATGCGTGGCTGTGGATTTTCCAAGAGTGCCAGCTGCTGTCCTCAGCCGCATACAAGTGGCAGTACTGTACAGTCAGACAAAAACCAAACCCTTCCTGGAAGGGAGGAATGGGAACTAATGGGAACATCTCCATTTTGAATGGGAGATTGTAAGGGCGAATTTTCCAGCTTGCTATATTTATCTACTGAAGTGTGCTCCCCTGTAACATCACATCAAACGTCTTGCCGCCTGGAGGTCTCAGAATGCATCTCGAACAATATTGAACACACACTCCCTGGTTTTTTCAAAGTGATTCCCATAATGGATTGTGATAAAGTGATAAAAAAAATACTGCCCAGCATACCCGGTTCTCCCCCTGATGTATTCCTCATCGACTCATCGGGGAAACTGATCAATTCTTGCACTGCTTTTTTTTGTTTGAACATGACTCATGACAGACCCTGCCACAAGTCTTCATGTGAGTTTTCAAGACAATCAATATCAGTCACTACCAGTCACTATCCAAACAGTGTTGATGACTCTCCCAATTTTCTCCATTTTCTCCCAGGTCTTTTGCACATTTTTTCTGGGAATTCGCTGATGAACTCCATCATTTCTACCCAGGTACTGCGATAAGGCTCTGGGTGGAAGCGCTCGACAATTCATGCCTCGAGCGCTTGGAGATTTGCTGATATAAGATGCTGATAAAATGGGGATTTAACCAACAAAGGAGGAATCTCATTGATATCATTCATATCATTGATATCATTTATATCATTCATGATTCAAGATTTGCTTAAGATAATTAGCAAAGAAACATTAAGAAACAGTCTTTCCCATAGATTCCCCCTATTTTCTGCTTCAATTCATCAATTGGAACAAACCCTGGGACAAATCCAGTGAACTGGACATCTGGAGGACCGTTCCAAGAAGCCAAATCGCTGGATGGTGACTTTTTCATGGAGAATCCGAAACAAAATCCAGGATGATAACTTGGGGCACCCTATGACTTAGGAAACCTCCATATCGATTTTTCATCGTTTGGTTGCCGATCTTTCCCTTATCAATGCTTTAAAGGAATCCCAAACTGATACATCCAAGGTGAGGCCCTGCCACTAGTTGGTTTATAGACCCACGAATACTGTAGTTACCCTCTGCTTATGACTAACATAGCCATGGAAAATCCCCGAACTAAATGAAGGTTTATAGCTGAGAAAATCATCCAACATTAGCAATTTTCCATGGCGAACTGTTACATAACCAGAGGGTATATTGCCCATAGCCCCGCAACAGTTAACCAAGTCATGTGCGCGAACTTAGCGATTTCGTTGGCCCCGCCTCATATGGGATATCAAGGAGGATATCTTATGGGACATGTAATCGACTATGATCGAAAATTACATTAGATTATATAGATTACTTAAATTGAGCTGTCTTCATATGGTGCACTTTTATATATCACATATGTTCTAACAATATCATCTAAGAATGGCACATTTTTTTACTCTGGATAAAGTACAATAATTCACGAACCGAAAACAAGGCCATTGCGGGATGAGTTTCTTTCAGTGAGGTCGCAGCGAGGTGGTCATAATTTATTCAGATATATGGTCAACGATATAACAAAAACCTATGGTATTTATATATATAGAACAGTATGACCAAACATTCTATGATTAATGACATTATATATATGGTGAATGATCAACCAACTAATAAGCAATAACCAACATCAACCAACATCAACCAACATCAACCAACATCAACCAACATCAACCAACATCAACCAACATCAACCAACATCAACCAACATCAACCAACACCAAATATAACTATATACCAATCATCAACAATCATGGATAATGAATAATTCTTGTGATATATAAGCAATGACCAACATCAACCAACTAATTCCTGATTTCCAAGCCCACCGCCTCGCCAGTCGTAGAAATTCCTTCTCCGCACAGTGGAACTCTGCTTCGCGCAGCTGACGCACGACGCGCGCCACCTGGCCATGGCATGGCATGGCGTAGCTGGCTTTGTCCAGCTTTAAGAAAGCCGAAACCATCAAAATAGGGATTTGAACCATCAAACATACTGGTAAGGATGGAAGCATCATGAGGTCTGGATTCAACCATCAAACAGAGGGATATTCACCTTCAAACATATACATGCACATGTGCAATTTGTGGTCTGTCCAAGAATAGGGGATAGCCGCAAATGATTACAATTATCACAGCAAAAAACATGTTCTCAGCCATTATGTTTGGGGTATTCTATTTTCAGACCAAACCAAATAGCTTCCTAGTTAACCAACTGAAAATGGGATAAGCACCATATTGGCCATATAGCTTCCTCCCAGAAAAAGAGTGCATACATGTGCTGTATATATATAAATAGCCTAAAATTGCAATCTGTCCAAAACAAAACAGTGAATTTTTGGAGTAATTACATCCGTTTGGACAGCCCTGTGTACCGGAGATCCCCTCAAAAAAAGGTCAAAAAAGGGACTTGTTGATTTATAACTAAGCTAATGTGAAACCACAAGCATCAAGCAACCATACCCTCAGAGTTTTAGCTGCAAAATCTGCAGACTTGTTGGTCATGTCACCATCTTCATCGGATATACAAAGCCAGCAAACAGTTGTTGATTTGTCGTATCCCCATTTCCGATCATTTCTGTAGGTCGTACCCATTTCCAGAGTATTCAACGTTGGGGACCATCATCCGAAAGAAAAGAACCAGGTTTGGCACCAGTTTTACTCCAGATACACCCTCATCCAAAACATTTTTCGCCCACAAGCCTACCATTTCTGCCCAAAAACATCGCCATTTCTCATCCTGCCTGCACCTCTTCATCTGGCAACCTGGCTGTCTATGTCTATGTCGCGCCACATGGATGGATTTTTTAGCTGGGTAACAATGGGATTTAACCTATGGGGGGATATAAGTACTATTCATGGGGATATCGTGGGGATACCTAACGAACTTTATATGAGATAACATGGGGATATACTAGTTGATATGACTAGATTGGTTCAGGCAAATTTTGTGGGGTCTATGGTGAGTAGAACTTATCACTGTTGGGGTGGGCCTTATCCAATCCATAGATTTAAGGGACATCCTCAATCGGAAACCATGGTTTTTACCATCAAATATGGGGTTTCCTGCAAATTTCTCCATCATCGGGAAATTGATGTGGGGATATAATGGCTATAAATGGGGATATAAGACCAACTTCATATGATAATATGAGCTAATCTCCATATTGTCACTTTTTTGACTAGTTTAATTTTGAGTTGTTCTGGACATGTTTTTTGCTTTTTTTGCTTGTTCGTCCAAGAATTCACGATTTCACTTACCCCATCTTCAGACAAACCCATATGACTGGTGGATTAGCTATGTGGATGTATCACCAACCAACCAGGGGAATGGCGGTGTGCGTACTTAGTATGCATAGACACATGTATATTAAGGCCATGTTATATCACCACTGCTTCGTTTGATCATGTTTGATCAATGCGACAACGAATCATTAACTGGTGGTTTTGTCAACATGGGGATAAACCGCCCACAACGGGGATGTGAATAATGCCATAGCTTCGCTGGTAGCCAGCCGGACAACTGGATTCAACCAAAAACTAATTGAACCACGGAAGAATGGGGATGTCACAAACAAGAAACATCAGTTCAATCGAACGGTGAATTTCATCCGCAAAGTTCTTGGTGAAGAATTCCCCTAAAAAATCCTAAAAGCCATTCCATTGATGGCGGAGCCGCAAGCCACCAGCTACTTGCTGGGCTTTGGACGTACCAAAGGGTAAACCTACAACAAAAGACGTGGAAAACGGAATCCCGTTCGGAATATGATCTACGTTCGTGGTCAATTAATGTCAATTATCCACCTTTTCAGCAGAGTTCCAAATAAATTGGGCAGTCCATCGGGGTGCTGGTCTCAGAATGGGAGGATTCCATCGACCTCTGCGTTGTATCAGTCTTGCTCTGGAACTTGTGCCGCAGGGCGCGAAATGTCCAAATAACATCAAATAAACAGTAGGCTGATGCCATGAGCTGCTGTACAATTGCCACAATCGCCACATGCTCACGCTGCTCACTCTTCAAAAGATCATCAAATAATTTGATGATGGGATTCCTCAAGCAAGAAGCTAACTTTATGTCCCGAAGCTGTCACGTAGTTTGATGGTGTCAAAAACTGGGTTGCCTCTCCTCCCCTTCCAAACCGTAGATGTAGAATTTCTTAGTCGTGTAATGTATATACACAACTAAAATCAAGCTGTATCCCAATACACACCCATTTTTCAGAACTTTTTCCTACTTGAACAAGTTGCAGGGTTCAACCAATAAGGCGAGCCAAGGTTCACACTGAACGACTTGCCCATGTTCCTTGGCTAATGTCTCAAACTGAGCATGTTTTCTTCCTACTTGAACTACCAAGTTCTTGTTTTTTCTAAGACAAACCATAAATAAATAACTAGTTTTCATTTTTTTCGATCTCAACTAGTTTGAACCTTGGTACACCTGGGTAAACCCATGGTTTTTCCCACGAAACTACCACAGTTTTCCCCCAGTTTCACCTCTTTCCCTCCCACCTGGATGAACTTTGGGCAGCCTTGGGTGGCGTCGCCTCTGCTGCGTAGAGGTGCGGGACTCGGGGGGTTGTAACCCTCTTTGTCATTGGATTGGTCAATGGGAAAATTTACAGGAAAACCCCATTTTTCATCGGAAAATCCATGGTTTCCTGTAGATTTTCCCTTAAACAAATCCATTGACTTTGATATATATGATGTATGCATATGAGCCTTGAAAAATACCCCTATCCCATCTCATTATACTAGTTCGTTGATAGGTTTCCCTACTATGGGTTATCATAATCCCCTTATAATGGCTCACATCTATATTATATGTATAATCCTACAAGCTTAATTAGATCAATCAATATGATATTTGGAATCATGGCGCGTCTGAAAACGGGGCACTCCAAGTTATAGCCATTGAATGATATTGAATTGGGAATACCCATTCAAGAAACCCCTGGATTTGCGGCTACCCAATTTTGAAAACAACCCCCTTTAGACTCACTGGTGGTTGAACCAATTCGTCCTAGGTGGGATTGAAAACCAAGCAGCCCATGTCTAGCTGGGGATATGCCAATGGAGTAGCTGGTATTTCATCTGGTTCTTACCCACGTGCAATGCTGGAGATGCCCCCTAAAAAAGGTACCGGTAGTTCTCATTTTTTTTGGGGATACTCTAAACCCATGCGCTTCAATAGTATTGTACTCGCATGACTTAGATCAAAAGTGGGCATCCCCAATGAGGTCTTGAAAGTCTGAGCCATTGCCCTGTATTATTTCCAGACACCACCAAATATCATTCTTTTACTTGGTTATAGATACTTGGTTATCTATTATATAGAGTCCCATTTGTGAATGGGTCAAAATTTAGCTTTCGTATTCTCTATCTAGTATTGGGGTACCTCATTTTCACTCACATTGCTCCAAAAAAAATCCCCGTTTCCCCGGAACAGACCCACCGAAATCTGCTCGACGCCTTAGAACTTTTCTTCACGATCTTTGGACCCGTGGAGAGCAGCAGTGCGCCAGTGGCCAGGCCACCTCGGTGATGATTTTGGGATTCAGGAAGCGACCAAAAACAACGGAGGAAAATCATGATGTTTTTCATATCTCAATATGTAAGGGTAAATTGTGTGATACATATATCATCCTCAGATATATTATCTCAATGGTCTCTATATGTCTCTATATAGGTGCATGTAAGGGGATACACCCCCCAAAATACGGCTTTTCAATCCTCATGGAATTGGAGGATCTAATCTGTTTGGATATTGAGATGGTCAGACTTGTACGAGTATTCGCAAGGGCATCTGGTTGCTGGCTTGTGAAGGCTTACTGCGGGGATACGCTGGCTGCTCAAAACGCTACGCGGCATCATGTGGTAAACCCAATGCCATAAACCATCCCCAATATCACCATACATGGTAGGTGTATTGTTGGGTTTCCCACATAGATAAAGCAGTAGAGGGCGGAATTTTTCGTACACTAAAAAATTGACCCGCAGCCACATCAAAGATCCACAACCCCACTCAATAGGGCCGGCTTAGCATTCAATTTATCATCATATCATATGCATGGATTAAGATTGACAAATTGGTTTACACAATGTCTTGCCGCTCTATTCAACCACGAGTTTTATTCGACCACGAGTGGGAAAGGATATGATCGGAAAATTAGGATTGAAATCTTCCGTTTCTATTCATGTTAGGCCTAAGCCAGAAAGAAATCGCCAGTTTTTTCAATTCTGATGGACCCAGAACAACGCCTGGACCCTGAGCCTATCTCTCAACAAAGGCACAGAACAGCACCTCCCACAGACAAGTGGAGGGTTCCTGTGGCGGGTCATCAAGGTCCAAAAAGGAGGACACCACGAATCAGCATGGTTTAACCCAAAAATTGGCAATGGATTTGTCCCATACTGGGGAAGTTTCACGATCAAATTTCCGGCAACCAGACAAACACCGGCATCTTGGTTGGGCTAAGGGCTTTATATGTTTAAAAGAAAGTTGCACACATTTAAGGTAACTACTCATCAGCAATCTATTGAACAAAATCGACATCAGGATCACCCTTTTCTTTGGACATTGCAACTGTCAAAGTGGTTTCGAGGGAATAAATCCTTGGACCCAGAGATTTTGGTGTTTTCTAGTATGGAACCATCCATTTGTACCCAATTTTGACCCATACATAGCCAGTTTTGGGGTGAGAATGCCCATTGCTGTTTGATCGTAGGCAACTATCAATCATGACAACAATTGAAGCGATCTCAACCCCGGATCTATAGATCCTGATTGGTGAGCCGAGTTCCCCCCCCAATATCAATAATATCATGATGTATCATTCATAATTTGAGATCATTGGCATTCATTTGCTGTCAAAATGGGTTGCATCACCGACATAACCCATTTTTCGACAACCCAGGGGTCAACGTTGGGGCTTTGCCAAACCCTCATGGGAAACGACTCACTGGGGACCTCCTGAGTGAAGAGCAAGGCATCTATGATACCTCAGCAGGGCGGCTGAAGTGGCTGAAAAACAACACATCCGAAAACTACCATGGAAATTCTGTGAGTTTTCTGGGGAAGTACCAAACAACATCAAATGATTTGATTTTCATTTATGGTTTAAGGATTCGTTTCCATCATGCAGACTGTGGTAAGTCAATTTATTCATGGTTCAATGCACCTGTGCCATGCATATGTTTCTCTTAAAGAAAATATGGCTGCAGGTTCATGGCTACGCTAGACCAACACCAAGATATTCACTACACACACATATATATATATACATACAATCATCCAGAAGTAGAAAAGAACATGGAACTGTCAAATAAAACCATTGAGCAAGGGAATCATATGGAATAATATTGAACATTCCATATTCTATCACTACCCTCGGGAAGAAGTCCACAGACTTGCGATCATCCTTGGCAGCTGTGGTTGTCTACTCAGTCAAGGGGGCACTCATCTGATTCCTGATCGTCAGAGGACCAGAAAGAAGGTCCCTGTTCATCGCTCAACTGCTGATCATGCTCAATTTCACCTGCACCAGAAACGACTTCTTCTTACTGCTGCTCTGTGCTGATCATGATCAGATTCTATACTGCCACCTCCTCATTCTGATGCGATTCGTCACCACGGATTCGGCTCTAGTATTTCATTGTCTGCTAGCCATTGCCAAATCTCATTTCGAAACCGTCACATGAAATCTTAGCAGCTTGTTGGCTTTGTGGCAAATAAAACGGTACTGTCTGGTAATCAAACATGGCTTGCTGGAAAATCCCCTGTTTGATGATTTTCCCAGCTATGAACTACATAAGAAACCTCCATTGAGCTCCAGGATTTCCCCGCCATGTTTGATGACACCGGAGGCTACGTACTTATTCATCCTTATTTCCTAAAATCATCCAAATAAATCCAAATAATGGATGAGGATAATCCCCAACAAATTAGGCAGTATATAACTTTACATAATTCCCTTGTTTTTCACCAATCAACCAGGTTTTTTTTTTCCAAGGCTCAAACAGCTTATCCCAACCATTCACCCTTTGCTCAAGCCAACCACGTCCGTCGCTCTCTCCTTTAGAGCCAAGCGGCGCAACAAGAGTCCCAGGACCAGTACAGAGCCGCAGAAGACTGCCAGTGACCAGCACACACCCTTCCTGCAGCGCCCCAGGGACTAAGGTGATGGTAGATCACCTGGAATATATGCAATACATTGTTAGATATATATATATATATAATGTAACATAGAATAACATACAGGTATACGATCACCAACAAGAATAGTGATACGTTTCACCAGCAAACATGAGGGTTTAAGATGGTCTTAAACCCCAGAAATGTAGGTTGGTTGATGGTTGAAACACAGGGGCAGATTCACCAGCAAACAGCGGAGATTTTTTCACCCTCTGGAAATCAAACATGGCAGTGGAAAATCCATACAGCAATGTAATGTACCATGTGATTATTTAACATAGCCATGCAAAATGGCTGATTTTGAATGATTTTGCCATTAAAATCTCCATTTATAAGGGATTTTCCATGGTTATGTTAAATAACCAGAGGGTAATGTATAGCTGTTTTCCCATTGAGTCCTCCATTTGGCGCGGGGATTTTTTTAAGCTTGCATCCAATTGCCATGTTAAAAATTGCTGGAGGGTAGTTGAATACCGCAAACTATGAGAAAATCACATTGCCAAGCTCTGCCTCAAATGACTGAGATGGCTTAAATCCTGAAGCCTGATTTATGAAGAAATCACACCAAACTGAACCTCGGAATTGGGGTTCCCCATGGTTGAATCAACACATACTGTTAGGGTTAACAAACACATAACATGAGCATAGGTCAACATTGGTCAGTTGTAATACTGGATGGTCAGTACAATGGCTAAAGTCAGCGCGTTTCGGGGATCTGCCGTTTTGACCTTAAACGTAATCAGTTGATTTTCTGTTGTTGAACCCCCATCGAACTGGGATGGGTTGTTTTTTGGGCCCACTTTTGGGTCCAAATAAACCATGTCATGGGCTATATCATAGGATATATCTATATATATCCCCAATGTTCTGGCTTGACATCTACAGCTAAGATGTAATAATCAGAGCACGTCAGAATCCATTCTGTTCACCACCTAATGATTCTTGGAAGTGAATGAAATTCTGGCCTTGAGAATGATTTCCATGATGACACTACCTTCTCCCAATCAATCTGCACAATTTATGATAATACATCACATTCATGGCATTGTTTGTCCTAACAATCCTATATGGTCAAATCATCCAAAACTCTACACAGAATCAACGGGATTAGACTCATCCCATTACACAAATTCTATACTTCAGCGCCATCATTTTGAATCACCAACCAACCGTCAATTAGATCTGGGTCAAACGTATTAATCCCCGGGGAATGAATGGTTCCAAGTTACCATTGTTATGGATTCTTTTTATTGGGTATGATACTGTGGTCTAACTGTAACCCCAATCAATGACAGAATGACGATCCCCTTCATTGAGAAAATCAACGATGTTTTGGGTTGGTCTGAAAATACGGTAACCCGAAATAACGGATGATTTAATGGCCATTTGGGTGATGTGACCCAGACCCTCTCGCTGAGTTGAGTTCTCAGCTGCTGCGGAGGCTCTGAACGAAGGTATCGATTGCAAAGCCCTTCACCTGTGGACTGCTGACCGCAATGGGTGATCGATTTGGAGACATAGCCATGGAAAATCCCCAACAAAAATGGAGGTTTATAGCTGGGAAAATAATTTAGCCAGCTATTCCATGGCGAACTGTTAAATAACCAGAGGGTATCAGAAATAAGTCGATATAGATAGATTTAGCAATATCGTGGTGACATTCACGAACCTCTTCTAAGCAACTGTAGAGATACTTTGGTGATTTCAATTGGTTTCATCAACAGACATGGTGATTTAACTGGGGGATTCCTGCGATATGGTTCGATCAGATCAAGGTGAATTGTCCAGCAGAACATCGGAAATTTGGCGGCCTGTCTTGTGCCAAAATGATTCCCAGCCTCCACAATTGACTGATTCCAGGATAGAACCAGTATGAGGCTTCTGAAAATAAGAGGCAAACAACTCTACTTGGCCAAACCATCCCGACCTCGATGTGATCAGCAGCCCAACAATGACCCATAGATCCTACTTTCGTGACCCAGCTGGAATATGTGACAATATGTGACAATCCTTTGTCTCAAATTGGCTACCCTGATCCCCTAATTCGACAGTCTCAAATGGTATGCCACCTCAAATGGCACATTTATGAGTGATCAAACAAACCCATGTGCTTTACTTACAACATGCCGATGCCGACGTGAGCACAGCGCCCGATTCAATGTGCAAGTCGCATATACTGCGAGTGATTGAGATGCCATGATCTGACATCCCAAAATCGAAACAAGTAATGTGATCTTTTATCCCAGATATTCAACACCTGCCCAAAACATCCAGAAACCATGGTTTAGTAGGAAATAGGAAAACATATTGGGGACCATTCAGGAATTTCGGGGGTGTTCAACATTAGGGGGATGGGATTGACAAAAATCATGTCACTCACTTGTGAGTACATTACTTTCAAAGGTGACACGAGCTTGGGTGAAGTGTTTACCCCCAAGACATTTTTTGGGGTCCCATCTGAGATCTACATAAACTACATAAATCTACCATGTCAAGCTCGGGACCCAAGCCTTCTTCTTTTGCACTTCTTTGCGCATCATTTGCAAAGCTGGAAACCTTGGCCATGTCAACGTTGACATGTCAAGTCAAGCAACACGAAACAAGGGAGATATACGTCGAGCCCACTTCACCAATAAGCCGGGGAGGGATACAAGCTATGCAAGTGTCCAACATGTGCATGTTTCACTGACACAAAATGGGATAAAATGAAGCATAGAGTAATGGACGCAATGGCAGCGGGTCACATTTCGAAACTGGCGAGCCTCGGTGGCAACCACTGAAAATGAGGATGTTGCGATCATTTGGATTCGTCATGCCTAGTCAAAAAGGGGAGATGGGTCCCTAATTTATGGCAATATATGGCAATCTAAATGGGAAAATTGGGCTTTGAACCAGAGGATTTTGATGGATTTTGGGGATCGAAGATCGCATCCAGTGATATTGAGGACACTCATCTCTCTAGCTCCCCACAGGTTTTAACCCACCTGTGATTTCTCAGTTGATCGAAACTGGCCAGGAAAGTTGATGGCGAGCTCCACAAATTCAAGGATTTTTCATATGGTGAAATTCTGGTCTCCCAACTTGATTGATTATTTGAGTAGCATCAGCCTACAGTTTTATGAAAAAACACTGGCCACGTTTTTGGGAATGGCACAGAAAAGTCACCAAGCCAGTACGCGGTTTTTACACTGTGAAACTAGGGAACATGTTTGGGGTTTTCACAAGCTTCAAGATGCCTTTACATGTTTTTTAGGCCCCTCCCGGCACCCAATGAATCCAAGAAACAACTGGCAAAAACAGCAGAACTAAACTGCTCAACAGTGACCGGTGCTGCAAACCCGTAGGTGGTGAGACTTCCACCCACGGCGCAAATGCGCAACACCCGCACCGGTCACGCCGGTCGTGACACTTACCGTCGTTTGAGATATCCCTTGAGCCGAGACATGTTAGATGTGGCACATGGTGACTCCAACTGAGGCTACCATTCAAGTTGGCCACTGGACTGCTCATTGCAAGCATCAAACCATCCAAGTTGGCCAATCTGAGGCTGAAACTTGGGATATCCAATTTTGGGCTACGGAGTGACCCAGAAAATCCACTGTATGTTTTGGGATGTTATATAATCCAACGTGGGTGACCAATTCTCAGCCAGCCACTTGGGGCATTATTGGAATTGTGTATGCTCCAGCTGAGGTTACGCAAAAGTTGAGCCTCGTGCAGAACTGATTTATAACTGGGCCAATGATTAGATTCATGGTGTAGATATCTAGACTATTCTAGACTTACTTTGGTTTACAAACCAACTTCGTAATATATGCTCGGCTTCGAATTTAATTGGTAGGGTTCAGTTTTGCAGAGCCAAACAATTGAATTCACCATCCATGAGTCCTTCGCCCTTGAATGTAGAGACACCACTCGCGGAGATTTCAAGAACGAGCTACCGGTAACTTCCGTTAAAAGTAGGGCACACACACAGGAAAATCTGAGGATATTGGAGAATCATCTTATTTAACTGGTTACAGTAAGCCTGATGAACAAGTCCCCGATTTAAGGTAATTCTCGGTCCAAAAATCTGGACACCTCCAACTCCACCGGGAAAGCCCATCATTTGCCCCATACTTCACATCCCAGGAATCCCAAGTTGAGCAATCACCAAAAGTGACATCCAGTTCTAAGTTTTCATAAGTTTTCCGACGAAGTCAGGGTAATCCAAATCATCCAAGTCATCTATGGCTTCGTAGAGGTCATGGTGACGACGGGGCATCCCGCCATTGACACCTCCATCACCCAGGCGAGCCACCGACCGTTTTTGAGCCTGCGCAGGGATTGGATGTGGGCATTTTTCAGCAACAAAATATGGGGATAACGTGGGATACCCTCTGGTAAACTAAGATAACTATGGAAAATCACAATTTTTAATGGGAAAATCAACTATAAATGGTCCATTTACCATAGCAATCATATTTTGTTGGGATATCACTTCAACAATTGGTGGGATAACCAATTGTTTTGTTGGCATAAATTTTGTTGTTTAAACAATAATAAGATTGGAATAATGGGATAACACTTCAACAATGTTGGTAAACACAATAATAAGCCATAGTAATCATCCACAGTGACACCATAAATAGATCGGATTTCAACCATTCCCAAATGGGTGGATTATTTTTGTATTATCCACATTAGATTATTTTCACATGACCCAAGGGGTATTAACCCTGTAAATCAACATCTATTGGGGAATATGAGCCATATAGAATCCATATTCGGGCCCATGTTTCTGGCGTACATCCAATTGGGATAATAGGAACATATTTCATTACTGGCATCACCTATGATATACTATCCTTATATCTGATGATTCAAACTCTTGTGATATAGAGATGATAAACCTATATCCGCCGACCCCGGCCGACGCAAGGGGGAGCGCGTAAGGGAAAAAGAGTTTCAGGCACAAGCAACAGCAGCAGCCGCCAGCAGCAGCAGCAGCAGCAGTCAGTAGGCAGCAACTGGGAACAGTCTCAGCAGCACAGCCGGCAGCGTCCAGCAGCAGCAGCAGCAACAGCAGCAGCCTCCAGCAGCAGTAGCAGCAGCAGCAGCTTCCGGCAGCAACAGCACAACAAGGCAGCAGCAGGAGCAGGAG
>BGPT01000312.1:37389-101203 GCA_003297045.1 Symbiodinium sp. clade C Y103 | reverse complement strand
ATCTTTTCTTGGAATTGACCACATCAGGGATGTTACGTCATGAGATCTTTTCTTGGAGTTGTACACACCTGGGATGGTACGTCATGAGATCTTTCCTGGGAATTGACCTCATCTGGGATGGTACGTCATGAGATCTTTTCTTGGAATTGACCACATCAGGGATGTTACGTCATGAGATCTTTTCTTGGAATTGACCACATCTGGGATGGTACGTCATGAGATCTTTTCTTGGAATTGACCACATCAGGGATGTTACGTCATGAGATCTTTTCTTGGAGTTGTACACACCTGGGATGGTACGTCATGAGNTACGTCATGAGATCTTTTCTTGGAATTGACCACATCAGGGATGTTACGTCATGAGATCTTTTCTTGGAGTTGTACACACCTGGGATGGTACGTCATGAGATCTTTTCTTGGAGTTGTACACACTTGGGATGGTACGTCATGAGATCTTTTCTTGGAATTGACCACACCTGGGATGGTACGTCATGATATCTTTTCTTGGAATTGTATACGCCTGGGATGGTACGTCATGAGATCTTTTCTTGGAAGTGTATACACCTGGGATGGTACGTCATGAGATCTTTTCTTGGAGTTGTACACACCTGGGATGGTACGTCATGAGATCTTTTCTTGGAATTGTATACACCTGGGATGGTACGTCATGAGATCTTTTCTTGGAATTGAACACATCTGGGATGTTACGTCATGAGATCTTTTCTTGGAATTGACCACATCAGGGATGTTACGTCATGAGATCTTTTCTTGGAGTTGTACACACCTGGGATGGTACGTCATGAGATCTTTTCTTGGAATTGAACACATCTGGGATGTTACGTCATGAGATCTTTTCTTGGAATTGACCACATCTGGGATGTTAGGTCATGAGATCTTTTCTGGGAGTTGTACACACCTGGGATGTTACGTCATGAGATCTTTTCTTGGAATTGACCACATCTGGGATGTTACGTCATGAGATATTTTCTATTATTTTGTGGGAAGTGTACACACCTGGAATGGTACGTCATGAGATCTTTTCTTGGAATTGACCACATCTGGGATGGTACGTCATGAGGTCTTTTCTTGGAAAGAACCCCAGCGAGGTTCTCGAGCAACTGTCTCGACTTTTTGCAGATTAAGCCAAACTTGGCGAACATGCGGTGCATGACAAAAAAAAAGGATGCAACAAAAAAACACATGAAAGTGTCTCAACTGAAGTAGTTTTGTTCGACGTCAAAATATGACAATCCAAGATATAAACATGCACATGTGAAGTTGTACATGCATTTCGAATGGCCAGCGTGGAGGACTTGACACATCACCATTCATACATTTGCATCAGAACTGAGATGAAAGTGCACGAAACCATACGGCCATCTATGAGTGCCCGACCTAGTAGTTGTAGTAGTAGTAGTAGTAGTAGTAGTACGTAGTACGTAGTACGTAGTACGTAGTACGTAGTAGTAGTATCAGGGTAGTAGTGGAGCAGTACTAGAGTAGTACTAGAGTAGTACTAGAGTAGTACTAGGGTAGTTCTAGAGTAGTACTAGAGTAGTACTAGAGTAGTACTAGAGTAATACTAGAGTAGTACTAGAGTAGTACTTGAGTAGTACTTGAGCAGTACTAGAATAGTACTAGAGTAGTACTAGAGTAGAACTAGAGTAGTACTAGAGTAGTACTAGAGTAGTGCTAGAGTAGTACTAGAGTAGTACTAGAGTAGTACTAGAGTAGTACTAGTGTAGTACTACGGTAGATGGACGAAATATTCAAACCCCTTGAATCCGATACAACCCCTCCGCCCCCAAAGTTCAATGTTCATGTACCCCGAAATGCCTTAGCCCGAATGGACGAAACAAATCAAACCCCCAACGTCACTTTTGTTAACAGGCACGCTGAAACATTGAGATTTGGGGGCGCGGGGGTTCAACATAGTGTGCGTTGCAGGGTTTGAATATTTTGTCCATCTACTGTCTCGCTCTCTGATGTTGCCACATCTTTTGGTATCCAAACTCTATTGTGGAAACATCCCTCTGCATGCTGCTGATCTTACTCCTAGCTGCGCAGAACATTACCTTTTCAGAAGTAAATGCCACTTGTTTGTCTCCCGTCCCATGCTTTTCTATTCCCTAATTCAGAACTGTTTCCAAACTGTGCAAAACATTGCCTTTTCACAGGTACATGCAACCTGTGTGTCTCCTGTCCCATTTTTTTCTGTTCCCCAATTCGCAGCTTATTCCAAAGTGTGTAAAACCTTGTGTGTTCACAGGTAAAAGCTGCATTTGTCTCCTGTCCCATTTTTTCTATTCCCTAATTCGCAACTTATGTCAAACTGCGAAAATCATTGTGTTTTTACAGGTAAAAGCTGCATGTGTCTCCCGTCCGATTTTTTCTATTCCCTAATTCGCAACTAATTCGTTTGACGTGGCCCTGCCAATGGATTTGCAACTTCAACAGCATGAGACTGTTCCGAAAGAAAAGCAAACTTATTTTTCTTTTCAGAAAGCAGCGCACCTCACAAATGGCAAAAACCATTGGCAGGGCCACGTCAAACGAATTAGGGAATGGAAAAAAATGGGACGGGAAACAGATGCAGCTTCTACCTGTAAAAACACAATGATTTTCGCATTTTGGCATAAGTTGCGAATTAGGGAATAGAAAAAATGGGACAGGAGGCAAATGCAGCTTTTACCTGTGAAAACACAAGGTTTAACACACTTTGGAATAAATTGCGAATTAGGGAATAGAAAAAATGGGACAGGAGACACACAGGTTGCATGTACCTGTGAAAAGGCAATGTTTTGCACAGTTTGGAATAAGTTGCGAATTAGGGAACAGAAAAAAATGGGACAGGAGACACACAGGTGGCATGTACCTGTGAAAAGGCAATGTTTTGCACAGTTTTGAATAAGTTGTGAATTAGGGTTTTGAAAAGCATGGGACCGGAGACAGACAAGTGGCATTTACTTCTGAAAAGGTAATGTTCTGCGCAGCTAGAAGTAAGATCAGCAGCATGCAGAGGGATGTTTCCACAATAGAGTTTGGATACCAAAAGATGTGGCAACATCAGAGAGCGAGACAGTACCAAGTGGCGTGTGCGGCATGCCGCACACGCCAGTTGGTACCATAGATGGACGAAATATTCAAACCCCTTGAATCCGATACAACCCCCTCGCCCCCAAAGTTCAATGTTCATGTAACCCGAAGTGCATTAGCCCGAATGGACGAAACAAATCAAACCCCCAACATCACTTTTGTTAACAGGCACGCTGAAACATTGAGATTTGGGGGCGCGGGGGTTCAACATAGTGTGCGTTGCAGGGTTTGAATATTTTGTCCATCTACTGNTCACTTTTGTTAACAGGCACGCTGAAACATTGAGATTTGGGGGCGCGGGGGTTCAACATAGTGTGCGTTGCAGGGTTTGAATATTTTGTCCATCTACTGTAGTAGTACCAGTAGTACCAGTAGTACCAGTACGAGTACGGTCTAGGCTGTCTAGTCTCATCTCGTCTCGGTGATCCTCATCATCTGCATCAGTCTCATCCTCATCATCATCATCATCATCATCATCATCATCCTCATCCTCATCCTCATCCTCATCCTCGTCCTCTTCTGTTCTCTTCCATCCTTCTTCCTCCTCCCTTGTCCGTCTTTTCTTCCGTTCCTCCGGCTCGCCCCTCGGATGCACCCTTTTCCACGTATTTTTTCCATGTTTTTCAACCTTTTTTTCCACGTGTTCTTGCCTGTTCTCATCGCCTGCGCGATTATCTCCCACCTCCACTCCTTTCTGTTCCATCCCCATGGTCTTCGACAAGCTTTTACACAGAGAGGCTGTTACACACAGAAGCTTTGACACACAGGAGCTTTCGACCCCTTGGATTCGAAAACACATCGCATCACACCCTGAGATTCTGTGCTTACCGCCAAGCAGCCAGAGGGCCGACGGGATGCCGAAGGCTTTTAAATACCAAACAACCAAGATTTTGGAGACCCTCGCTGTTTTTGGACTTTCGGCGGGATTGTAATGCCGCCCACGGTGTCGCAGCATGGTTCACTCCTGGGTGTCCGGAGCCACATGCTCCTGGGAGTCCTCAGCATGTCACTGAGCTCGTCCAACTGCCGCTGAAGGTTGTCCAATCCTCGGTGCTGCAATCTTCCGACGCTGGTTCCACGTTTTTCAACGTTTGTTTGATGGAACAGGTTGGAAATGTGGGACATATGCATAGATAATAATAGATATGAAGTGTACAATCATTCTAATGGGTTCAAGGAAAAAATCCAGACTGGGAAGGTGAAACAACCGTATACAAGATGACTGTGCGAGTCAATCCGCACGTTCCGCAGGACTGTGCATTGCGGAGAGAAGTGTGGAGAAGCAACGCAGGAACCACTGATACAAATTACAATATCCGGTTCAATTATGGAGATTTCAAGGTAGTGATTGAACAGGTTCTTGATCGAGATTAAATACCTTCACGAAACTTTGGCGAACTCCAAGGTTATATTTTGTAGGACCCATGCCATGTGGGGCAACACGGTGTCTCATGAAGACAGGAACCCATCAGGACCTGCCAGATTTGTCATGGATTACTTCAAGATAGCCATGTAGACAAATCACATATGACGACAGATTTTCGCCTACTGGCAGACTGGGCCTGTATTGTATCGTACGGCTTGCTGGACCATCCACTTCAAAATGCACTTTCACATTTGCCTTCTTTGCAAACCGTTAGCAGAACTCTCCTGAATCTCCCTATCGGTAATATCATGAGATATATGTAGCTAACGGTCATTCATGATTCCAACTTTCACAAACGTTTCACAAGCACAAGATCTTGTATTCGAGTTCAAGATCCAAACAGGATAATATGGCCATTGCAGTCACAACTCCTTGCCAGAACCTTTGGATCAATATATATATATATACATGTGTGTGTGTGTAATTATATATATATATATTCATACTCGTCTCAACAGCTCAAAACCCTGGATCTCATCCTCTCTGAACCCAGCGATTCCTTGGAGCCAGGCAACTGCGACGCAAATCTACGCTCTGCTCCTGGGATTCGGCAACTCCCTGGGGATTCTTTGGATTTCTTTGGTATCCAGCACCAAAGTCATTCACTGGGTTGATCTGTTGGGAAGTGACACGTATCAAGCTGGTTGGAAGAAGCCGGAAATGTAAAGACTCACGATGACTGGTTTTGCCTATGGACACACACACGCGCATGAGAGAGAGAGAGAGGCATAGCATTTAGAAAATCCGGTTGTATTCTCAAGACGCTTTTCCTATCAGAAATTCCTGGTGCTCGAGGCCAGCGCTCCTTGGACCAGAGATGCATTGCTGCCAAGTCCAGTGCCTTTGCGGGCCCCCGCAGGCGAAGACAACCCTGGATGAACCTCGGAACCGTTGCGGAAGCCTTGCGGAGCCAATTGCGGAGGACACGGGTTGTCCCCTATCAACCCTATCAACCAATAGGGGTTCCGGCTATAGGCCACAAAATCCCCAGCAAACAGGGGAAAATAATCTCCTGTAGCAAGTAGTAGCTAATCATATCGACAATGGTTTTGATCACTGCTTAGTTGACATGAATGGCTGCAACTTTCCACAAAGGACATCCTTTTCTCCCATGGTGGAGAGTCAAGGTCCACTATTCAACGTCCTGCTCCCTAGTGACCTAATGATTGGCCGATTCTCCCGTGATGCACAACCAACCCAGCATCTCAACTCCACTATATACCATCATCCATCAAGGGGCTCCACGATGCTCAGACTGCCGGAATCATCCCGGTCCAGGAATTCAAAGAGCTGGTCTGCGTCGCCCATCTCGATTTCTTGGTGGGCCATAGGGTAAGAGGAGCGGTTGAATTCAGGTGACGGAAGATGCAAAATCCTAAAAGGGTCAACACATCTGTGTCCAGCCCAGCCGCCGATGGCATCCAAATACCGAGTCATAGCCTGCGGAACATTATGGTCGCATGTGGTTGCCATGGTCCACAGAATGATACACTCAAGTGTTGAACTTGGCACAAACTGTGCAGATTGTCGCACTTTTTTTTCTGCTTCCAGTCGGCTATTTGTGGTCATCGTGTTGAGGCCACCCTTGAAACCAATTTATTCTTGCACATCTTTCTACGACATCCTCCGGGAACCTAGGGAGCAACATCACGATTCTTGTTGACAACGGAGCAGGATCAAAAATACCGACACAACATGACACAACTATGGTGCAAGAAACGCTAGCTACTGCTAAATCAGGATTGCAGCAAACGTTGGTGCTGCTCTGAACCTGCTTCACATTCTGTTGCTGTACTGTACACGTTTCAGCTTCCCTCGGACTTGGACATTACAGAGTTGGCAAATTCCTCCATTCATGGATTCAAAGGCGAACCCAGCTTCAAAGAAAAATCGTCAGGTCGCTTGGTGCCCTGAACCTGCAGTTCACTCTCCTGAGTTGATCTTGGACTCGAGACATGTCGCCACCATGTGTTGGACCTGCGTGAGGACTCTGTCACCTTGGTTAATCCTCAAGCCCCCAACTTTGGAGGAATGTGGTGCCATGCCAAGGTTTGGGCAAGGCAACCTGTACTTAAGAGCGTCTATGAGTAAGCCATAAATGCCATAAGATCTGGTCTCCAAATGTCTTGAGCCAAATGTTGGGCTTCCAGGCTCAAGCGTCCATAGTATCCATGACTTTCATTTTGGCTACCAGCGGCGACCATGGCCTCCTGAACCCCCCGACTAGCCAACCCGCCAGAGCCTCCGAGTGCAGCAAATCATCAAACTCCTCCTTCGAAAGCTCATCACCTTGGACTTGGCTGCAGGACAAGCGCGGGGCTTGTTTCTTTAAGGATGGGTGGAGCCGAGCCCTAGAATCACCGAGAATCAAGACTATCCCTCCAACTCAAACAGCTCTAGTTGCCAAAGCGTGTTGGCATCAAGGCAGGAGTTTCATAGTTACTGCGGGGCAAGGGGACCCTATGCATTCTGGCCTTGAGCATCCAGGATTAGTTTCTCCAAGTTACCAGCTTTCTTCCCCGTCTGCACAAAAATGTCCGCAGCCATGCGTACCAGCTCGTCCCGCTTCCTGTGACACACTGAATCGGGAAACCTTCAGAACAAGACGCTCAAATGGTATCACTATAATGCCAGTGAATCTGGATGGTGACATGGCCAAATGATGTTTGGAAATTTGTCAGACCCAGAGATATTGAGACCTTAGGAAACGAATATTATATACATATATTATACATCATATACGAAATGTCACCAGGATCCTTTGGCCCATGGGATCACAGCCAAGTCTCTGATCTGCAATCATGACCTGGGCGCCCTCCACCAGCACTCCGTTCCTTCGAGATTCCATGGCAAATGGCCACCTATCGTCATGTTGGATGGTCTTGCGACCGGCATAATAATAGTATGTAATATAATAGTATCATTGCATTATCCGATGAAATGCAAAACATCATATCATCATCTATATTCTCCAATGAATTCTCCAACTGCCACATCGCCCACTGCCGCTACACCAAATGACAAGGTCACAATGTCCCTGAACTGCATGCCATGTTGCACAAGGTTCAGGATGACAACCAGCACGAAACCCACAAACAGTGACAGCACCATACCTTGGTACTTGGTACAATCTTCATGCAGCGGTTACAGTGGAACATGGCACTGCCATACTCCTGCAGCCAAGATGCTGTTCACCACGTACCATGCATTGCTCGGTCCAAAGACCAGGAGCATATCGTGCCAGTCCTCCCCTCCAAAGACTGCTAGGAACAGCGAGTTCATCGAAGCTCCAGTAGATCCCCAGTACGCCTGTCGATTTCAGCACCTATTTGCATCCTAAACAACACATCCCAAATCTTTGGACATCCACGTGCCAAACGGATTTCTGAGATGACATGCCAACCTCTTGGCCAACCTGGATTCAACCTCGAAGAGTGCTGAAGATTTACCTTCCGACTAGCAGTACCGCTGGCCTGAATTTGGGTAATGTCACCCGTCGACCCCATGAGCTGGCCAGAGACCTCAGCAACGCCATAGCAGAGCTTTCCTGACCTTTTCGTTTGAGCTGGTTCTGCACTCATACTTTCCGCATGGTAGCAGCAACAAAAAAAACTGCTGCAAACCTGCTGGCACTTTGTTTCCGCAACTGGAAGAACACTGAATGAATCCTACCAGCTACCAATCTCCAACGGGTCGTTCCCCACTGAGCTTCCAGCAATGGTAAAGTAGAGAGCCACAAGATACATGATGATCATCATTAGCATGGCCGCCCAGAAAAACGAGGACATCGATTGCAGCATCAGGGACAATGTGAAATGCAACTCTGGCACCAAATGGAACCTCACTTCTGAGTCATGATTGTGCCCGGAGCCCATTTGACACAAGATTTCATGTAATAAATCTAATTATTGATGATGCGGGCATTCAGGAAGCAGTGAAGTCAAAACTCTCAACCAAAACCTTTCAGTGAAACAATCTCAGAAGTTGTGTTTCTGGCTCTTCCTCAAGCAAGGTAGTATGCTCAGTCCTCCGCTCGCCACACTGAGTTTGTTGGCCCAGTCACAGGCGAGCCATTCTCGCAACTCGTACCAGTCTGAGGACGCGGTAGAGTCTCATAAGACCTCCATCATCGATGCCAAACATGAAGACACCCGCAAGGGCACACACTGCATCCGCCAACATGAAGATGATCAGCAAGGCATCCAGGATGTTCCAAAGACCTCACAACTGATATATAATTGTACATCATTGTGTCAATTGGCGCCGTACCCAAACCTGATCCGGCCCTAAGGTGAGGTGACTTTCTGAGCTTAGGATGAATGAATGAGATAGATTGGGATTGTGACCAGAGGCAGCACATCTCTGTTCGTTGCACTGCACAAATTCAAGCCAAGCAACCTGCGCAGTGTTTAAAATACATCCATCCTGAAGACCAGCGTGTCGAATCGAATTTACAGTTATTGCGAGCTGACAACTGTCACGGAATACAAAGGGCTAGTAGCACGGTCTCCTGAAGCTGCAAAGCGGAAGAACAGCTCCACCACAAACCTCGCATTGCAAATTGAAGCTATATAAGCCTTCAGGTACGGATCAAAACATGTCCAAAGTTCCAGATCTTGGGGGAATCACATTGTGACTATAGTGACCCATACATTCGGATCACACCATCCAACTTTGGATAACCAGCCTTGACCCAGAACAGTTTTGATAGAAGGCCTCAGATCCCCGAATCTTGCAGACCCATTGCTGTTGAGGAGCAGAAGGGCAATCAGCAGCTCTATCACGTCAAGAAAAACTGAACGTTCGTTGGGGCCAGCATCCTGTCAGAGTCATTGAAGCTGGAGGCCAAATTCTAAGCGGGTAAAGCTTTCTCTTGGTAAACACCATCTATTTGCAAAGCGCAATCTATTAGCTGTGGCACCGCATGTGCTCCGGACCGAGGGGTTCGGGATGCACAACCCGGTTAACTCGATGTGGTTTCATAATTTTTCATCTAACGCGCCAGAACTGCCCCACAAGTTGATAGCTCTTTGAGATGGAACCCAGCTGGAAATAAAATTCCAGGCCAAGTTTCTGCTCGAAACCCGACAACAACTGCATTAAGAATCACGACCAAGGCAAAGAACATCTCGAAGCTTTGGCTCCTTTCCGAATTGATCTGAACTTTGTTCGGTTCTCCAGAGTGGAGAGCAAATACTTCAGAACAAGATTCAACAAATGCGCCATCTCGGTATGGGATGAACATTGTTGTGTAGATCATTGTTTGCAAAAGACACTCGTCCTGACAAAGGATTGCAGGCGCGTCTTCACCGGCTTCTGCCGAGACTTTGTCAAGTGGTCATCTATGACTTTGGAGATGTCCAGTGCAACCTGAGTGGTCAAAAGCCCCTGCAGTCTACAAGTCAACTCAGCTGTCAAACCGTGAATCACCAGCACAGAAATGCAACAACAACGATGCAAAGGGACACGAACGATTTTGACAGCAAGATGCTATTATGACAAGATGATATTCAATGTGAATGACAAGAATAACCCCAATTCCAACATCAAGGGCGCTGTCCTCATCATGACGTCACTGATTGCCAACCCAAGCTGCATCAGAAGTAGCACCAGCAAGAGCAGAATAAGAGCATCAGCAGTAGCCTCTAATTCTTCCCCGACCTCCTCACCAGCATAAAGATCCTTCTCTTGGTCATCACCAATGTTGTTGGGGTTATCCTCCTCTATAAGGTCATCATCGCCATCATGTTAACATCAACAGCAGGGCATCTGATTTACTACTGCTAAAAAATCGTTGCGTTCCCGAATCCAACTGAAACCCCACCACCAAGAAGCCGTGTTGGGATTGCTACACTTCTTGGCTGAGGCAGTGATCGCCGAGCTCGCTGAACTCTTCAGGTCGTCGTTGTCATCCCGGGCATCCCCTGCTTCGCTGCCTCCAGCGAGGCGATGCACCCGACGTCCAACGACATTCCCGCACCGAAATGCCCTTGCTGCGAGATAGATTCAAATAAATAAATGAATAGACAAATACATACAGTAAGTACAGCAAATGAGTATATAAACGGATAGAGATTGGGATGTTTGCTGTGTTCAAACATCTCTCTGCAATTTGCTGCTGCCACAAATCTCCATCATGAAAGGTTCTGGTGCCCGACACCTGGAGTCTCTCCCCCACATGCTTCACACAAGCGCGCAAGCAAGCCTTCCTCATCCTCTGCTTTTTTGTAGCTAGGCACGCCTGGACGGAAAGAAGAGGGGCTTGAAGCCGTGTGCAGAAGTCTGACATCTGACTTTTTCCATCGTCGCAAATGGTCACAAGCATTCAAGCGGAGGTCGCCAAGACAGATGGCGCAGAAATGGATTTGACATGGATGTGACATGATGTCCTGTTTTGCCTCTCTCAAGCTTGCGATTGTAAAAGGATGCAAAGGCAGAAACTGAGGATTGCCAGATCTTGCATGGCTTTTCTCAGCTCTCAGCTCCCTACCGAACTCCTGCAAAGTCCGGAAGTCCTTGGCCCAATCCAATCCACAAGGCGCTAAAACAGAACATGTTTCTTCAAGACATCAATTCCTTGGGTCCGAATCCACATGGCACGGCAATAACAAATGTGTAGATGATATACTACCTGTGCATGCATACATTTACATATGTGTATATATATATATGTATGCATACAATGTGTGTGTGTGTGTGAAATGATATTGGTTGATGATGTCCATTTATACTTGCTATCAAAAATGGGGGGATGGTTGCCAGATTCAATGACCACCTACCAGCTCTTCCCCACCGGCTTTGCAGGCAAGAGACCTTGATTCCTGTGCTTTCGCCTCGGGAATGGATGCCAGCTACAGCAAGCATCCCACCAACCAATGATTGCTAGTTTCATGATGTTTGATGATCATCAAGAATGGGATGGCAACTATGGCGAAACCACTTAAACCATCCCCAGCAAACTGCTGGAGCGTCATGTGAGCCGCAGTCCAGGCACCAGTCAAATTCCATCCTGTGAGGGAGCCACAAATAGCCCCAAGCTCTTTCCTCACGCATCTGCAGTGTCATCATAAGTGGCAACCGTCGGCTGTGCGGCTGTGTGGGGTGCTCTTGCAAATCGAAACCACGCCCAAAATGCCGCAAAGGAAAGCAGTGGTCCTTGTCTCATGAAGGATTCTCTCCTGCACTACCGCCAGTTCTTTTCGGAGGATCTCCTTGGAAAGAGCTCAGGATCGAGTGATAGACGATCAGTCAGCCCTGTGCAAACGAGAAACTCGAAGGACATCTTGGCTGGCAGCGTCGAGCATGGGTTCCAAGGATGCACAGTCGAGCCAAAATACTGGCGGTCGGGTAGTGCCCTGGGCCCTTCACTACTTTCATGTGCGATGGGAGTGGTACCAGCCACTGGGCCACTAGGGCACCAGTGGTACCAATGACAATCCAATCAATCCAATGCTCTTTGGCAAAAAAGGTGTAAACAGAGCAAACACATGAATAGCAAACTCCAAATAGCTTGCTACTCCTCCAAGTGAAAGACCATTGTGCTTTGCAGGGTTCAAAAAAAAAACATGTGAATCTCGCGCCTTACTGACTCAGTCAAGGAAATCTAGAAAGCAATTTGAGGTGACCGCTTCCTATCCACAGCAATCGGTCGGCGGCTTTTAAGGCAGCCCTTAAAGTAAGCTGCACGCAGGTCGGTGGCACACGGCACAGGACCTTGGAATCAACACCATTCAAATACCATTCAAGACCCCAGAGAGCAACAACATGCTGCAGTACCGTATCTGCTATTTTATACTAATTCATATGCTCTTAATGGATTATAGATACACTATCACTCTACTCGTATAAACATGTAAAAATATGAACTAGCATATATGTACAAATATACATATATATATATACATAATGTATATGTGCAAAGTTGCATGCTAAGAAGCTGAGCTGTTGTCGCTATGTCTTTTTCAACTCCTTGGCCACTTCCTGCCACAACTCCGGTGCTGCCATGGCTTGCTGGGCCAAGTCTGGCCGCAATGCTCTGGAGAGCTCCTGCAGTACTCTCAGCAATTCTGTTCATATGTGTATATGTGTATCTGTATATGTATATGTAAATGTACGCGTATATGTATATGTATATGTACAAGTATATGTATATGTATATGCATATGTACACGTATATGTATATGCATATGTATATGTATGTGTATGTGTATGTGTATATGTATATGCATATGTATATGTATGTGTATGTGTATGTGTATATGTATGTATATGTATATGTATGCGTGTGTGCTTGCATACTATATTGTGTCCATATTAGTCATGGAAATTGTGTTGATGGATGGGGATTTCCCCCCCACTCCAACCACGCTTGGTTGGGAATTCCGTTGTGGATGGGGATTGCCCCAGCGCTTCAAAATGACATCAGCGCCCTGGTGCTGCCTCTTCACTGGAATCACTGAGAAGTCGCAAGGCGGCCGCTGTGGCATGCACTTCCTCCAGCTGCCTAAAGAGGGTCGGCAAAGACAAACGACTGACAGCACTCAAGAGCCAGAGTCCAGTTGTCAGTGATGTTCCCGTGATTGATATTTAGTCCAGAGTTGGTCCAACATTTTAAAAAGCGACTAGAACTGCATCTGTGACTATATGGATGCGGTTTCAAACTCCTGAGGAAAATGGTCTTCACGTCAAAAAAGCTGATACTGATGGATGTTCATCCTTACATCCAAATTGTCCAATAGGTGTTGACCCATCTCTATCTTGACAATGTTTGATGCTCAAGCCCCCAGGTTGTGATTGTTAAATCCCAACATGTTCTGAAGAAATCACGATAGACAGTTAGACTAACCCAAAGATCATATATATATATATAGAGATAGATAATATATATATATATACAGATGTATATGATATACCGCTATTTCATGAGGGTTCTGGTTGGTTTTATCCCAACAAAAATGGTTGGTTCACCCAGCCATTTTTGTCGCTGCCTCTGATTTTCCAGCTGCTTCTCCAACTCCTTCAGCTCCATGGCACGATCGTAGTCCTCCCGCGCCACTGCCTCCTGCTTCTGGCGCCGTACCTGCGATGAGCACAAGTTGAAGGGAAAATTTGGGGGAAAAACGTGTGGAGATATAGATAGGTGTTAAGACAGGTCTAGATGATAGATATAGATAGGTATGAAATGACATGAATAGATATAGAGATACAGAAACACACACAAAGATAGATATATAAAAAAAAATAGATGCATGATCGATGCATGATGGATAGATGATAGATGGATGATAGATAGATGATAGATAGATAGATGAGAAATACATGATAGATCATGATAGAGCATCGTCTCACCACCAGCCTCTCCTCCAAAATGGCTGCAAGGTGCCCTTATCATCACTAAGTCATCACCCCCTTTGCAGCCTCCTCTAGCCGCGCAGGCTGAGTGGTGGCTCCTGCATTCTGTTGGCACTCGGTCTTGGCTTTCTGCAACCGATCCCCTACGGCTTGCTCCAGTTGCTTCAAAGCAAGGGCCGCATCGAAATCCTGACAGCGGCAGGCTACGGCGCTTCTTTGAACACTGTTGGTCCATCTGTTGATTTCCCAACTCACAACATCGCTTCCATTCCACATATTCCACGTGCACGTCCTCGGCTTCAATCGCCTGTCGCTTGCAGCAAATCAGCAAGCTGGATTCCAGCAAGCCTTGGTTGGTAGCGGCTCTGTTGAGGTGGCAAAATGCACTGGAGGGGCTTTCTGGAGACTCTTCAGGAGGGAGGAAGTTGTCAAACGATTCGAAGGAACTTTTCAAGTACAAAAGATGGATAGAGACGGCAATGCTATGGAAGGTTTGTTGGGAACCTTTGCATTTTGGTCTAGTCGGAAACTGCATCACACCAAGCAACTGCATGCCCATTCCTTGAGGGAATCTCCATCCACGGAAAACTGTGTGTTTTCTGTGCTTTCCTCTGTGTGCTGCTTTTTTGGACGCTTTGATGGCTTGCTTTCTTCCGCCGGAGCTGCACGCTTTTGGCTGAGCTGAGCCTTGCCGGAGTTCACCACAGTGCACCACTCAGAATGAAAGCAATGTCTCTTCCCTTCACTCTTCCCTGCAATTGACAGCATGCTTCCCGAAAGAAAATGCACCCAACACAGCTGGCACGCCTCCCTCTGCGCCGCCACACGCCCAAGCCATGCATCAGCTTCAGCCAGCAGTGCACCTGACACCCTAGCAGCTTCAGCTTCTCGCACGGCCGCAGCGAAGACCACTTCAGTCTCCTGGACAAAGTCTACAATCAAAAAAATTCGGGGTGGTCCCCTTCTCAACCACCCAAACCCAACGACCATCCAATCATATACTATATGCATGCAGTCATATGTATACATATATATATATATACTTATTTATTTATGTATTTATTTTAGTATTAATTCACTCATTTATTTATCTATTTATTTATAAACCATTTACTGTATGTGACATGTGTGTGTGTGTGTTTCACCTTTCCACCTTTCCGGCCAAAAAAAAAACATCCCAGTCTTCCCAATCCCATCCCAAGCATCCCAAGCTCCTCATCCACGGCTCCGGTCACTTCGAAGGATTTCACCAGTTCCATGGCGCTCAGCAGCTCCGTTTCGGCCGCCAGGCTGCAGAGCCGGGCCTCCGCCTCCGCCAGCAGCGCGGCCTCAACGCCCATGGCCTTGGCACCCGCCAGGGCCTCGCGCAGCTCCGCCTCGCTGGCGGACATGGCCTGAGCGAAAAGGTTGGAGGATGTGCTTATTCTTCAGATAAATAAATAAATATATATATATATACATATACATACATATAACATATACATCTATCTATCTGGGTGTGTGTGTGTGTGTGCAATTTGTGTCTGTTTATGAATTTTGTTTCTCTAAAAGGTGTTATGTTTTTGTAGATGCAGTTATTCAAAACATCACTCCCGCACTCTATAAAAACAACCAGCAAGCATCCAGGTTCATCCAGCACTCAGCGGTGGAACCCCCACCAGGGACCCGGGTACCATCGCCTGGGTCAGCGCCTTTTTGGTTTCCAAACGGCCCAGCTTTAGCTCGGCTTCCTCCAGCCGCGACTCGCTTACCCCCGCCTCAAACAGGGAAGAGTGGAACAGTGACTTGTGAAATTCCCTTGTGCATCTATGTCTCCCACTTTGCTTTACATTCTGAAATGGATGAGCACGGACCCTGCATAAGTGAAACATACCGTATAAACAGACACTTGCGTGAAAACCTCAGATCAAACGAGGCCATGATGTGGCACCATGTTGGAGGCCTCTAAGCCCCCAAAATTGTCTTATCCTCGCCTCCCGCGCTGCCACCAAGACCGTCTGTAGCTCTTGGATGGACACCTCCCCAAGCAAAGCAACGCCCAAGGCCGCAGCAGCCGTCAACTCCTGGGCCACGACTTGCAATGAGTGAAGAATCAGTAATCAATGCCTCAGAGTTCAAAGGATATGAAAAAATCAGACTCATACTTATACATACATATCATACATGTCTGTATGCACATGTGACAAAATGATACGGGAGCTGTATATCTGTATCTATATATATATATAATATTATATATACATACCGTACATGCATACATAAAAGTGCAACTGTGCGTTTTTGAGGTACAGAGTATGTATTGATATGTTTATTGGTTCATTCACTGGTTTCCTCCATGATGTCTAAACTCAGCTATTATATATCTCTCTATTGCGCATGCAGTATGCATTTGTAGTCCATATCTTCCTGTCCACGGTTCCCCCAGCTTTGCTGCTGCACCTTCAAGCACCTCTCACCTTCCTCCAGCGTCTCTCGATCCACGCCGGCGGAGTAGGCGGCCCCAAGGGCGATTCGCATGGCGCTAGCGCTGTGGGTGGCGTAAGCGCGGCGTAGTGCTTTGGCTGCCAGGGCCTGACACAATCTGACACAAGACATCGATGCCATCCTTTTTCGTCAAAGTAAATGAAGATACAAATGGTTCAGAAAATTCACCAAAAAGAATCCGTTCCCCAAACAAGCCTGGAGCATGAATGATGAAACTACTAAACTACATACAAAATCATACTAGACATACACATTGGCAGGCTCTGGAGCATGATTGGCAAATTTAGGCTTCCATATTGGTGGTAAAGAGCCACCAGTGTCCGACCTTAGGAGAGTCAGCCTCCGCCTTTTTCGCGGGTGGCTCTGCTTCGGTCTCCTCTGCAACTTCTGTTGCCTCCAGCGTGGCTTCAGGCGCTGGATCCTCTGGTTGCTCCGGTTGCTCGTGCGGCTTCAGCAATTCCTTGGGGACGTCAGCATCTGGGAAGTGCTCCTCAATCCTGAGTGACCAAATATCCCAAATACTCAAGCACTTGGCCAAAACACTTCTGATAATGACAACAATCGATGTAAGGCATCCAAACTCCACACAAGTCAGGTGCCAAGAATGGTGGCACATGCTGGCACTGCTTTTGCCCAGTCTCAAGGCTCTTAATCCAGGTTTTGCTGCCTCCAGGTGCTTGGCAGCACCCTGCAGGAGGATTACACCTGGCATTGCACTGCAAAGTTGTGTCAAATCAGATCGTTGGATGAGTTGGATGCTGATCTTTCCTATCCTTGACACGTCTTCACTGTTCCTGTGAGTTCACTGGTTTGTCATCTTGTTTCAACACCCCCCTCAACTGCTCCTCGCACCTCCCATTTCCCATCTCCCATTCCACCTTTGGCCGGCTGTGGGGCGATGATGATGTGCCCATGCGAATCACCCAGCTTTCGCAGTGCTGGCATAAGCATCCGCAGCACATTCTTCGGCCAATGCTCCTTGTGGCAGGAGCAGGTCAAAGAGAATTGACGATGTGAGTCTCGCCATGCATTTGAGTTTGGGGATCTTGAGTCCTCCAATTACATAGAAAAGTGATTGGTTCCCAACTGCTTTGATGATGATTTACCTCTCTTTGCAGACCCTTATGCTTCCATGGTATGGTATATTGTATGTGTGCAATGCCTCCCTGCTGGATTCTATCGCACCCTATCCGCTCTAGGTGTTGCGCACAGAAGTTGACCACCTTTTTCATCCTTTTTCATCGTTTGATGAAGGACGGTGTGCATGCACAAGCCTAAGCTTCAACTGTACCCGAAGCCTTCAAACAGACTTTCCATGCTTTGCACATCTTTGCACCAGATTTCAAGCGCTGCTCTGGTCAATGAAATAGCTTGCCGGAGCACAGCATCGAAACCCCAGACATCTTCCCTTCGCCGCAGGGCAGCGTCCCCTTCTGAAGCTGCTGCGCGCAAGGGCGGCAGGTCCCACCCAACTGCCTCCCCGCTCTGAGCGGAAGTTTTCCTCAGTGGAATTCCAAGCATCTTCGCAACTGGCCAATTTGGAGGAATAGAAATCAGGATCGTAAAAATCACGGCACCACTGCCACACGTTCCCCGCCATGCCGCGGAGCCCAAAAGGGGACTGGCCCTTGGTCAAATTCACGGGCTCCAAAGGCAGCTCATGCAGAGGTGGTGGAGCTTCCGCGTTGTCAAGGTGAGTCTGGAGATCCCAACAAACATTCAACAAATCGGTATCTTCTCCACGTCCCCATGGAAAGTCTTTCGGATCCTTTCCCCGAGCTGCATACTCCCATTGAGCCTCGGTTGGGAGGAAACTCTCAGCAGAACTCTTGTAGTCACGCCAGTCCTTCCCATGTACCCAGAGGGAATAAGCATTGGCACCATACCAGGACACCAGGATCATGGGCCAATTTTCTGGCACCTTTTCTTTTACCTGCCACCTGTCCTGGCGCCTCACAATGGGCACATGACATCTGCGCTTGTCGTTCGGCCGCAAGAGGCACCAATCCAAGAGCTCCACTTCTGTGGGGGGTGGCGTGGCCAGGTTCAGGAAGCGAACGTAGGATCCCACACTCACCTGGTACCCAAACCAGAGACACATGGTCGATCCATTATGCTGGTGAAGACTAGTAATAAAAATTCCAGACATCACAAATGATGTTGGAGGAAAACTCCTATTATTTCTGCTTGCTTGGGGTTTCAGGAACGGTTTGGGTTGGATTAGCTGCCTTGCTCTCCATCCCTGAAGGGGGTGAAAAGGATCTTTCTCAATAAAGGCCGCCACAGTAAGTGGCTCTAAAGTATGTAAATGACAGCAACTACAACCAGTTCCTACTGTATGAATTCCGAGTAGCTGGCTCGATGTCCATCAAAAAGCTGTTCAGTCTCACAGGATGTGTGGGCTGTTCGTTGCATCGCGCATCTTCCATAGTGCCACCGCCGATGTTCACATCTGCACCCGGGATGAGGATGCATTGCATACCATCACTTTGCCGTCGAATGCCATCTTTGGTTTCCAGGTGCAGCGGTCGCCAGACAGACGGGACGGCAGCGCCAGTCAGCTGCGAAAAGGGCATCAACTCAGGTTTCTGCGGAACAAAGGGCCGATACTTCGGGGGGAAAGGATCCACATGCTCTGGTCTCATGGGTTCACTGGTGTCTGTCCCCTGATGCATGACTGTTGCGATCTCCTCAATGGTGGGATAGTGAAAGAAGAATGCAGGGTCGTGGGGCATGTTTTTTGGATACAAACGCAACAACCGGGAGACGATGGCAACAGTTGCCAGGGAATCGAGCCCGGCGTTCATAATATCATCCTTGGGCTTGATAAACAGAGATGCAGCCATCACATCATAATCTTCATCCAAAGGAGGAATCTCCTTTGGATTGGATACGACCTCTGAATTGATCGCATGGGACACCCGTTTCAACACCTCCTGGAAATCCATCGCTGCACAAGGCCAGGCAAGCTTCACAAGGCGAACACCAAGCGCTGGAGCCACAAAATAGCGGGTTTCGCTCCAAGGGGTTGGACTTGTGTTTCAACATGTTCAACTACTTTGTCATGGTTTTATCGATTCAAGCTTAACCCTTTCATTCAGACCTATGACCCATGGTCAAAGATCTAGCCACAAAGTTCAGGAAAGTCTCATCCCCGCCTTGTCGATCGTCACCAGCAGCTCATCTTGGCCCATGGCTTCAGTGCGATGCTGCACGCTGTGAACTAGTGTGAACTGTTCGTCTACTGATCGGGTGCACCTTTCAGAAGGTATATTGACCTTTGAACGGGTGTCCTTTTTATGCTGAACCACCTTTTAAGGAGGTTGGCTCTCATCCTCGATTCGGATCTGTAAGCTCATTTGGGTCTGGCCCTGTGTTGAGCGGACACCGCACACTGACACTAATTGCTTGCTGCATGAAGGGTCAGGTGAGCTTGGAACATGTTCCATGAAAGTCTGTTCTCAACCCATGAGCCACACAAGCCCCACAACAACAGTTGCCGGTGCCTGGCTGCCCCATTTTCCCAACAACCAAAGGACTTCTTACCGATTCCTAGTAATTTTCTTATGCCACTTACCAATCTTACCATTGCTTACCCGGCAGCAAGTAACTAAGTAGCTAATCCTTCATTGCAAAAAAAAAATCTCAGCCACCGATGCTAGTGCGAACCTGTTCAGGGCGTCCGAGATTTCACGGGGTTCCAGTGACCCTCCAGCCTTAGTCCAGCACGCTGGATGCCCAGCAACCTCGCCAGGGGACAGCATCTGAGACTTTTCTGAGCCCAAAATTGGCTGCAAAAGTGATCCTGGCAGCAGGTGCACCAGACAGCACAAGTCACCAAACCTCCACGTATCAAAAACATTCAAAAACCGCCGACGGCGAGTCGCCAGGCATTTTGCAGCGCTGATCATCTGCGGCACTGAAGCCAGGCTGTGAGTGGGTACGCAAACAGCTTGAGATGATGGGACCATCAGGAGTTCTTACAGGACTTCTTGACAACTGGACTGTAACTCCCCACCCACGGCATTTGCGAAGATCCCACTCAGAAGGTTAAGGCGGTTCAGGTGTGGTTTTTGGCCAACATTTTAATCAGCGGCCTTCGCAGATGCCATCAAAACTTCCTCGAAATGCCACCTTCGAAAATTTGGCAGCTGTGCTTCCCCTCAGCCGGAACTTGTTGGCGAAGTGAAGTTCCCGTGCTATATGTGCTATTTGATGTGCAGTGCGCACTAATGGGTCATCGAATGTCATCGAAGCTTTGGAACAAGAGTGGTTTTGCCACTGTCTCAAGGCTCGGGCATGTGAAGATATGGTGTGTGTGTGTGCCCACATATTTGCAGGTCAGCCAGCTGTCCAAATCTACGGAAGGCCGAAATAATTCAAGCTCTCGCTCCGTCTCAAGTGCATCTTTACACTTGAACTCATGCATGGGGCTCTCTTCTTCACCTGAACATGTCATGCACCCGATTGGGGCAAGAGTGACCCATAAACAGGTGATGCAAGAGAAAAACTGAGCTTCAGCAAGAAAACACTCTACCCTGTCTCAAAATAACCCGTCTTCCCTGCAAAACAACCCCGTTCTCAACTCCAAATGATGGTTTTCTTTTCATTTCTCATCCAGTGTCACTTCCATGTCGGTTTCGAACACTGAAAACTGGATGAAACTGCCCATCTCACGCAAACTGCCCATTTTCCTTTCAACATCTTCCAATTCACACCTCATCGCCGCCGCCGGTCACGGCTGTCGCGCCGCCGATCGCGGCTCCGGCTGCGGCGGCGGTCGTCCCGCCCCCGGCGGTCGTCACCTGCACAGATCAGCAGAATGGAGACGGTCATGGATGATAACCATTGATAACCACCATAAAAAATGAGGCTTTTACTACTGAACTTACTGAACCGTTGGATTTGACAATGAAAATTCTCGAATTTGCCAGTGTTTGAAATCGAGTTTTGACAAACGAAGCAACGAGAAAATGTTCGGTCTAATCACCAGTAGATGGGGGCATCACCACCAGAAACTCGTTGTGATTGTTGTGGCAGAACCCTCCCTAAAAATGGTACTTCGTCACTTCCGGAACGGATTTTTTGTTACCACCAACCGGAGGACTCTAGATCTAGACTTTGCTATTGCCCTCCAGTAATCAAACATGGCACAGGACATCCCTGTTTTTGTTTTATAGGTAGATTGATCTCTGCGATTTCCATCGCCATATACCTGCTGGTAACTGAGCGCTGGACGGCCACGACTCCTTTCTCGCTCACGGTCCTGACAGGTTGGCACCGATGATCCAATTGCCCCAGTTTTTGATTGCTACTCTCATGGTTCACTCTGAATCATGTTTGGGGAAGACAACTACCCCAAACAAAAGCGAAAATTCTGTACTCTGGATTAGAAAGTTGTACATACCTGATACTCCCGTACATGCATTGCCCAACAGGGTGCAAAGCCTAGGTATATTGTTAATGGAAAAGCCTCCCCAAATCCTCCTACAATACTATCCTGTGATGCAGTGATGCAATCCGTCCACTAGATTCACTAGATTCGTCAGCCTTCAAAGAGGCTCAAGATCAGGATGGTTTCAGTTTCCCGACAGGGTCACAAGTTCAACGCCACCTTGCCGCCATCTCTATCTTTTTCCCGTTCTCGTTCACGCTCCCTGCCAACATTCAACAGCAGAAGTGCTTTCAAAACGACTGCCTACACGACTGACAATGATTGATGTCTGTATCGAAACTTAAGTTGCAAAGAAGATCTGACTCACATATGTTTGACAGCGCCTGGGCTTGGCAGCTGCCAGGAGCTTGTCTTTGTCATCGAAATTGGGCGTCTCTCCACTAAAAGCAGCCACCACCTGCCAAGTTCTCCATGCTCCGACTGGACAACAAATGCGAATGCTACCATATGCACTTTACGCTTGCTTTGAACTCCACGCAGACTGAGGGCACAATGCTTTCACTAAAGTTTGCTAGATCGTATGCTGTGAGGCCCCTTAGATTGCAGCTGGTCAACTGGTAGCACACATGGCAACTCAGGGACCCTGGTCAAGGATGAGCGTACTTTTGGGGGAACCGATCTCCCATCGTGCGATCCGAGGGTCAAATGCTTTCCCCGCATCCGTCAGGGAAGACTTTTGCTCCAAGAGTCTGGGACCAGCCATCTTCCAAAGGCCTTCATGGGCAGGCCTCATCAGGACGGCCGGACCAGGCCCACTCTCTGCAAACATCTGCAGACCGCATCTGTTCTGCCAGGCCTTCTTTGATATTGAGTCGTACAGTCATAGTCCGAAACTCTGAAAAACTGAGGTTCGGTCACCACTGGTGCAAGGACCTTTGCGGAATCAGCTTTGAAGAGGAATCATTTTGAAACCCAACCGCAAGAAATGGTGAGGACCACCCTATTGGACTCACGTCAGGTACCCTCCGCTGATCAAACACATTTCTTCAGGGAGAATCATCAAACAAAAAAAATCCGGTGCCAACGGTATACCGTCATCCAGCCGCAGCACCTGTGAGAGTTTTGCCAATTGGTCTGCGGAGAGCTGCTTGGCTTTTTCATCTGCGGCCCAATAGTCAACCTCAGCGACTCTAAAAAAGCTGCGGCCGTGTATGCATACAGTTACATACATATATGGATATATATGGTGCAAATATCAATACAGAATAATACAAATAGAGAGAGAGAGACACTCTTTCACTCTTTCACGGGCGTCCAAAGGTTCTTACCTTGCTGCCGAATGCAATGATTCTCGAATTATGATACAAAAGTCATGGGCCCGAATCCCTTCTAGGTTGATAGTCTGGAAGGTAGCTGGCCTCAGCCTTAATCGACTTACCAGCTTCAGCCACCTCAGACATCCAGGATTTCAAGGCCAAAAAGCGCTCACAACCGTGCCAATCGTCAACACATCTGGTTGATCCTGTACGGAGAGCGGCACGGATTTGATCCACAAATGCAACTGCAATACCAGAGCACAGAGACTGCGGGTACTCTTTCAAGCATGTCGTCCGAAAAGCTCCTGCTTCATTGCGGCCGATTGCATGCTGCTCTGGTTTGGTGGCACCTGGGAGCTTCTGGGTGTTCAAAGAGGCGATGAGCTTGGGGAGGCCGTAGGACAACAAGCCCGTAGGCTTCACTGACTCAGCTCATTGGCAAATGTGGCGTAGTTGAACTCCCACATGGCCGCGGAGCAGCATGGTAATGCCTGACGTCCAGGTGGACGCTCTCGTCTCGTCCCTCGGGACTGCAGGGTGCTCCGACAAAAACAATCCTCCATGTTGAAGGTGGCCACAAAGCGCCTGCAATCCTTGGAGCCAGAATTGTGTGCCCGCAAACACCTGACGAAGCTCGCGCAGCGTCAAGTCCGGCAAGCCGAATAGGCGTTCTGCACTCCGCAGCGGTCTGGGCCAACGTTCCGTTGGGTCTGGAGCTGCTGTATGCCGGGCTTCCGAGAATGTCTCGCACGGACTACCCACAATAGTGAGGCCCACCAGGCCCAGGTCATAGCACTGCTCAAGCATCTGCCAGGTATATGAAGAGCGATGAAGGTCACCCCAATATCCGTGCACCGCGGTGTCGAGGGAGAGGATAATGAAATCCACGCCAAGCGATTGCGAGAGCTGCTGCAACTGCCAGTGTACATCACCAATCCGGCGTCGACCAGAAAAGAGGTGCGCCACCAGGATGCACGGCCGTTCACCTGGTCCAGAAAGAAGCGGAATACCCTTGGTCGGCAACTGGTCCAACCACCGAATCTTGCGGAAAGCACTGTGCCAGATAGCCTGCTCGTCATACCGACTGTGGATCTGATGTCGGGTGAGCCGTCTCTCCTGCACATTGGCTGTGCCCTTCCGAACAGGTCGATGGGGAAGATCAAACTGAGCATCATCTCGCCAAAGAGCCTGCCGTTGAGCGCACAGGAACTTCTCCCGAGCCTGTAGACCCGAGCGGGGTAGCAAGGTCACCGCTTCTGTGAAAAAGTCCTCAAGGATGTATTCGATCTCGCCGTCCAGGTGATCCGCTATTATCTCAGGGAGTATATTCGCCCCCCACGCCTCGAAGACATAAGAGACCCACTGGTCGTAGTGCTCGAAGACGAAGAGCAAACGTAGCCAGAAGTCCATAAGGTCCGGGGCATCAATCGGCAGCGAATGTCTCCTGGCTATCCACTTCAACGTGCATGAAGTCAATGCATCGCCGAGATGTTCGCCAGCGAGAATGGGATTATGAGGTTGATTCGAAATGTCCAGCTGAATCTTCAAATCTGCAAGCTCTTGATCAATACGCTCAATCTGCCTTTCAATGCGGGAGCTCCAATGTGGAAGAGGCCCTGCAGTCTGTAGGGCATCCAACCGAACAGCTCCTTGTAGCAGGGGCGGGGCTTCCTGTCGCTGATGGACATTCCCAATGCCAGCACGCATCATGGCTGCATAGCATTTGTTGGGGCCTCCCCCACGTGGAATATATGACAGGTGGAGGGCAAGACGATTGCTGGTCCACAGATGTCGAAGGCAGTAGGGGCACGTGGCACCAGCCACAAAAGGAAATTCAGGGGCATGAACTCCATGTCGTTTGAGTTGGTGCAACGCTAAGCCCTGCTTTGTCGTAAAGGTACGGCCGCACGAACATGGAAAAACTTCCTGTCTGTCAGGCTCAATCACCTGCTCATAGTCCGGTGCGAATGATGCCCCTGCCCTCCTCAAGGATGTCAGAAGATGGCGGTGTGTGGTCTGAGCATCTGTAATGAGCTGCTCTTGCAACCTCCATTTTCGCACGGCCTTGCGGAGCAGGCCTTTCCACGGAACCGCATCAACCTGCCACATGTCAATCATTGGAGTCAAATCTGTATCAAGCTGGCATGGAAGTTGTTGTGGAAGGATCTGGCGTAGCCAGGCCAGGTCTGCAAATAGACCATGCAACCACGAATCGTCACAAAGTTTGTACTCAAGGTGCACAAGCTGTTGAAGGTGCGCAGGGCCAACTTGGAAGAGCTTCCGCGCATAGAGGAGGCGATCCTGCGCCAACCGAATGCGGATGTCAACAGTTTCAGTCATGTCAAAAAGCTGCTGGTAGGAAAGGAACTCATCCTTGTCGGCCATAGCCACACCTTTGAGCATCCGCATGTAGGCCGTCCTGAGTCGCCCCATCTGCTGCATGGTGGGTGTAGTCCAAGCGCCCAACCCAAAGAAGAGACGAGTGCAGATGAGGGCCTGAAACATCTGGACACGCAGCTTCGATGGATAGTGACGGTTGCCCAAGATTGGGCGCCTCAACTTGCTGTAGGCCGCTCGTGACATACCCAATCGGTAGCGCAGCTCAGGTTCGAAGGAATGGCTCGCTGCAAAGAGGCTACCCAGGTGCTTGTAGGAGACCGCAAAGTGAAGCCATACTGTGGTTCCATCAAAGAGGCTCACATCCATGCCAGGGGAAGCTTTCAGTAGGTGTTCACGCCTCATAGCTGGAGCGCCCAGGCCTGAAAAGGTCAAGACTGCTGCTGTCTTCCCTTTATTGTAGTTGATCTGGAAACCACGCTGGGCAAATTGTCGATGCACCATCTTCATACAATCGGCTACAGCAGGTACAAGAGCTTCTGCAGCCTGAACAGCAATCGGCAAAGCGAAATCATCCGACCACACCACAAACACTGGCTCGAGTCCAAGGTGGGCCAAAACTTCACAGAATGCCTCCTGCTGAAGATACCATGCGCGGATATCAGCTGCGATGCCGGCCATCAGCACATGAAAAATGGCGTCGGCGATCGGTGAGCCAGGCCTGGTACCCCTGTGGGTGTGGATCACTTCCATGCCTGTAAGCGAAAACCACGTACTCGCATGTGCATCTCGCAAGAAACGTAGCAGTAGCGGATCCAAGTGCAGGTGCTCCAAGATGCTCACAAACTGCTCACCCACAAAGGCCGCCTCAATAGGTGTGCGAGCGTCTTGCAGGCTTGAAAGAACATGTTGTGCTTCTGCATGAGAGCCAACTCCAACAACCAACTGGCGAACAAGGTGGTGGAACGCCGAAGCCAAATCCACAAAAATCACCGCTGTGTTCATCTTGGAGGCCTGGAGCACATGCATGAAGGTACGCAGTGTTTGAGACCCAAAGGCCACTTGCTGGCCGTCGTAGCCCCCAATCTGCGCAGGGTCTCGCTTCAAAGCCACCTGGCGCATCAAGCGCGTTCTGGCCAATGCATGGATCCTCTTTGCTAGCGTCGGTAGAAGTAGTATTCCTCTGAATCGCTCTACCTGTGTGGCTCCTGCTTGTTTTGGAATCATCTTCAAAATACCGCCTTTGCTTTGAAGGGGTTCCATTCCCCACAAGAATGCTTTGATCAGTATGTGGTAGTGGAGTCGCCCCAACTTCGCAGGGTGGTAATGAAAAAGGTCTGATGGAATTGGATCGAATCCTGTCGCACGCTCTGGTTGCGTGGATCTCAAGGCGTCCTCAAATTCCGCAAGTGGTGGAAGATGTTGAAGGGACACAGTTTGTGGGAGGTCACTGCATAGAGCATGTTGTTGAGCTGCCACACATTGCCGGGACAATTCATGTCCTGTGGTTGAGCATCCCATCTCAAGTTGGCCAAAATGCCGAAGTCCATCTTCAACCATATGAGCCAGCTGCCCAGGATGATAACCAACTCGTCGATCTCGGAATTTGGGCAATGATCTGCGAATGACTTTCCAAAGCTGTTTTGCGGCTGTAGGACTCAAAAAGTCAGCGCCATCACGAAGTAGACCCGACAGAAAGGTCGTGTCATCGGTCCTCATGGACTGGACTACTTCTCGTCCAAGGCGTCTAAAGTGCCACAAAGCCCCTGCAATCAACTGATCGTGCCCTTCTCGCAACTTGCCAAACTCCTGCTCAAAGAGACTGCGTCCCGATCGCCAAGCAAGGAAAACTTGACCAAGCATTGCTTGTCGTTGCGCTGCATTATACTCTGCCAACGTATTGCGCCATGCTCTCTTCTCACAAACCCAGTTGCCAAGTGGCTGGTGTCATAGTTTGTTTCAATGGCTTCTTCAGAGACTGGGGTTGTCGCTGTTGTTGAAGGCAGTGCAGCAGCTGTGCTTGTAAATCATGCAGATGAGAATGGATGTCCTGCTGAGGTGGGGCAAGAAAGTGAAAATGTTGCAAGTCAATGGATTGTGGATCCACAAAGTTGCATTTGGACTGCTTGAAGACCTTGTGATTTTTGCCAGCCGAGGTGAAGACAATGTCAACACAAGCCGCCGCATGATCCGGTCGCAGAAGTGTGGGGTCTACCTTGTCACTGATCCAGGAGTGGCACGTATCAAAGGGCCAACAGCAAGGAACACCCACAAAATCGATCCTCTTCTGAGTCCCGGAAGAATGAGTCCATGTATGGCCTGGTCCGACTTGGGCACATTCAAAAGTGGCCGGCAGCCATACATCGCACTTTGCCACATCCTCCCACGGCTGTATTGGCGTCGCATAGTGTCACAATGGGCCAGGATCGCAAATGAATTGGTATGCTATCAAACACCTCCTGCCACCAGCCTTGAACAGTATCCTCTTCATACCCTGAGTGAGGTGCATGAGCAGCAATGATGATCATTCGAAGGTACGGGGCCACCACTTTCATCACCAAATATCTCGGGTTGTAGGCAAGGATGGCGAAGTGCTCCTCAACAAAAAAGAGTGGTCGAGGTCGTCTGGAGGCAGCATCAACAAGATGACCATAAGGAAGACGTCGTGCCACGCCAACCAGGATACCATAGTGACCTTGTGCAGAAGCCGCAGCCTTAAAGGTCAGGTAATCCTCTTCATGAAATTGATGGAGCTTGCGGAGTCGAGTCTCCTGAAGAGCAAAGATATGAATTTGTTCCTCCGCAATCTGAGTGAACAGGGCCCTTTGTCGTGCCAAACCAGGCATAGCTGACTCCTCGGTAGCGCTACCCTTCAATGAGAGGACATTGCAGGTCAAGAATCGGAGATGTAATTTGGCTTCCCTCGATTTGACCTCCTCAACTGCTGGGTCTTGAACAGGTAAAAAGTTGCCCTCAGGAACTTGTGCAGGTACCGGGTGAATCAGGAAGGAGCCCTTCCACAAACCTGCAAATTCACTGGCCCAAAGCGCCCAGAACCAATCGGCTTGCTGCAAAAATTGATCTGTAGTCACTTGTTCCAGCCAATCTTCACAGGGTGTGAGGGGCTTGTTGAGTCGTGCTTGGTATGCAAGCCAATCGACCAGCTCATTGCCAGGCTCGCCCGTGTGGCTCGAAATATGTTCATATTCAATCTGAACTCCAAATCTCGTCTCTACCAACAGGGTCATGTCTCGTAGAAGACGTCCTGGGCGAGGGTGAGAGATGCATTTCCACTGCCCGATGGCTTGCTGACCAACCGTCAGAGCATCATACCGGAAAAAGGATTCTCGGTATCCATCCGAACAGTGCTTCATGAATTTTCAAAAGGTCAAAGAGGAACTTGTTCGCCATCAATGCGCCGTTGAGCTCAGCAGCATATGAACTCTTGGAGGAACTCAAAGAGGTACTCAGTGCGCCTGCGAATTTCCAGCCAGTCGACGTTCGAGCAAATGCTGCGACTGCTGCGCTGGAGTTCAGTTCCCCTTCTGGTGGGGACTTGGCAAAGGATCCATCAAAGTAGATGTAAAACTCATCACAGGGTTGTGTCATGTCCCACCAGGAGTGCGTCCAGGCTGAGCTAACGTGGGTATTCGGCAGATCCACGATGTCGAACACTGGAAGGAAGAAGTGGCTATCAAAGATGTTGAAGGCGGAATAGACCTTGTCAAAGCCGATAGATTGAAATTGAGGGGTGGCATCACCCCAGTCTGACGGACATGGTGGTTCAGGTGGAACTTCCGAAGAGGCAGGGGGCCCTCGGGTGTGAGCCACCTGCCCGAGTGTTCGGCGCTCCCCTGAATCAACTGTATGTCGCGTTGCATGAACTTGCAGAAGGCTCATCGAAGACGCAGCCGCAGGGTCTCCCTCTTCATCGGACCAAGCGCTTTCCGGTGGACGTCTCTGAACGTGCAAGTCAAATGCATAACCATGCCGATTGGCAAATGGTATATGGTCAACCGCAAGTGCTCGGTGCCAACAATGGCACATTGAGGTAGGCAAGAGCGGCGGGCAAAAGTAGGCTTTGCCTGTTTTGCGGATGATGTCATCAATCGTGACTGCAGGTGGTAAAATCACTGCTGTAGTGTAGGGTTCACCGTGCATCATTCCATCATCAACAATTGTGACCATGCTCGGGTAGTCAAATTCTGCAACTCGCTGGTACACAATGATGTGAATTTCATTTGGGTCATGCGCAATTGGAGGAGTCGGTGTGACCACAGTGAAGTCTGCCTCCACTCCCTCAATGACAAAGTCCCTCCACCGGTGCAGGATCGTTGCCTCCCAAGTCCAGTAGTCGTCTGCAAGGACTACATTGCGATGTTGATCATTGATGGTGACGTAGTGACCTTCAACATACCAGGTTTCGACCCGAAGCAGTCGTTCCATTTGGGCTGGGCCGATTTGTGCTAAACGGTCCCAGATGTCATAGAGCTGTCTGATGAAGTGTGTTTCCTCTGCAAGTGGAGGAGGTACAGGAATATCATCGAGCTCAACTTCAGCATGTTGTGACTGTTGCTCTAAATGAGGTTCAACCACATGTTCATCGCCCAGTTTGAAGCGCAATCCAGGCTGAACCAGTTGGAAAGTGAGACCTGCACCTGCAAATACTTCTCGTGTCTCATCGGCCTGCCAATATCGAGTCCCTTGTCGCAAGCTGCATTGTTTCACTCGACAATGGTGGGCGAGCCTTGCGAGATGTTGAACTTCGTCAGCAGAGACTGGATTTGATAGCAGGGCCGCAGCAATTCCAAAGTGCAGTCCTCGAAACGACACAAATTCAGTGGTGAGGTGAGTTGGCACCATGGTTGCACCAATGTTCTGGGCAATGATCAAGTGTCCAAGTCGAAATCTCAAAGGATGTGCTCGTGGAACTGGATGAACCCAGAAGAATGAAATCGGTTTACTGCGGTCAATCCGATCGGTCCAGAGCTCCAGTACATCCTCGAACCACCAGGATGCTTCTTGTCGGAGACATCTGTAGGTACGTACATGCTCAGTGACATATGGTCGATCTCCATGTAGGTACCAGGTGTCAATGTACCCGACAGGTCCTTCCTCTTCACATTCAATGTCTGCGCATTCCAAGGCAAGCTGAAGGTGATGTTGCCAAGGTGTGTGTTGAGGGCTCTCATGACCTGCCGGTTGATCAGTCATAGTGTTCCCAGTTGGACTGAAATGCATACTGGCTTGGCGCTGCATCATGTCCATATGATCATGATCAGTCTGGCCGCCTTGAATCAGAGAGTATAGACTGTCTGTGTCCTCCCCTCTTTCTCGGTACCTTCTGAGAGTTTGGGCAGCTGAAAATCCAGCTTGGGTGCATTGAGTCGCCAATCTGGTCGGTACTTCTTGATGTCGAAATGGAGGAATCGCAATACGTATGTAGTCACCATGCTCGAGCTGTAGCAAGGCCATCGCCTGGCGTGGAATCAGGTTGCCTCGATGCCACACCAGACACCTTTCTCTCATGGCTGAGCAGTACCTGTCTACATGGACCCAAGCCAGCAGTCTTGAGCGATGAATAGCTTCAGGTAATTTGATCACGTACCTGTCAGTCTCCACAATCGTTGAGAAGTGGCTACCATGATGTTCGACATCCATCAAGACTGCACGGCGTGTATCCCCCGCATAGAAATCATCGTGACGAAGGATCAAAAGCGGTGTTGTAGCACAATGGGCTAAATCATCTGGAGTTGGCTTGATCTGAACAATGCGCGCCACATCATGGTGGTGCAATCCAAGTAGTGCTCGCACACGACGGAAGAAAGCTGCGTAGGGAGCGAAAGGCACTCGACCACGCGCTGAGTTGGATTCCGTGTTGTAGACAGCTACAGAATGCCATCCCAGATTTTCTGCCGCAGTGGAAAGGGAATACTCGGACTCACGCATTTCAGAGTCAGAGTCACTGATGTCTGGTTGATCTGGTTGCTCATCTTCAACCTGCACCGCATTGGGATTGTTTGTCACTGGAGTGTTTTCTGGATGTGGGGCATTGTGCATCGTGGCCATCAGACTACTAGCATCCTCAATATCACGGACTTCGGCAAGTGGTCGTGGTCGCACGTGGATTGCAAAGGAATCTCCATTGTGTACAAAGAAGTTCCGAGGCTGGTCAATTGGAATCTCTTGCCAACCATGGAAAACAGTACAAATTCCTCTGTGATGAAGATGGATTGCATTGCTCTCCTCCAGTATGTTCAAACCACAAATCCAAGGAGGGACTGAGATGGCACAAAGTTCCTGTCCAAGGCCTGCTGCGGGATATATAGCTGCTAGTCCAGCTCTCCACTCAGCACTTCCTTGCGTGAGAATTACATCTGCATGCAGTATGCCTTGGAAGTGCTTCTCCATTCTGGGATTGCAGGTCTGACCAGATGGAAGTCAATTGGTTGCCCTGGTCGAACTTGATCACGCCATGAGTCCATTAGCTCCCTGATCCAACCTTCAATGTGCTCATCTAGCTCAAGAATGCGTGGAAGCGAGCAAATAGGACGCTCTCGGTGATGGATGTACCAGGTTCTGATGTGTAGGTTTTGGCCTGCAGCAACACGCCATCCTTGCTCTCGCAGAGAATTCTGAAGAAGTCGCACTAGTTCAGGTATTCCTGCTGGTAGAACTCGGTCTGTGAACCCTGGAGGGTTCCCACCAATGGTGGCAGCTGAAGTTGGCTGGATGTTGCTCTCAGCGACATGGTGTAGTGCATCAAGTCGAGCTTGAGTTGGTTTGATGTGGCTGTTGCAAAGATACTGCCATGTATCACTCGCATCAAAAGTCTCAATATGGAGATTGGCAAATGGTTTTCGGAAGTCTGCCAGATGCTCATGGGCGACTTCAATTGTATGAGATTGGCCGTTCTCGGGCTCCCAGATTTGTAGTTGCACTTGTTCACAAAATTGGACTCGGGAACTTGTGCACAATGACTTCAATCGATCCAATTTCCCACAATTGGACTGGAGGTCAATGGCCATGTGTCCATACAGGTGCTGCAAATGTGGTCGCCACGTCTGTTGAAACGACTTCAAAATTGACGATGGGGATCTCGTAGGAGACGATGTGGTTGGTTCAAAATCACATTGTGCTGCCTGAGCAATGACTTGGCTTCGCAGATCAGTTGCTCGGTGTAGCGCATGGAATGTGTCCACAAAGTCACAATTGTTTCGTCTGGAGTGCAAAGAATGCCAGATTGGATTGAATAGCTCATCATGGTCTCCCGTCCATGCTGCACATTCACCCCCAGAATGAACATAGGCATCAGGACATGGTAGCCTCCTTGAAGAGCAGGTTGATGGCGCACGGTTGTTGATCTCGAAGAGACCCAAGGCCCCGTCGCCCACAATCATGAAGTAGCACCACCTCCAGCAGGAGCTGCGGAGAAGGAACTGTACCGACTCCAGGTTCCGCTGATCTCTGCCGCTTTGCTGCCGGCGCTTCGTCTTCGGATGGGACCATCACTACATTGTTGGTGTCCTCCTCGTCTGTGTGCATGAAGAGCTGGGCACATTGATGTAGCGTCGACTGCATCCTTTCCATCAAAACCAGGTTCTCCGTGTCGTCCACAGTGATGACTTCCGGTTCCACCAGGTTGACAATGGCTGGTGCAGTGCCTGTCCCCGCAGCGAGATGGTTCAGTCTTTGGATATCTTTTCTGGCAGTCTGCAACTCTTGTCTGGACTTCTCCATCAGGTCCGAGTAGGACTTCTGTTGAGCCATGTAGGTCTTGATCTGGCTCTCCCAACAGGCCAAAGCTTCGTTGAGATGCTTCTGCCACGAAGTCTTGTGGCGGATCTGCTGCTCCTTCAGCTCTCGCATTCTTTCCGTCGCCTTCTTCATCTTGTGTGCCATACGATGAAGGTCTGATGCAATGCGACTCGGATTGGTGGCCTCCGCTTTCTCCACTGCCACACGGATATTGGTTGGTGCCTTGCTCAAGTCCGGATACTCCTCCTTGACCGCAATGACGAGGGGCGTGTTCTCCTGCATCACAATGGCGGTCTGTGGTGGTGGAGTTGTAGGCGGTGGTAGCGGAGCCAGCTGTGTGAATGGCGAAGTCACAGCTGCTGACGAAAAAGATGTGTCGGATGTGGGCCATGGCATTGAAAAGGGTGTAGACAATGGATTCGGCTCCTTCTTGCCTTTGCCTTTCCCTTTGGGCTTTCTGGAGTTCTGCCTGGGTGCCTGCCTTGGTGTATTCCCTTTGGGCGTACCACCACGCTTGCCCGAGGCACTGCGAGTTGGAGCTCGTTGCGCTTGTCCCCAATCTCCTCCTCCTTCCCAATGGGAATAGCTCCTTTGATGCCATTCTGGTTCCTGCTTGGTCTGCTTCTGCCCGTGCACGTAGTGGACGACGAAGCAACGCTCCCAATGGGTCTCGCACTTCCCACATTTTTCTGCTACGGCTTTGTTGGGCCTTTTGCAGTATATACATCTCCATGGGGTGTTGGACATGGCTGCTCTGATCTTGCTCAGAAACTTGATGTCCTTGCTGTGGTGATGGGCCAAAGTTTGATGTAGCTGACGAAGTCGCTCTTGACTCAAAGATTGGATCCCCAATTTGTATAAATGCCAGTCTAGGCGGGCCTTTGCTCTCTCCCTGCGCTCCCTCCTTCGGCGTGAAGGCGTAATTGTGGATCAAGAAAACCAATGCCGCAAAGGGGAAGATCACACGCATCCAAGCCCGATCGCCGCTTGATACTTGAGGATCAAGTCAAACTCAAGGAAGAAGATGGCGAAGATGTGTGCCCAGACACAAAGGTGAATCACCCGAAAAGGGGAGAGCACTTGCTAGCCCAGGTGTTTTCAGGTGCTGGGACACCTAATAGATATCCAGATACAGAGAAGAGTGCAATAAGGTAGATGAATCAATACCGAAACACAGGTTCCAGTAAATGAGATATATCAGGTCAAGAACAATCAGCAGATTCAACTGCAGTGAGTGTAGTTGCCCAAGGTCCAAAAATTGATGAATTGAATGACAATCACACAGAAAATCAAAGAATTGAAAAACCAGGACCCGCGGTTCACTCCAGTGTGTACCGCTAAGGTTCGCTCTATTGCTGCAACGCCCCCCAAACAAAATCGTCCGGCGGGGGGGGCTTGAGCATGAAACCTTGAGAGAGAGAGAGAGAGGGAAAAAAAAAAGTTTGGGCTCATGATGGCCCCTAGCATGAAAAGAGAGCTATTGGAATTCAATACAATCAGAAACTCTTAAAATTAAGGGACCCGGTTCGGATGTAGTGTTGACGGGATGCCTGGATGGAACTAAGCAGCCAACTCTTGAAGCCAAGATGATGCAAGAATCACATGCTGCCATTTTTGAATCCGTCCTTTTTCAGTTTGCAACTGCCAGCACTGTTAGCCGGGTCCACATCTTGGAACATGGCCACTTTCATCAGAGAAGCATCGCTGGAGCCTGGTCGGAACTGGAAGCACTTCACATACCAAGAATGTGGCCATGCCCTTCCGGCCTAGGCTGGCCATGCCCTGCGTGAGGAGCAAGAGTTGAGGAGCCGCTATAGTGGACATCTTGTTCACCTTGACCCAGTCGACCCCAGTCGACCCAGTCGACCCAGTCGACCCAGTTCCGGTGGGAAATCACATGTCCAAAACACATGGCCCAGTCTGGCTCCAGCTTGCTCTCAGCACCCAGCCACTTCACCAGCAGCAGTAGACACAAACTCCTCGCAAGCCATGATGTGAGGTAGCCCTGTTCAAACGGACTCTATTTGTTGCAACTGCTATCAGAAGCGAAGCTGTCCTTGCAAGCTGCTACCCTGCTAAGAGTCAGCACCACCTGCCGAGCACAAGCTTGGAAAATGCTCCAAATCAATGTGCAAAGTGCCTGAGTGATATAAAATATTCCTGCCATTGTGCGTCTGTGTAGGTACTGACCGCGAACTTTCAAGTTCCCACCGTTCCCACCAACTAGTTTACCATAACTATGCACGCATGAAATGAAGCCTGTGGCCTCTGTTACAACACCAAAACCCACCTTGACGAGCTGCGTCTCTGACAAGCCTTGAATGGGTTCAGCATTCATGTTCCATGGTAAGATGGTACAGCATATGCGGTATGGTCATCCATCCTATAATGGGAATCCGTATCACGGGTATATAAATCCGATCCATCTTTTGACCATGGCACAAATAGGCATACAGGAGTACTGACAGACCCGGGAGCAATGGGTCTCACAAATTTGGCGCAATGTGCGGCAAGCCTTTTTCGGCCTGTGCGGTCAAACCTCCCCTGCGGTCTGCAATGGAAGTGATCAAGAATGTAGAATTGAGGAAAATCCTTCCATTGCCCCGAAAATTGGCGGTTGCAGGCTACAGCCAAAAAAAAGGTGTGATGCCGCGATGCCATCAAAATTCTGATCTTTGATCAGAAACTTCTGTCCTCACGCAGCGCTACAACCTGCAAACCACAGCCATGCCGCAGGCCTCGGGCAGAAGCAACGCCCCTATGGCGCTGCGCCAACGAGTTCCATTGCCATGGCTTCTTCTTCATAATGTTCAATGGCCCGTTGCATAAACTCATCGCCATTGAGCTTTGGGCCAGTGCCACCCCATTCTTCCGGAAGCTGATTTGGTTCGTAGTAGTCCAACAGCTTGGACACAGGATCTTCCCGCCATGAGGCCGGGCCCAAGAACTGGAAGTCAATGGAGCCACGGTCCGAAATCCATCTGGAGAAGATCTTGAAGGCTCCCCAGAACACCATGTCGCTGTTCAAGTAGAAGACACGGCCCACAATGCCAGGGTAGTGTCGGTTCAGGATGGTAATGGCAGCCTTGAGCACTGCAAAACCATTGTCCAGGCTCCCCAACTCACCCAGGATCTCATCAGAAGGTGCATCCTTGGTGCCAGCACCAGCAGCGTAGTAGGGATTTCGGTTTTCATTGTAGACACGTTCGTGGCCTGCAGTGCCACTGACGTTTCCAACCTTCCCCACTGCTCCGATGTCCAAGATGTAAGAGCCAGGACCTTTCCCCATGGAAGCCACCTTGGTGGCCATGAGCTCGAAAACGAGCACACCAGCTCGCAGATGGTGCCATGGATGCATGTTCTCAGGATTGGCAAACTTCAAGCGTCCTGCAGCATAGGGCCGTCCTGCCTTATCCATCAACAGCGAGTCTGCGAAGTACATCTCAGCTCCGGGATTGGTGTCCTCTGAGAAGAGCTCAGCTGCGGCACCTGCCCTGTAGTAATCCAACACGTTCCACTCTTTTCTCCACTTGGCAGTGGCCTCCAGGCGAATCAATGCCTCCCTCACGTCATACTTTGAAGCAGCGAGGTAACGCTGGAGCAGCCCCTTCACATTGACAGTGAAGTATGGGTCATCAACCACTGCAGGATAGATCTCTGTTTTCAGTCTCTGCTCCAACACGGACCAATGCCTCTCCATATCTGCTAGAAGCTCTTGTCGCTCTGCAGATGCAAAGTCCATACCGACATTCTCTCCCGAAGCTCCAGGCGTTTTTGGTGTACCTGCCCTGAAGGGATTCCCCAGAAACGCCACAGCTGCGACTTGGCTAAGCAGCAGCAACGGAAGGGCAGCGGCGCTTCGCCGAGCTCGGTGGCTTTGTCTCATCTTGCGGAACATGGCTGGAGAATAAATCGATGGTTGAGAGACTTTTTTGCATATCTTCTTTAGATGTTTTGATCCCCTGTATCCATTTTCTAGTTGCATCCCCTGTGTTGTAAGTCTTCTTATGAATGCTGTATCTAGGCTTGATCCTGCTCTGCGTGATACCTTCCGCACATTGAGCCGAACTAAACCGGAAACATTGCAAGCACAAAAAGGCAATGGCACAACTGTACAAAAAGCTGAATCTGATCAAATAGAAAGCACATCTTTGTATAACAGCCTGCACAGCACAAAGGAGCTGAGCAAGACGTTTCCTAGAAGGGTAACGCTACGGCAAATGTAAAATCCCCCCATGCAGACTGGCAAGCGGTAAACACAAAGCCCTGCCATTTTCGTAGCTTGCTATTCAAGCCGTCAAGCCGAAGTCGTGAAACGGCAAAGACACATGAAGGTTTTCCCCATCGTCCTAAACTCTAACCGCTAAAAATTTGTGACATTTTGGAAAGCATTATAGCAGCTGCAGTACAGCCTGTCTAGCAGCAGTCAAAATCCCGTTTGGATCTCCCAAGCAGCAATGGATTCTGATCTTTTCATCCTGTAAAACCAATAGCTATGCTAGTCAAAAAACAAGCACACACGCGCACACATGTATATATATATATGTATAATATGTGTGTGTGTTTATATATATACATATGGCTACAAATTCTACTGAGCCATGAGGTCCCATGTTCTTCTTTGTTGTGTAGCCTTTATCCATGAATATCTACACATGAATAGCAGATGAATCCCCAATCAGCTACCATTCAGCCTGGGTTGACTCTGCTGTTCCAGCGGCTTCTCCGTTCTCAAGCGCGCCACAAAATCCTCTAAGCCTTGAAGGCCATCAGCCTCTGGGGGCCATGGGGGCCGTGGACTATGGGTTGATTTTGGGGTAACTGGGGCCCCTAGGGGTGGCTCCTAGGGGTATTCACCATACCTTGATACTAGCCATCGCTTGCCCCATATCTATGGTCAAATTTGGGTAGAAAACTCCCCGATCCAACTGATCCAACTTGCACCTGGCAGGCGATGTACTCCATCTCCCCTGCTCGCCACTGGTGGTACTCAGCAATCATTTGGGCCACCTCCGCACCTGTCTCAACCAACATGTCCTCTGCCTGCTGCTGACAAGCTTCACCACGATGCTGAAGGTTCTCAGCCATGGAGTAGATTTTGCCAATCATCTTTTGCGCCTTCACCTGTTCAACCTCAAGGCGTTGTTGTGTTCTCAGGATTTCATCTTCAGTCTGAGAAACCCAGAGTTGCAACTCCTGGACCTGCTTCTCAATGATTGCGGCTGCCGCTTGCTTGGTAGCTTCTGCCCTAAGTTGTGCTTCCTTCTCCACATGGGCTGCTCGATCTTCAGCCTCTCGCAGCTGAGATGCCTGACGCTTCTCAGCATCTATCACCTGACCGATCACGGAGGGGAAAGCAAAGGAAATTTAAACAACGGAAAGAACACCACCTTTCTCTGTCCCACTTTTGGGGTGCTATGCAAAGAGGAAACTTGGGAGTGCTCAAAGTGGATTGAAAGTCTGGTCCGTGTGCAGTGTCCATGAGTATCACTTGGTCCCAGACGTCCCAGCTTCCCTAGGCTTCCCTAGGCTTCCCTGGCCTGCTGCTGCACCCAAGCCTCCATCTCTTCGGTGCGACGCTTGGCATCTTCGATCCGCGCCTGGCTGAGGTCCTTGGACTCTTGCGCCACATCCTTCGCCAGCTGAATGGCCTGCTGCTTCCTCTGCTCAGCCGCTTCCACACGAGCACGTCCCTCCTCCCTGGCTTTTAACAAAGTGGCTTCTGCTGCTTGGATGCGAGCATGGCTCTGTCGCTTGGCTTCATCCAAGGTCTCTTGTGCCATAGCCAGTTCCAATCCATGTCTTTCCTGATCCCTCTTTTTCCTCTCTTCCACGGCAGCAATGGCACATGCAGCATTGGCACGTGCTTGTCTCTCCAGCGCATCTTTGGCTTCCAGGGCTTTGGCGATTTGTGCTTGAGCAGCCTCTGCTGCCAGCTCCCTCCGCACGGCTTCTTTGGTGAGCCGTTCTCTGGTGCCATTCACAGCCATGAAAATGTCATCAGAATATGGAAACCAGAACTTCTTTGAACAGTCCCTATAGCTTGTATAGTAGGTTGTATGTGCTTCAACCTGTTGTGCACCCTGTATGCGGCAATCCCTTCCTGAAATTTCATGCACGAATATTGATATTTTGTTGGTGTTCAGTGACCCCTATGCCGTTTGATGCTCAAGTGCTGCATTTGGATGCATTTGGGCAAGCCTCTGTGGTTCAGTCATTGTTCAACCCATCGACAGATACTTTTCATTGATCTGTCACATGATGCTGCGTAGCAGTACTACCTGTTTCAACAACGAGCAGAGATCAATCCTTGAATCTATTGGAGAGCCTCGTAAATAAACCCCTTGACACTCCGCATCTACGGCCCTCAAGTAATGCATCAAAGCCACTGGAGAGGTTGGCAGAAGCAACCTGTGCTTAGCCGGTTGATGTTCCCAACCCATCCCAACAAAGAATCTTTGATTGCAAAACATGTCTATTAATGTACAGCATTCACAAATGCAACCACCAACCAGTCATAATCCCATCCCCCTCATAAATTCAATACTCCCCTAAAACATCCTAAAACCATGTTTTTTTCCTCCAAGATCTACACATTTTTCGGACAAAACACCAGAATTGGGCCATCCACCACCGCCCCGGCCTCAGCAGCACGGCTGTAGAGCTCCGCCAGCTCGGAGCTTTCAGCGACTTTCACCTCCAGCCACAAAGGGTCAGTTGAGCCAGTCGAGAGTCGTTGCCCCTGGGGAAATGAAATGGAATGAATGAAGAAAGGAATTGGAGGAATAGGAACCAAAGCGGAATTTGGGGAATGCTAGCAGTAGGCGAAGTCTTTGTCGCAAGTGACCTGGGTGATGCTTGCCTTCCATCTCATTCTGCCTTACCCCACCTTGGCTAAAGTAAAGAGAAGCTTGGACACATCATCCATGGACCAGCTTGGTAGCGCCTCAACGTGGCCAGTCACGAACAAGTCAAGGGCAACGTTTGGCAAGAAAAACAAAAAATAGAAATGGAAATAATCAATACAATAAAGAAGCTAGATGTTGCACAGGGGACAACAGATTTTCTGCCAAGCTGCTGCAGAACAGGCTTTGCTCACCGTCGGTAAGATCGTTTCCGCCACCGCCTTGGACCTCAAATCTGTGCAGCCAGGCTCAGCAGCTTGGGACCTCCGACTATCTCTCAATAAAAACACAGCCATGCTATGAAAATTCATAGCCCGTACATCACTTAATGTTGTACATATATGCATATAGACATATATGACATATAAACATATGTACATACATACATATATCTAGTACATCACATAACACATAGGTCCACCCATCTGACCGCATCTGACTGACGATGCCCCAGTCTCAGGCCCCCACTTGGCACATGCCTCAGCGAGCTTCAGGAGGTGCCTCAGATCCCAGGATACCAGGATATCCTATGCCGTGCTCAGATCATCAGTAGAAGGATGTCTTTGGGGCAAATACGCATAGATTTCTAGGTACGCGGCCTGAATATGCGTGTATACTATACATATATATACATACACACATACATATACATTTACAGATACACATACGAATACATATACATATATCTATATATATGGTATACATATATATATATATACATATATATATATATACACATATATATATATACATATATATATTATATATACACTTACGTATTAGGCATATTTGTTGTTTATGTACTTCTTCAATCTTCTTCATCTATGTGTCGAATTAATTTGTGATATACTACACATCACTTTCGCCAATAATAGGAATCAATAGGGGGAATAGTCATGGGATAGATAATATTTGAGGTCCATCCAGGCCACATCGGACCTTTTTCCAGCCATGAGAACTTGACAAGGAAAGGTGTTGAAGGCAATCGCACCAACGGTGCCAGCCAATGGCATGGCTATATATGGCGAGTCTCAACATGACTCTCTCTCCCTCTCTCTGTCTCTCTGTCTCTCGATCTCTGCTTTTGTTGAAATGTTGAAACCACAGCCTGGACAACCTCTCGGAAAGCAATCCCAAATACATGAGCTCCTCACTCCGCAGGCAACGCTTCCAGGATGGCAGGAGACACTCTCTCGATAAAATTTGCCTTGGCACATCAGAGCTGCTCGTAGGCATGTCATGCCAGGCGTGCAGTACGGCCATGTGTACCTTGTTTGAGGCTCATGCGCAGGCTTTTACATCATCACCTTCGCCTTTGTCGCCCAAGCCTGGCTTGGAATTTTCATTCTCCACAGGCACCAAATGACACGAACGCACCCCTCTCTCTACGTTCAACACCCCCAACACCCCAACTCCAAACAGCTAACGCAGCTACCAACTTTCGCCACAATACCAACCCTCTCCTGCCATTGCCAGGGCCATGATGTGGAAAGGTGCTGTAGAGCAGAGCAGGCCAAGAGCCTCGTGGGCAGAATGGGGCGAGACATGTGCTGCAATGCGATTCTATGTGATAGTACTACATCCAGGCATCATCAGGCATCTGTCAAGTGTCATCATCTCGGCTGTTGTGGTCAGCGCAGCTTTTTCCTCATCAGTGATGTGAAACTTGTATGTCTACTGTAGTCTATCATTGATCTGGCATTACCCAAATCCGTCAGCCCAGCCTTTGTGCCGGTGTTGCCCACACCCTTTGACCGAATCTGAAACGCAGCTGCCTGCATAGCATGTTCCGGAGTAGAAGGTGAACTGATCCCCTTCGAAAGGGATGGCTTCACTGAACTCACTTCAGCAACAGGTACGAACCTCACAAAGAGTCTGTCAACATCTGTCAACCACATAAATCACACGTAAACCCCTCCTTCAGTCTCGATTCTTATCAGAGATTTGCCACTGCTTGCGAAACTATATTATATATCTGTTCGGCCCTGGCCTCGCACAACTCCTTCAAAGTCAAAATGCGCTGAGTAGTGAGTCGCGCTTCAGTCTTGGTGCTGCCAAGATTGCAGTTCTGAAGGCCGTGCTGGCAGTTGGAAACTAAAACTGGGATCCAAGGACTTTCGTGCATGTATTTTGATGTCATATCAACTCCTCTGCCGAATATGCAAGCTCTTTGCTGCAAAGGGCTATATAAACCATCTTCACGCAGAAAAACCGATCACCAAGCTCTTCACACTGTCTGCATGAAACTTGAGTACCATGTCGAAGAATCTCATGATGTCACCTTGGCATAGCAACTGACTCCACTCAGCTGGGTCTTAAGAGACACTGCGACCAAAATAGCTAGGGCCCCCACTTAGTGCTGCGCCCTGTGTGGCGGTCAGGCTGACTGAAGGCAACTATCCAGTCTACAAAGGTTAAGAAACCTGGTGAAAACAAGATCCAGGGTGTGATTCATCTTGAACGAAATGCAGTATACATTGCCGACAATCATCAACGCCAGAATGGGTTACAAATGAATACAAATGACCCAAAGTTCCAAAGTGGGGCACAGTGATGACAACAGAATTACAAGAGATATCATTTTGGCCACCGTGGCCACTGTGGCCACTGTGCATGTGCCTTCTTCTCCAGAGCACCAGGGACTGCTGCAATCACCTTCACCTGGAAGGCCCGGCACATGGGTGGCTGTGTAGTACATACATAATTGTATGAATTGTATGTACTAGGTACGCATGGATGTATGTGTGATGGTACTCTACAGGCATGCATATGTTTAGATGTTTTGCTTCTGCATGTGCATATTATACATATAGTGATCCACAATTACATGTACATTCATGCATCGACATATGCATATAGCCTATATACGTAGAAAGAAAAGTTGTTAACCACTGCTTCAATAGGATTTTACGTGTAAAACTTTTTGTTGGTTTCTTCAGCAAATAGTTATAGACATCAAATATACACATATATATATATATATGCAAAAATAAATGCATTTGCATATATATATATATATGCACACATATACATCAACATGGACAGATATGCATGAGTATACATCAAAATGTGTGTTGTTCAAGTGTCTACTACTCGCAGTCACTATACATACAAACATCTGAATTTACATCATGTGTAAAAAATACTGCTGGATATAAACATCTACCTCCCAGGCCGGACCCACCTGGACACGTTAGAATGCAAAGAGCAAGGATTGCCATGGGCTGAGATGGGCCAAGCAAATGGTCTAGGAACGGCTCCAAAAAACATCAGGTTTCCCCTACACCCTAGCCGCCCTAGCCTTAGTTTCCACCTTACACCAATCTTTCATCTGGGTTCCAAACACATGCATCCATGTGCTTGGCCAACGCCATTCCAGCCGGGTCCTGCAATCAACTTGGCACATCCATGCTGTGGAAGGGGATCATCTTACTGGGATGCGAGCAACACAAGACTGGTATCACAAACCTTTCCTCTCCATGGCAACTCGAACCAACCCCCATTCCCAGAAAGTGACACCTGAATCAGAAGTTGCCAATCTTCATGCACAAAAAGTAACGGGGGGTTGTCTAGAAAATTGGTAACCTTTTCCAACGATGAATCATCATTTTCTCTATCAAATTTGCCATTTGGGGTCACCTCTGACCCCATGTTACTTCGAATTCCACACCGGCCACCAAGGCCTCTGGTTTGTTGCCCAAGGAGCCAAGGAGCGCTTCAATGGCATCGATTGGCAATGCCGCAATCTGTCCGGAAACCAGCTGTCAAAGTACTTCAAAATTAGTTGGTTTTAAAGGACATCTGACATCTGATTTTGATATGTTTCATCAAGTTTCATCAAGTACGCAAGGAAAGTTACTACTATATAGTAAAGATTATGACGGCCTCAAATGAACCCCCCCGAATTGGAAAAGAATCGACCGCCTCGCTATCTTTGGCATTCGCAACAACTGTGGACGTGTCCACTGGAGTGCCAGCACGAAGGACAGCACTGTATAAAGCCTGCCCATTTAGAGGCAACAATGTTTCGTGATGCGTGAAACAAGACCAGTAATGAAAAGTGCCGGCCAGCCTCCGGAAAAGATGCCGTCTTGCGCTTGTGACGCGCTGTAGCCTGCACACACGGTTTGCTTCACCATGCATGCAGCAGGTGATCATTGTGGAACCAATGCTGAACAATGCCATCAAATCTGCTACCTCAATCTGTGCGGAGAGCTCTGACTTGACTTTCACACCCATGGTCCTTTCATCCTGAGTCATCTTCAGCAGCCAAAGATTCAATCCAAAGTGCAAATTAACTCTCATCCCCAAAAATGGACCATGGCCCAATGGTTCGCCCTGCCAATTCCAAGCGCAAACAAACACAACGTCGAAACTAAGTTCTGCGCGAACTCCCAGTCGGCTGGTCTACTCTGGAAGTATGTAACCTCAGAGGTCAACTTATGCGAAATTTGGCACTCTCGCACCACTCCCGCATCTGTTCTGACGGAAACTCAGCTCTTGACCCAAACTGGATTTTCCCATGGTGGTTTGAAAAGCACGCGGCGGAAATAAGAACGAACCTGAATTGCAGGAAATGTGAACCCACAATGAATTGAAATTCCACTTGCCTAACTTTGGCTCTCAAATACTTGGACATCAAACTGGTGCGTGAAACCTCACACCGGCCTTCGCGTCGCCCTTGATCTTGTCCACCCTGAGGTGGCACAAAGCCACCACGCATTTGAAGGAGAAACACAGAAACCAAGTTTCTGAGTGGACATGTTCTTCGTGCAAGCGAGGCTCGGCACAAAATTGGAGTTTTCGGACAACCCTTCCACAGCTGTCTTCACCACCTGCGCGGGGAACAACGTCACCATTCATCACGTGTTGACTCATGCAGCAAGGGACCTCATCCATGACTGCCCAGCCGGCTTCACCAACGGCCGGTTGAGCCAAAGCAGCTGACCATTGCAACATGAACATTAATTTGGCAAAACCACCTACTATGAAACTGTGTTGCATCCTGGCCCAGAACCGAAAATGCGTGAGCGGCCACCATATCTGATTATATTCTAGCTGTTTTGTGGCAGTTTTGCGAGTTTATCTTCGTCCACAAGTCGATGTGTCCGAGTGTATGTTTGTAAATTTGTTCCACGCCCACCCCCGCCAAATACCGTCACAAACCAACGTTGACAAAAATTGCTCAAACCAGCACGCTCAAGAGCCGCCCAGGTACATTCACGACGTGTAAGAAAAATGTGCGTTCCCTACAATTGTGGGGCTGGCCAAAGGCAGACCCCAGGTGTGTTTTCAAAGACTATTGGACCTTGTAAGGGCATAGGAAACACATTGCCGAAAATCATTGGCACAACGCAGCGGGCCAACGAGCTGGCAAATTTAAAATGAAAAAAAATACCGGACACAAGCGCATCCAGCAATTTTCAATGTCCGTCTCATCAGAATTTGCTAATTCGCATTGATCAAACATTTGGCAAAAGTGATCACATGGAAACCAGTGAACGAAAACAAAATCCAGGTCGATGATTTTTTGTTGAATTTGTTGTTTTTGTTGGCCTTGCTGCTGCTGTGATGTTTGTTTTTGCCCGGAACAACATGTCCACATTCGGGGGTTCTTACGGTAAGTGCGAAGGCCGGGGTTTGATCAGGGTGCTCCATCTGCTGGGCGCCGGGTTTCGTCTGCTCCGGCTCGTACGAGAATTCCCTTGCGAGATGTCCATGTGCATTTCGACTAAACAGGTTCGCACAAAATTTTTGTTGCGCTGTTTTTGTGGGTTATGTGATATATGAATTTCCGTGGCAGCCCGGGAATTTTGAGGTCTGGAGCGTCGTTTTGCATAACAAGTGCGAGAAATTGGACACTGTTTCCTCTCCATTGCCGGGGCAGTACTTTGAACATGTTGCTAAAACCTTGGCAAACGTGGGTCAAAATTTGGGGTGGTTTCCGGGGTCGTTTGCCCTGGCAAGCCCCGTATTTGGTGAATTTGGACGACGTTTCAAAAGGCCGAAAAGTTCGTTTTGTGAAATTGCCGTCATTTTGATGTAATGCATGATGATGATTTTGCATGGGTTGATTTTTGGCGGCAGGCGCAAAACTTTCCAGACCCAGTGAGAAGGCGTTAAAAAGTGTTGCTGGAGCATGGGTTTTTGAATTTTCAATGTTCATGTTTCATGGCGTCTCCATTTGGTGATAGTCTGACGAGTGCTCGCGCACCCTCTCATCACTTCATGCGTGTCCGATCGCTCAATGTGGCGCGGCGCGAATTTTAATATCGCTGGCGCAACTCTCTGGGTACTTTGTGCGGGCGCGGTGCTGCAACAAGGTGTGATGGCACACTTGGGCAATGGTTTGGCACCTCTTATGTGGATATTCTACTTCGAAACTTGTAGCCCCCGTCTGTTTGCGCATCGTTGGAATAGGCCATGGCTGATAGGCGAATTGGGCTGCGTGGGAAGGATACCAAATTAAATCACAATTTTGCACAACTATTGGACGTAAGATTTGCGAACGATTTGTTGTGGTTTCGATACGTGGAGATGTCGTAGTTGAATTTTTGAATTTTTTGGTGGCTGTTTTGGCCCATGTGGATGTTGAGAAAACTGTGCCATTGACCACGCAAGCACCACCACCAGATGCTGTCATGTGTGGCGCGGAATTTCGCATCAAGGTTGCCGATGCTCATTAATGATATTTATGGGTGGGATATATGGTCATGACCGAAGCATCGGCTGGTATCGATGCTCATGTGGAACACCATCCTCAACAGCTGATCACTCGGCCCATATTTTGCTTGCAACATATTGTTTAGGATGAAAATGTTTCAGTCAAACAGACCCTCCGATATTTCGAGACGGCTGTCACTCCGGTAGCGTGTTTAAAAGCTTGCCACCGTGCACTTCGCACCGGGACTGCGTCCAGATCAACTTTCCCTTTCTCCAGAAAAAAAACGCGCGTCATATTATCCATTGAATGGCAGCAAAGGTTCCAGGTAGGTTGGGTGGCGTTTCGAAAACGTCGATGCACTCTGAGAAACAAAGACGTTGCCCTGTACTTGCGGTTGAACGTTTTTGATGCTGTCATTCATTTCTCCTGCAGTCTTCTTTGGCGTGGCTACCTTGCCCTTGACGAAACTGGACAACCAATCGCTGGACAAACTGCAACGGAAAGTGTTTCGATTCTATACTTGTCGGCTGGCACGGCTACCACCTGAAAGTTGGTCGGAAACAATGTCCCGAATGAACCGAAAAATAATTTTTGCAATGGCAACGCCTGAGGGTGCAGACCTCACATTCGACCCTACTGAATCACATTCGGTCCTACTACAATTCAGCCCACACAGCGTCACATTCGACCGTGCTGAAATCAAAATACGCAACCCTTACAGCAAAAATAGACATTTCCCGGTTCACATTCGACCCTACCTCAACTGAAGCATCATGGAAACAGCCACTTTATGCGAGAAAACATAGGGTTTCGTGCGATTTCTCACTTCCAAGAATCAGCTGTAAACAGCAATTCGCCATAAAAAAAGCAGCCACTTTATGCGAGAAAAGAAATGGTTTCGTGCGATTTCTCACCTCCAGGAATCAGCTGCAAACAGCAATTCGTCATACTCACCATGTTCTTTCAAAGGCTGCAACATGGCTTACTCGTCTCTTTCTACCCCTGGGGACATCCATATGATCAACTACCCATTTAGGGTTTTTTGGGGGGAGGGGGGTTGCTTCACAACCAGCCATTTACGGTTTATTGGGGAAGGAAAATTCTACTTACATCATACTTACAACTTTCTTTCAAAGGTTGCAACATAGCTTACGGGTCTCTTTTTGCATCATCCTCCTCATCATCGTCATCATCCTCCTCCTTCTCATCACCTACTCCATCTAAGTAAATAAAACAAACACATCATGATCATCATGATCATCATCATCATCATCATCATCATCATCATGCATCATCATCATCATCATCATCATCATCATCATCATCATCATCATCATCATCGTCATCGTCATCGTCATCGATCATCACCATCATCATCCGTCATCCCCTCATCACATCATCCCGCCATCCCGTCATTCCAACATCCCCTCATCCTGTCATCCCGTCCTCCCGTCATCCCGTCATCCCATCATGCTGTCATCCCCTCATGCCGTCATCCCGTCATCCCGTCTTCCCGTCATCCCGTCATCCCATCATGTGGTCATCCCGTCCTCCCGTCATCCCGTCATCCCTTCATTCCAACATCCCCTCATCCTCTCATCCCGTCCCGTCATCCCGTCATCCCATCATGTGGTCATCCCGTCATCCCGTCATCCCGTCATCCTGTCATCCCGTCCCCCCCTCATCCCATCATCCCATCCTCTCGTCCTCCCCTCAACCCGTCATCCCGTCATGCCGTCATCCCGTCATCCCGTCCTCCCGTCATCCCGTCCTCCCGTCATCCCATCATCCCATCCTCCCGTCCTCCCGTCAACCCGTCATCCCGTCATGCCGTCATCCCGTGCTTCCGTCCTCCCGTCATCCCGTCATCCCGTCATCATGTCCTCATGTCATTATCATCATCATAATCATCATCATCATCATCATCAAAATCATCCTCATCCTCATCCTCAGCATCATATTCCATCATCCCTTTATCCCGTCATCCCGTCATCCAGTCCTCCCGTCCTCCCGTCCTCCGGTCATCGTCATCATCATCATCATCATCATCATCATCTTCTTCTTCTTCTTCTTCATCTTCATCATCTCCGCGCCTTCTTTTTCGCAACTAAAACCACCACTTTCTCACATTCGACCTTCCTGCAAAACGGGAGTAGGGCCATATGCGAAACCATTGCGGTAGGGTCAAATGCGAGGCGCGTGCCACGCATAAATGCAGGCCATGGTCACGTTAGATTTAACCAGACGACGGATGGCCCGAAAGCGAAGAGAAGTTTGGTGGGATATGTAACTGTAAAGATCTTAACGCATGAAACATAAATGAGGAAATACATGATAAAGGTATAAGGTGCATATAAGAATAAATGGCGTAAAGATGCGCATCTTTCATTGGAAGATGTGTTTGCTGTTTACATCAGTTTTTTGCACATGGAAGAGGTGAAGATGCGAGTATGCGAGGATGTGAAGATATGAAGATGTCAGTAGGTGAAAAGATGAGGATGTGATGAATATGTGAGGATGTGAGGATACGAAGATGTGAAGAGGCGGGGGTGGGAAGATGTTAAGATTTGATGAAGAGGTGGAGACGTGTGAAGATCTGAAGATATGGGGATGTGAAGAGGTGAAGATGTGTCAAGATCTGAAGATGCGGGGATGTGAGGATGCGAAAATGTGAGGATGTGCAAATATGTTGATGAGGAGGTGAAAATGTCGGCATGTGAAACTGTGAAGATCCGATGAAATGGTATTGCATTGCAGAAACGAAACGGCAGTGCGGATTTTGAAATGTGAATATTTCCAACTTTCGATCCGCGCCTGGGGGTTGCCACAGAACCTTTCAGAGAAAAACGTTCACACACGGACAGCTTTACAGACAAAACCCTGTTGCGCAAAAACAATTTCACACACAAACGCCTTTACCCATACAGGCTATTTTACCCCTTCTACACAGAGACTATTGTTCACCTTTTCCACAGATCCGGACACGAGAAATCGTTGACTGCACATGTTTCACCACCCACGAAAACTCACGGTTCCATCAACACCAAATCACAAACTTGTCTACCCACATGCGGCTGCACCACAAAATCCACACAGAGCAGCGTCACTACGACATTAAGAAAATGAAATAAATTTACATGTTGATTTCAGGGGTGGCCGAACAAGCCACGCAACGTACAAATAACTTGACGGAGAGCAAAGCAAACACTGCGGTGTGTCTTCAGCAAACCACGTGCCTGCGAGTCCACGCCCTGGACGAAAGCAGCACAAAGCCCATCCACCCGCGCTTTGCGCTTATCCTTTCTTTGCCCGACATCAAAAGCTTTGCATACCGCCGCAAGATTCTGACGACTCAAGCTTTGAACAGCATGCTGCAACCACTGCAAGTTGTTCCTAGCTCTCCACCATGTCAAAACCTACACTTCATCAGTCAAAACCTTCTTCAACCATGAACCCCCTTTGTCACTAGCATCATCGCAAAGCCGTTCAACGCTCGCTGAAAACAAATAGTCTGCAACACGCATGGACTCTTCGACCCAAATCTTCTGTCACAACCTCTCAACGATCCTCTTCACGTCATCTCCCCGCGCGAGCGATACTGATAACAAAAATGCAAGCGACCGCAACTCCTGCTCGTTCAAGGATTGCAACCCGTCATCCAACCATTTACGCCCACGCGTGACCGCGTCACGTTGCAGCTCCTTCAACTTCACGGACGCATCCATAGGAAGCATCAAAACAAGCAAACAAAGGGCAAAGTCTTGAGCCATGAAACCCCACCATGGCCACCAAACAGCAAAACAGGGAAAAAAAACATACAACAGCAAACCGCTGAAATTCAACTTCGCACGTACGTCACCATTCCTTCTGTACTTACAATGCGTGTTTCAATGACACCAAAGGCTTGGCACAGATAGTCAGTTTTTGCGCATCAAAAACATGAACCAACACAAACGTTTTTACACACAGACCCTTTTACACAGAAACACCTTTACACAAAGACAATTTTACACAGAGACCCTCTGCCACGCAGACCCTTTTACACACAAGCGCTTTTACACACAAACACTTTTACACACAGACCCCTTTTACACTCAGACCCTGTTACACACACACGCTTTTACACACAGACGTTTTTACACACAAAAACCTTTACACACAGACCCTTTTACACAAAAAACACCTTTTACACACAAGCGCTTTTACACACAAACACTTTTACACACAGACTCTTTCTTACACACAGACGTTTTTACAGACAAACACTTTTACACACAGACCCTTTCACACACAGCCCCTTTTACACACAAGCGCTCTTACACACAAACACTTTTACACACAAACGACGCACAGGCGCCTTTTCTCACAGACACTTTTACATATAGACCTTTTTACACACAGAAGCATTTATACACACACACACATTTTTTACACACAGAACCTTTTCACACAGACCCTTTTACACACAGACCCTTTTACACACAGACCCTTGTACACACAGGCGCCTTTATTAACAAACTTTTACACAGAGACCCTGTTACAGACAGAAACTTTTTTACAAACACACACACACACACTTGAACAGAAACATCATATCGAATTGGGTAGCTAGAGTGCATCATACGTGCAAAAAAACACTGCCATAAACTTGACAGGAGCGGGAATGGTGATTGGATGTGAGGCAGTTTGCGAAGTTCGGTGAATAAAGTTCCACGAGGTCACTGTTCCAGATTGCGGCAAACGTGCAAAAACATAAAAATAAACCATCGTCGTGCCGGTTCTTGGCTTCGCCGGTCGCCATAGACTGAACCTGAAAATAATGCAACTACGCAAAGCTGATCATGCTCTGCATCCCACACAATCAATAGCTTCGTTGGACGTGGTCCCTGATTGTATGCCACGTCCCCCTGCTAGAAAATATCAGTAAAACCTTTCGATACATGAATCAGAGTGGCAAAGTGACAGCGAAAAGTGGTAGAACTTTTACATCTATTCAGATGTTACACACACACGCCCCGCCGCAGCGGGGTTTTTTCAAAAGAACCTAGTAGCTCGCTTCGTGCGAAAGGGTTGCATCGCTGCCCGCCTTAAGCCAGAAATGGAAATCAGCCGAAAAGAGAAGAAAGAGAGGAGAGAAATGTAGGCAGATGTGAACACATGCAGGTGTGAAGATATGAAAATGTAAGATGTGCAAATGTAAGGTGTGCGGATGTGAAGATATGCAGATGTGAAGATATGAAGATGTAAGATGTGCAGATGTAAGACGTATAGATGTGAAGATATGAAGGTGTAAGATGTGCAGATGTAAGATGTGCAGATGTGAGGATATGCAGCTGTGACGATATGAAGATGTAAGGTGTGCAGATGTAAGGTGTGCAGATGTAAGGTGTGCAGATGTGAGGATATGAAGATGTAATAATGCAGCTCCTTTATTATGAAAAACCCTTCGCAGACGCTCTCGGGAAAAAGAGGTTTTGCTGCAAAAAAATTGCCTTGCATACTTCTTGGGTTGCAGCAAGCACCTCCCGGAATTCAACCAATGTCTAGCAACCCACTACTCCCCATGAACCCAGGATTAGGCAACGCACATCACAGCGATGGGATGATGATGGCTTGATTTTAGCCACTGGAACAAATCGAGTGCTAACAACGCAGACGCACGCCCCGAACAAACTTGTGACACTTCGATTGTCCTTGCATGTTCTGGCCTTTGGTTCTTGCGGACTGCCACAAATGGTTGGGTTCCAACCTTTTCGCACCCATTTCCCTAGAGCACAGTTCCGATTCGGCGTGTTTTGTTTCCGGGACAACGGCTGTGATACTTTGATTGTTCCCTGCCAGGTGAGGGGTTTCAGATTTTATCAGACGTGCCCGTTTGCATCCTCCTTCTTCTCCTTCTCCTCGTCCTCGCCGGCTCCAGATCGCAGTGGGCAGTGCCGGACTTCGACTGCCAGCTCCAGATCGCAATGGGCACTGCGGGACTTCATCTGCCAGCTCCAGATCGCATTGGGCACTGCCGGACTTCATCTGCCAGCTCCAGATCGCACTGGGCACTGCCGGACTTCGTCTACGACTTCCAGATCGCATTGGGCACTGCCGACTTCTTCCGCGACTGCCCGATCGCAGTGGGCACTGCCGGACTTCAGCCGCGACTGCCAGATCGCAGTGGGCACTGCCGGACTTCAGCCGCGACTGCCAGATTGCAGTGGGCATTGCCGGACTTTAGCCGCGACCGCCACATCGCAGTGGGCATTGCCGGACTTCAACACGTATACATGCCAGAAAGAGTGCCGGAAGGAAGGTCAAAAGAGATGCCACATAGAACGCCAGAAAGAATGCCAGAAGATATGCCAGAAAGCATGTCAGAAGCTATGCCAGATAGAATGTCATATACAATGCCAGAAAGAATGCCAAATAGAACGCCAAATAGAATGCCAGAAAGAATGTCAGAAGATATGCCACATAGAATGCCAGAAAGAATGTCCAAAGATACGCCAAATAGAAGGCAGAAAGAATCTCAGAGTATACCTCAAATAAAATGTCAGACAGAACGTCAGACCATATGCCAAAGAGAATGCCTGATAGAATGGCAGGAGGAATGTGGGGAGAGGACAACCTTGATGAAATCTACAGACCCTCTTCTTCACTGCCGGAAGATTTAGCCAGAAACGATGTCAAAATATGTATCACACTATATGCCACATCAAATCTCCTGGTGGAATCACTCGGAGAAAACGGATTTTTTTTTTCACCAGCTGCTCTGTATGGATCTACGTAACGGGGTTAATATAACGATGAATTAAACATTTGGATGTGGCAATGCGTCGTTGTTTGCGGTTTGTGGTGAGCTCTCCACGAAGTTCTGATTGGAACGTTCCGTGGCATGAAATCTTGCACATGCGAAGCTTACGGGTTCCAGCGCGCATGTCCGCTGCACACATCAAACCGTGCGGAGTGCAGTGTCTTGAAAAGAAAGACGATTCATTTCATACGCTGTTGCCCTGCCTACGGACCGTGGGTGGGCACGGTCTCCAGCTTTGGCATTGGACACCCCAGAGGCGACAGTCAATTGGACAAATGTCGCCAACAAAAGCTTTTGGTCGCTTCAAAAAAAACTGCCTTCCACCCCCTTCCTCCGCTATCCTCCTTTTCCCGCATCATGTGTCACACATGTTCCATGGTGCCCCGGTATGTTGACATGTGGTGCTTTCCAGTTTTGATTGCCTTTAACATTTGCGAACCGCTACTCGTTTCACGGTTTCCCATGTAAAACGCTGACGCCAAATGACGTGAACCAAAGATTTTGGGCTACAAAAAGTCCTTCAATCTCCGGAGGACGGATCCCAAAAAAGTGGAGGTGGACAAATGCAGACAACCAAATAACGCGACAATGTGCTTCCGTTGGTGAAAACCGCTGCGAAAACAACACGTTCGAGCGCCCTGGATTGACGATTTTGTTGATTGTGTCCGTCAGCACGCTTTGGCACCCCAATTCATTTTTTCTGCTCTTGGTCGTAATATTTCTGCAGCAAAGGATGTCCAATGTGCTTGACCTTTGACACTTATATCGCTTCGACACGTTTTTCATCGAAAACAATCTTTGCATATGCCGCATATGCATCGATTGCCTGACATGCAAGCAAAAACACCGTTCATCGAAGCAAATTTGGAAGTCGAATTTCCGACGATATTGGCGGATGGAAAAGCCAAGATGGAAAGAGCCACAGGAAAGAAAAACTCAGACAGGTGAAAACAAGAGCCAAAAAAATCAGACAAGAAAAGTTCCAGGCGCGCGAAGAAGTAGGAAAGTCGCGAAACATCGTGTGTTTCCAATGTTTCGTGGCTCCGGGGGGTCGAAAAGCAGGCTCGCTAAAGCAGCGGGTAAGGAGCCAGAGCCATCTGGGCAGATGATGAATCCAAAATCGCACGCCCTTGCAGCGCGAAACACTTTTGGAAGTTGAAATCTGGAAAAAAATGTACCGCGTTGTGGCGCGAAGCACATTTTCGCGAAGCACATTTTGAACTCAAAATAGCCCAAAAAAAAGGCCATTGTCGGACGGACCACTTTTGGAAGTTGAGATGTCGAACCAATGCACACTGCTGTGGTGCGAACCACGGTGGGAGGTCAAAAAGCCGGACTATACTGCCATACGCTACGCTACACTACCTTACATTGCACTACACGACATTACATTGCAGGATACGACACCACACTACCTTACACCACACCACAACGGCCTCTACAATTGAAACTAAGGGCATTACCAGAACCATAACTTCTACAAGCACTACCACGCATACAACTACGATAACTGCCACTACAGCTACCACTCCCACCTCCAGGACCTATACCATTACAACCACAACGTCCTACCATGACAACTGCGCCTAACAGCATGCGTTCAACCACGATTTCACCTACACAACCCCACAACTCCATTACAAACGGCATTCTGCACTGCACTACCCTGCAACCATGGTACGGTACACTTTATCGCACTACACCCACAACTACAGAGACACTGATAGCTACATTCAAGAGTACAAGCACAATCACAACTACAACTGCACTCACAACTACCACTACGCCTGCAACTGCCCGGGCCCTACAACAACATTACAACTTACACGGCGCTGCCCCCAAACACTTGTCAGTCCATCAGTGGGTTCGCTATGCCATCCCTGATTCACAACAACCAACTTCTCCTATAGGTTTCCTATCCTTGAAATTTCCGCCACCACCTCATGCGGTGGTACTGATACTCTATGAATCTAAAATATTTGTTCTCTTGTTAGCCATCCAAAACATGGGAGGGAACACGGTTTACGCACAATTGTCACCTAGACAATCTTTTGCAAGAGCGTGCGGGGGCATTCCGCAACACACACGCACATACTTTCACATGTCTCCGGTCAACGGCATGATGTTGCCGAGCAATCCTCCGCTTAGAGCGGTGTTTGCGCACACCATTTCCTCCAGCCAGTTGCCAGGTTTAGCTAGTCAGGATGGGTAATTGCAACAATGCCAAGCTATGACTCCCATGTGGCCAGCCCCCGTTTTGGTTTGGCCTTCCACAATTATCAAACGAATACCAACACGCACGAACAAACGCTACCACTCCCACCCCCGGCACGTAAATAGAGCATTCATATACGGGTCTTGTTGGAAAAATATAAAATCGTATGTCCATAGAAGAAGGAAGAAAAGGAAACAACATGAAACAACAAGACAAGAAGAGAAGAAGGGAAGAAAGAAGGGAAAAGGGGGGAAGAGGAGGGGGAGGAAGGGGAGGAGAAAGAGAGGGAAAAACGGCGACCATGATGCCTGACATGAAAGACAGGAGGTGGGGGAGACCAAAAGGCGGCTGAGCCCCCCTCACCCTTTTGCAAGATGCGCCCAGGACGACGCCAAGAAAGGGCGAGGTGCAACTGTGACTTTGAAATGAAGTTTCACATCTTTGAAAATTCCATGTCATGCCAATATTTGCCAAAAGCAACATGGACTTCAGCTACCAAAAACTAGGTTTCGTGCTGGAATTCATCGTTCGGAAGGCTGTACCAAAACACCGCAAATGAAAACGTCAATGATGAATCACAATAAATTGCTCACAAACATCGGATTGACATAATCTGCAACATCCTCGCAGTCTTGCGTTGGACCCAATCGTTCCGACCCAAGGTATGTGGTTTCAATTTTTTCATCACAGAGGTTTTTCCATTCCCATTTTTTCGCAGGGAGTTCCAATCATTATTTCGTACTATTTGGGTTTATTTTCTTGTTCCTGTTCGAATCCTTCAAGTGTTAAAGATACAGCTACCATTGTTGCGACCATCGATCGTACCTCAAAATATTGTTTCGCAAACAGTTTTTCCAACCATTTGATCAAACAATTTTTTTCACCGCAATTTTTGTTATTGTCATGATTGGGTAGTTCTTATTTGGCGGAGATATCCAATGAGCGAAAACAGTTTATGTTTGTCCTGCTGGTTCCCGCGCTAGTTAGGTTGATCCTACCCCCTCTGTTAAAGTTAGTTCAAAGCACCACATGCATGGTCAGTCAATCACCGTGACCCGACCATGAAAAATGTATACCCGATTTTTATCGACTGGATTAAGCAACGCATTTGTACTATTGCAATTTGTGGACAGATGGGTGCAACCAACTACCCGTTGCACACTTCGCATGGGCCCCGGAATTTGGTGATTGGCAGGTGATTGCCTTGGATCTTCAGCAATGTCATGTGCGGTTGGTTTGGGACCTTCATGACTTTGTCTCAAATGTATGTCTATCCACTTCCCAATTGTTTTCCTCGATTGTTTGTCGTCTGGCGCTTGCTATGGTTTGCCTGCGTTGTGTTTTGGTTTATGCAGTGTTACCACGGCACCGCGGCACGGGCAGTGCCACGGGAAACGCAAAAATACATGTTGATCGCATGTGCACGGTTTTGGGTGAACTGGATTGTGACGCATTGTTCAAACGTCCACATGCGAATCAGCAATTGGAATCGTTTTTGCCAACTGAACGAAAACCATGCTAACATTTTTGACGTTTTTCAGTGGCCATCATGTCAGGGTATCTATGGTGGGGGTGGGGGTGACAATAGCGGTCAGAGAAGTGTTCATCCATGTTCGCCTACATGATACTATAAACACTGGATTTTTTACGTTACATGATGTTACAGGCACAGGAACTCACACGTTAGATGCATCTTGCATGCACACGAGATGTCACGGTACATGATGTTTTATGCAGAAGAGATGTCATGCGACACGACTTTTACATGCACAGGGACTGTCACGTTACATGTTTGTTCCATGCACACAAGATGTTACGCTACGTGCTATACGCAGAAGAGATGTCATGTTTCGTTACGTGGTGTTTTTATTTAGTGAGAAGATGTCACTCTGTCACTCTATAACATTTTGACATGCAAAATCTCAGGCACAGCAGCACATCAATTAGGCAGCAAATTTGTGAAATGAACAAGAAATCCGCATTCTTTGAATTGTTCTGTGTTTTTCCCATCCAATCATATCGTTGTCACTCATATGATTTCATTACAAGAAAAGAACTGTCAACCGAGGCGAAAGAAAAAAAACTGTCAAATTGGGCGCCCAAACCCAAAATGTTGCAAGATGTCTTCCAACATGCCATCCGGCAATTTCGGAATGTTTCTGACACAAAAAAAACGGTTGTTTTGGCTTATGGGGGTTTATGTTGTTTCATTTCTCCAATACGTTCAATCGCAAAACTGAGATTGTGAACTACATGGGGCAGCAAGCCTTGTTTTTTCAAAACGTGATGGTGCACAAATACAATGACAAACATGATGTCATTTGCTTGTTTGTCATTGCAAATGCCTTTGCAAATCATCGGCGTCAAAACTGTGTGTTGTTTTCGCAATTTCATTTGAAGTTTGTTGTCCCAAGGCACATAAAAACCAATGGCCACGGTTTTCTTGCAGCCAATGTTTCAATTTGAGAAATCCACGCGTTTTGTGACAATATATAAATCAGTTTGTTTCACTCGACGTTACCATGTCCAATGCTATGACATGAATTTTGTGGCCAAAACGTGTAATTCCTAAACAGTGTGTCCCCACTGAGGGGTTCTTACGGTAGGGGTAAGTGCCTGGCGTGGTCGAGGTGCGCGCCATTTTTCCTGTAAATTTCCATTTAATGTGTTTCATCCTTTCGTTTCGACTGCGCAGGCTCGCACAAAGTGCTGCCCTCATTTCGTGGTCGGATCTGGGGCGCGCAGATTTCTCGTAAATTTTCGTACAAAAGTTCCTCTCTGAGATGTCCATGTGCGTTTCGACTGCACAGGCTCGCGCGGATTTGCGGCGCGACGGTGGCCATGTCGAAAGGTATCGTTTTACCTGCGTGCCGTGCTCGTTTTTTGAGTTATGTCCATTTCGTGTGGCAAGTGTGGGACATTCGGGGCATTTGGAGGTCGGAAACGTCGTTTTGTGTGGCAGGCGCAGGACAAATGGGACTTTTCAAAAAGTGTGGCAGGTGTGGGACATTCTGCGCGTTGCTAAAAACTTTGGCAAGCGTGGCTCAGAAGGAGCGGTGCTTTTGGAGCTCGTTTTTCGTGGCAGGCGCAGTATTTGGTGAACTTGGAGGACGTTTTGAAAGGGTCGAAAGTCGCGTTTTGGGAAACTGTCGTCGATTTTGATTTTGGACCTGATGATGATTTCGCGTGGCAGGCGCAATACTTCGATGACCCCGGGCTCATTTTTCGTGGCAGGCGCAGGACTTCGTGGACCTCGACAAGAAAGTGGTCATCCTCAACATCATCATCCTCCACCTCACCATCCTCAAAATAATCCTCCTTCACCTCGTCATCCTCAACATCATCATCCTCAACATCATCGTCCGCAACAGCATCATCTTCATCTTCATCTTCACTCTGCGTCTGCATCTTCATTTTCATATTCAGTTTCATCTTCGTCATCATCATCATCATCATCATCATCATCATCATCATCATCATCATCATCATCTTTATCATACATTATCATACATTACCCTCACACCCCCACACTGTTTGGGGTCTCTTGCTGGGATGTCTTATGGTTTTTTTGGCAACATGGACATGCCTGTTTGAAGAATTTGAATACGAAACATCTGACAAAATTATGCGATGTCCTGGGGCAATGCAATAACGTACATCAACCCACTGATTTAAATGGGTACTGTACATGCTCATTGCAATTGAACATGTTTGGACCGCATGCGGTGGTTTCTAACATGAATTTCCTGTGACCATCACATCGCAAGATTTTTTGGAACGCAGTAAAATGTACCATAGCGCCAAAACAATGGGCAAAAATGTGTCTGCCTTGAAATTTGAATCGTTTTATTTTGTTTTGCGTTCCAGCAAGTAGCGTGTGCTTGCTAACCAACCAAGGGGACCTTTTTGAAACCATGTCTTTCCAACGCATCGCTTCTGAAACCATTGCCCCATAGAATTTGCCCTGGAAAATGTGAAAAACATATTATTGGCAAGTTGCAATACTTCTCAACAACTGCGAACAACCGCGAACGACCATCAGCAAACCGTCCCAGCGCGAAACCAAAACATGACAACAACATGATGCAGGTTCGTTGTCACACCCTTACCCCCCCACATACCACGGCATTTTTTCCAAAACCTGATTTGTTGCCATACCACTCGCGTGAAATTTAGAGCACGGCGATGGGCAAAACCATTGAATTTGGCCGCGCCCGCACTAAGATTTTCTTTCCGCCTTAATCTTTATATCACCTTGGTGATTTCTGACTGTCACCGCAGGATGTGTCAAAACTGATCATTACTACATTACAATCAAACAAGTCATCGTGGTGATGTCACCCCTTTTCAACTAACAAAGTGCGCCACAAACAAGACAATTAAATCTGGACCCGCAAAAGGAAAGAGTTTGCCGATTCGATGAACTGCGGCGGATAATGTAATGACCGATTCATCAAAACCATTGAAATCCAAGAAATTGAACCACGTCGTGTTTGACAGCATTGACATTGCACGCCTCTTGCCGCTAACATGCACATGTCGCATTGCAAGTTCCCAAATCCACAGCCCACCTGTTGGATTGTGACCAAATAAGATCCAACAAAACATTTGCCTGCGTCCACCTTGGCAACTATAGAAGGCACGATAAAATCCACAAACCCATGTCAAAGTCCATCAGCGGGGCAAAGACTGGTGAAGAACAAATTCCGATGGTGCCCCCAGCAACAAGTGCCGATTTTGATCAGCTTTGTGCACGTAAAGTCATCGAAGATGTGTTTTTTTTTGCGATAATCGTTTTTTTACGATAATCGCACGTCCTCGTTGTATTTTGGTCTCTGGCACAACGATATTAGAAACACAAATTGCGGACAAATACAATGCCTCCAACATTCACCTCAGCGACCATTACTTTTCTAAGCACCAATCAATCGTGCATTACCATTGTGCTTGCCCACTTTCGATTCTCAAAGTGAAGAAACGAGCAACAAAAAACAAGGTGAATGTCAACGTGGAACCGTTCTTTCAAGATGGCCTTCCAACCAAGCCAAATCAAGACGCGGACAAAATCAATCACATGCTACAATTTCACTTTTGTTTTTAGCTTGGAAGTAGCGCACGCTGGCTCACGGCCTGTGTCAGTAGACAATAAAATGAAGTGAAAGTAAATACAAAGTTTCACAAACAGGGAACGACTACCCACGCCCGGCTCTCAGAAGTACCCCGCGATGCAATAGGCCAAAAAAATCCTTCGCCATAAATAATAAAGCCATCCATAAAGTGCAATAAGGCAATAGAACGAAAAAACCCGTCCAATGTGAGTCCTCCTTTGACCCAAACTTGTCGCGTCATCCAAATTTCGCTGTAGAACTTGGGCTTCCGGCGAAGTACCTCATGTTCGGGCTTGGCCAATGCATCCCGCATCAGTCGTGCGGGAGAGGCAGGCCAGTCAATAAGTCTCTATTGCAAAAGAAAGTGCATATCTTTGTAAGTCATTGACAACAGCATCAGTAGATCCCCGGTCACCACTTGGAGGAGAAACTTGTAGAGAGCAGCATGGTCGTTCGAAAAGTAATCAGGCATGTCGACTCATACCATATGCGTGTAAACTGCATCATCCCAATGAGGCAGTAACGCAATCCACTATCAAGCATGGGGCGGGTCCCCCACCCTCCCAGGGGGGACCGCACCATGAGATCACATGCTGCAATTTCACAAACATCATTTTGCATGCAAGTTCAAAAAACTGGGCAAGTCACTTCACGATTTCGCCAAACTGATCAAAATGTGTCTTCTGCTGAGTTTCGACAGCAGTCACTGTCAACATGGAATCTTCTCCATTTCAAACTTCCAAGCTGACCTGGACATGGGAATGTATGTTGTTCTTTCTGAGAAAACCTGAGGGATGAGCTTTGCCGTGTTCCTTTCTTCCTCTTTTCCTCTGCGGGGGGCCTTGAAACATGATGACATACAAAAAATCATCTTGTGCCACAATGAGTTTTAACGGACCTGGAACAAGCGTTATTTTTCAACCCACAAAACAGGGTTGCAAGTCAAGAATCAAATCAAAGCATGACAAAAACAAATTTTCAAGGCAGCGCACGATGCCTCTCGGCTTACATGACCAAAACGAGTGAGACGGAAGGTCAAAGAAACAAATCAAGGCGCAAGCAAGCGGAAAGCAGAAACGATGAAAGCGAGAAAGCCAAGAGACAGAAGGAGCCCCCGAAGGGGGAACAAAGGGAAGTCAGCGACGAAAAGACCAAATTCACTTTGTTTGTCTGCTTTCGTTTTTTCCCACAAAAGATAGAAAATTGCGACAGATGTTTGCGCTATGGAGAGCAGGGTGAAGCCATCCAAAGTCGCTGTGTGCTTTCTGTCACGCAACAAACAAGCGCATGCTGCCGTGTGCATTGCGTCTAAATTTGGTTGCAGCTGCATTAGCGTGCACAAGCTTGCGTTGCAACTAGATGCGCAAAATATGCAAACTGGAATCCGTATGGCAAAAGCAATTGTGCCAACTGAACCTATGCCTTGCTTTTCATCGAAAGATGTTGTAAGGGCTTAGAATTTAAATAGGTTTTTGAAGTGACAAGATTGCAATCTAAAGCTAAGCACCAAAGGAGAAAAGCGCACTTTTCAAGCTCAACATGGTCGCTGGGCGCAGCACAGCAATACATGCAATGCTGAGTGTTCTCACACCAATCATTTGAACATGCATGGAAACCAGATTCAATAAGTGTCCTGACATCGTTGTCTTGGCTAGGTGGGAAAAAGCTTTCAATTCTGTTCGCGCGAGCATGCACAGAAATTCACAAGTGAACGTCTGAGTGGCATGCAACATTGCTGAACACACAAATCACGTGGATATACTTGGAGACCCGAAAACATCCCTGCCAATAGCCCAGAAAACATCCCTACCAAAATATATACAAATTGGATTCAAAATATTTTCTCTTTCTCTCTCTCTCTCTCTCTCTCTCTCTCTCTCTCTCTCTTTTCTGTTTTTATACAAATGTATATGTACACATATACGTATATATGTGTATATATATATATATTGAAAAATGTGTATATAGACGTGCTGCAACATGTTTCAACTATCTCCGAAGGGCAACCAATTCCGATGTCGATTTTTCAATTAGATGGCAGCATTAAAACGTGCAAGATGTTACAGGTGGATTTCTATTGTGTGGTTTGTTGTTACTACTGCAACCAATTCCGATGTCGATTTTTTAAAAAATAAGTAATTCTTGAAAGATAGCGCGCGGAAAATTTTTTAGGATCATGCAAATAGAAAATCCTGGACCGTTTTCACCTGCAGATACGCACACAAAATCAAAAAATAAAAAAACAGGATGTTTTGATGCGAGTGAATTTTTGGAACACTAAATTACAGTTACGAAAATCATTCACAAACCTGAAATGTTGGGCCAAGATTCAGCTGGCTTATGATTTGCCCATAGTGTTCCGTGGAGAAATGCCACTGTACTCACTGTACATCCATCAGAAAAAAATGTTTCTTGACAGATCGTCAGATCTCCTCTTTTTTTTTGCTCGGAATAAGCGCACGCTGGCACAAGGCCTGTGTCACTTGTCAATTTAATGAAACAAAACAAGAACAAAATGAAATGAACAAGCCCGGCGCTCAGTACAGATCCGAGACGAGGAAGAGACCATCCGAGAAAAAAGCGATGCCAATCGACCATCAACCATCCATAGAGATGCAGAGAAGCCAAAGAAGATCCAGTCATCAATGATATCGATGCCAGCAGATCGTCACCACCATGGCACTCAACATGGATTCCGAAACGACCATCATACCGGAGGTCATAGTAGTCCAATGTGCCCACACTGCATCACCCGCGCCCAGCGGGGAGAGGTGGCAGAAAATTTTGACTACTGGGGAGGCCCACTCTGAGGGGTCCATTATTTGTAGGGGTTTTCAAGGCTGAAAATCAGCTTGCTCAAAAGAGCAGAAGCGGGCCTACCTGTAGCTCTTCTAGTTCAAATAGCTGGGTCTTGCCAATCTCTGGGCCATGGGACAGGCCGATCCGTATCGGCAAAG
>BGPT01000312.1:0-27674 GCA_003297045.1 Symbiodinium sp. clade C Y103 | reverse complement strand
GATAGATATAGATAGATATAGATAGATATAGATAGATATAGATATAGATAGATATAGATAGATATAGATAGATATAGATAGATATAGATAGATAGACAGACAGATAGATAGACAGATAGATGGATAGATAGATTGATGGATACTGATAAATGTGATATCGGAAAATGTTCTGTATTTCACCTCTGAAAGCTTCGTTGGCAGCCCTGTTAGAGGAATATGAGAGTTATCGTAAAATTCGGATTTTTTGTTGGGTACTCAAAGGTCAACTACGTTTGGTCAGCCATGCAAGAACAAACACTAAACCTCAAAACACTTTTCAAATCGGGGAATATGAGCCAAACACATTTTGACCACTAGTTTTATGGTAATATTTGGGATTTTTATAGACCTATAGACATATAGAAATACAGTGGACATATAATAGATATACAACAGACATACAACAGACATATATTATAAGGGACATCAAATTGACTTATAATTGACATATATCATATATCATACATCATATATCATATATCTATCGATCACTAAAAAACATCGAACACCGAGGCCTGAGGATCCTGGTGTTGTGATCGGTCCTCAGGGTATCCGCTACGTCTTGGGGGAGGTGTGGATCTGTGGCATGACTCAGCTGACCATCTCAATAGTTCTTAACTTGGCATATGGATGTGACTGAGTTATCGTTTTTTTTTGACTTTGGAAGACCAAGTCATGCAGTGTACAACGGCATTTCTTGGTTCAAGTGCCTTTCACCAACGGAATACTCTCCAGGCAGAGAAGCGTCGCGAAGATCCCGCTGAGCTGCCGGAAGTCACTGCACTTCAGAGCTCAGGACTTTGGCAGGCCCAGTGAACACTTGGAGGCTTAGCACACCAATAGGCACTATCCCAGAATTAAACTACACTAGAATTATTTCAAATTGGTCAAAAGATATATGACAATCACACGCTCCAGCACTCGAATTCGGGACGTTGCTTTGACAGGTGGCAGCAGCCGCTGTGGCGGCTGTGGCTGCTTATTTGGCCTGGCCCTCTGACCTGGGTATTTGGTTGCAGAGCTAGGCATGGTTCATTTCCACCGCGTTTGATGCTTTGGTGCAGAGACTCAGTACCCAGTCCTTGCATGTCCTTGTCCAAGACGGTACTTTGTGGACTCGAAAATGAGGATCAACAGGCTTTCTGTCTTTATTTTGCCCACCATGAACCCTTGTCAAGAAACGCCTTGGTTGAATCGTGGAAGGTGCGTGAAGGTGCCAGATCTCATCAGATATTGGCGTCTAAGGTCTTGCCCGGGATCATGCAAGCATCTCCATTGGTTGCATCCTTAGATCCTTTCAAACCACTTCCGGCCTCGAGTGGGACGGCTCTCATGTCATCACATGTTGCGACTGCTATGATGGTGAGATATGGGTGAGCATTGACGGTGATGACCCAGTGATGACCACCATGAAGGATGTTGGGTGTGGAAGGAGCTGCTGATCATGGTGACTACAGTGACCAGAGATACTCCAGTGACTGCTGGTGCACCTCACAATACCCAGGCATCCTTCACCTCCACCAGTGCTCCAGCCTTGCTGGCAAAATTTCCGTGTTTTCGAGCAATCTGGATCCTTCAGATCCGGAAAGATGGACCAAGATGCTTGATTTCATCATTGACATTGTGACATAATTGTAAGTATAATATGTTTTTTTTTTTTTTATGTGATATATTTTGCCATGGGATGTGGACATCTCACCGTGGCCTCTGCTATTCTCACTATTCTCACTATTCTCACTGGCCACACCCCTTGGTTTGACGCATGGCCGGGACTTCCAGGTGACTCGCACCAATGTGACCATTGCCCGAAGCTCAGCACGGGCAAACCCTGGTCTTCTTCCGGATCGATTCCTTCGTTGCCTTCAGGTGTTTGCAGTTACATTTCTTGTGTGCAACACAAGAGTGACAAACATTGTTTGCACTACTACACATGATATCATCAATTGGAGTGTGACTTCAAACTCGGAAGAAACCATACCTACTCAGCAGTAGTGAACGACATTGCCACCTGTCTTTTCAGAAATGACTGGGTCTTGCCTTGAGGTTGAGACGAAAAAGACCTTGCCAGACGGCTCCACTGCCAAGATCAGTGAGAGAACTGTGAGGCGCGAACTGCAGCTCTTGAAAGCCAATGGCAAGCAAAAACTGCTATCATGTTCTATCGAAAGTAGCCGTGGAAGCTAAATCTGTCAGCAACTGTCTGCAATTCTAGACATCATGGGGTTGAAATTCTGTCAGACTTGTCTTCGAGGCGAGAACGAAATGTACCTGGCAAAGCTCCAGTGGTGACGGCATCCCTGGCATAAGATTTGCCAAGATTTGCCAAGGATGCTGTGTTGAAGGTCCATTTTCTTAACTCAAGATCAGGGTGTCAGGCTGGTTCGATCCATACATCTTGGAAATCAAACCCACAGATTTGGTCCCTACAGTCCCTGTCACGACCCTTGTGGCGGCATTTTGACCTGTTGTTGCTTTGCCGTGAAACACCGAAGGTTTCCCTTGGGAAAGGAGATTGGGTAAGCTATGTAGTGCAGGTCCACTGATTTTGTGGGTCAGGAGCCAAGGCTAACACTGCTGAATTCGAAAGGCTTCTTCCTCGAGAAACATGAGAATCAGCTGTAGAACTGAAGTATTCCCAGCTAAGATCTCCAAAGTGTATGCCAGATGAAAGATATTGGTTTTTGTTGTGCCAGGAACGAACCACCCGGACGGAGAAGGCAGGAACGGGTTGAGGTTCCGGTTGCCGAAAGCTGGAGAATGCCTGCATCCATCCAAAGTTCAAACAAATGTTTGAGATGTAGGTATCGTTGCACTCCAAAGATCTGGCAAAACAAACTGCAGCAATCATGAAAGGAAAGAACCGGCGTTGAACTGCGATGCTTCCGCCGCGTCTAGGCTGTTGAGGCCTGAAATCATCCAAAGACTGGAGAAAGTCAGAGAAGCTGTTTGGCACATAGCACAGCTGCAACACCGAAGTCTACGCCATGAATCAACCCGTACCACGTATACACATGTACATACCATATATATATATATATGACAGCAAGCACTGAAGAGGATTTTCTGCCACTCAAGCTCATGGTTCAAGGGTTGTGGTCTTTTGTCCATCTGGCCTTGGAGGGAGCAAGGACTAACGGGTTTGGCTGGGGTTGTCCTATCTACTGTGTCCAACCTAATCTTGCCATCATCATCCTTGTCTTCCTCATTGGTTTCATCTCTGGTGCCATCTCGGTACCCTTGGCCATCTGGACTTTTTGGACTCATATCGGCCAGTTCATCCATCCACCATCTGCTGCTGCTCAGGGCCCTGTTCCCAGGCCATCGAGGTACTCGGCTCTAGCCGAGTACCTGCATGAGTCGTCGCACCGACGGCGTCGAGGAGATTGAGCTGTCCTGCAAGCTTGGGGAGCTCAGTATTACTGTGCGTGGCCCTGCTGAGTTGGCTGCCAACTTCATCAAGGACATCACCAAGCGAGAGCTCCCTTCTTCATCCTCGCCTTTGCGAAGGCCACCTTCTGAAGGCTCTTTTGACTTGGTTTCTGAGCCTGGTCCTTCTGCTAGGTCTCGCTCAGTTTTGGAGACCAGAGATCAGATTGCCGCTTCCTTTGCGGAGTGTCCTCCCTATTTGCAAAAGGAGGGTGCTAAGCTGGTTGGTTCAGCGACCCCTGGCTCCGAGAGAGCAAAGCGAGCGTGGCTCGCGGGGCAGTGGGCTTCGGCGGTGGTTTCTGGCAGGATTCATTCTCCAAATCGCAGCACTCAGTTGGATTTGCGGCCCAGGTATTACGTTGTGCTTTCAGCCACAGGATTGGCCAAGCCCACCATTTTCAAATCTGCCAGATCTTACTGGTCGGTGGTTGGTGAGCTCAGCACATCATCTTCGGTGTCACACGCCTTCCCATCTGAGCAAGAAGCGAAGATCTACTTGGCAGGGGCAGGAGTTGTTGACTACGATACCCAGCAGTAGGAATGGCTGCTTTGGATGTGATGGATGGAGTCTTAGATATGAGCGCCGTGGAGTTGGCGACTGTCAGTTTGGAGCCCTATGTGCTCACCTGGCACCTTGGCCCAGTGGAAGATGGAGAGGCAGAGTGTGCGGTTCTGGTTTTGTTGAAAAGGGAAGAGGGCATTCTTCTTGCACTTCCAGGCGCATTTTTGCCGGAGGATTTGATCTCAGCAGGCAACAGAGGCGACGACGGCGCAGTGTTTGGGCCTTCTTTCAGATGCGTGGTGCCATCGGTCATCGTAGATGGAGGTGTAGTCTCTCCAACAGGCGTCAGTGTGGATGTCTTGGTGATCGATTGTCTCCCAAGTGTTCTTCAGCATCTGAGGCGCCCTCATGTTTCAGAGGAGATCGCATACTGCTACGACGACGATTCACCCTTCAGTGTCCCATCCTTAGATGCGCTGATGCCAGAAGTTCGAGAATGGTTGGCTGGAATTCCGGCCTTGGCAGAGTTCTATACTCCGGAGGAGGTGGATGCTCCATACGAGCCAGAAAGTCCACTGCCAGCCAGAAGGCCGCAAACCAGAAAGGGTACGCCTACCGGAAGTGGGCCAAAACCCAAAAGAGCGACAACAGCCGCCCTTGCGGCCGAGGTGCAGACCCTCTCAGAATATCTGCCGAGGATTTCCCAGCAGTTGGATCAGTTGGCTCAGAGACAAAATTTGGTGGAATCTCGCATGCAGCCCTTCCCATCAGCCTCTACTCTTGTCTCTCGCCCTTTGGGAAAAGCACTGGAGTTTCAGCAGCAGAGTACTTTGGGCAGCCTTGCAAAAGCAGTTGGGGCACCTCCCAGGACATCTATGACAACGAGCCCTGGTTTGTTGGCTTCAATCAACGAGGATGTGAGACCTGCCGAGCTTGCTGCTTTGGAATCAGAGAAGCAGGGCCCTTTGGGGTTGTCATCCCAGACAGGGGATTCCAGTCTTGCCCAAGCTGTTTTGGAGCAATCCCGTGCTTTGACTTCTTTGGCTGCTCAGATTGCGGCCCAGCACGGAGACCCGCTGACAGAGCTGGCTGGCCCATCGACGGGCACGAGAGGTGCTGCTGGGCATGCAAAGCTACAAGCCGAACTGGCCATGCACCGAGGCACTTTCTTTGCCTCTGTTCTTCAACAAATGTCTCGGCGAATGAGCCCAACGGCATCAGCAGAAGTGACACCAGCTGCCCTTATGGCTCGTGGAGTCAGCGGACTGAGATATCTGGAACGCTTCGGCGGCTACGGGAGGCAGCGCGAGTTGGGACTCATCCAATTCCAAGTTATGACGGCATTCGACTACCTTATGGAGGACAATGTGGCTGCAGCAAAGGACACAGTTGCTCTTCTTGCGGTGGGTTTGGAGCAATGCTGTCTCGACAATGGACGGATGGATTTAGCATCCCTCTTATGTCTCCAAGAAGACCCCCCTTCTTCCATCTTCCAGAACAGGGTCTTGTCAGCAACGAGCCGGGCTCGAAGTTTCGCCCCATTGGCGGATCAACGTTGGGTGACCTCAGCTCTTGCTTTCCTGAAGGAGTTGGAGGTGATCACATCCAAACGAGCCGAGCTGACCGGGGGTGGAAAACCAAGTTCAGACAGTTTGTCAGAGACCCCGAAAGCCAAGCCAAAGGCACAGCCCAAGAGAAAAGGAAAGGGAAAGGGCCAACCCCTAGCAGAAGATGCGGAGACCACTCAATGAACTTTGCATGTGAAATTCAGAGGCCTGATGACATTGCAAGCACAGATGAGGGACCGGAGCCAAGCCCTCTCCAGCAATCTTCAGACTTTTGGACTTGGGCCATTTGCTTGCCCAGATGGATTGCCAAGTGCCGCACAGCTTTTTCATGGCGCTTGGTTAGAACTTTCACTGCTTCATGGCGAACTTGTTCTTCGTCTTCCGCGACATTTCCACTGCCTGTGCCTTATCCAGGTATTTTTGCTTGCAGTGGCCCTGGGCTCTCAAGGATGCGACTGCGGACGCTTGCAATCAAGCGGGTTGTCCACATCATGACCTATGTGCTCAACTATTTGTACTTGGGTCGACATCCTACTTTGGAGGAGCTCAGGAGGAGACCAAATGCATGGCAGCGGCGTGTCTTTCATCGCCTCCGGTCTCTTTTGGTTGCGTGTGGAGCTGGATGCCAGGGCTTCCCTCTTGTTCCTGGTCGCTCCGGGCCTGAATTAGGTGCTGCTCTTTATCAACTTGAGGTTTTTCTTCATCGTCATGGACTTTTGGGCGATGCATATTCTGGCCACCCTCCTGCTCTGTTCAAGAATGATCCAGATCTCCTTCCTGCTGACAAACACCCAGAGCTGGCTCCCTACAAGAACTTGGATGCGAGCAGACTCAAACTTGTAGGTGAAGGGAGGTGGCCGATGGCTGACTATTTGGATGGGCCTTTGTGGCTGCCGTATCTTGAGCCCCGCTTTCTCCTTCATGGCCTTGATACGAGCAAATGTGAGGCTCCCAATTTTGCCCATGAGAGCCGAGAAGAAAACCTCAGACTCTGCCGAGTGTGGGATCAGCGAGGGCTTTTGAAGTGTTTTCGGAGACCGCTTGTTCCTGGACATTTCAGTCGATGTTTCAACGCCTTCAAGAACCCCCAATGTGATCGGCAGATTGGTGACCGTAGAATACCCAACAGTCGAGAGAGAAGTCTGGATGGGCCTTCAGCATTCTTACCTCCCGGCTTTCTTCTTTGCAATTGGCGATTGGAGAAATACAAGGAGCAAGTCTACGCCAGTATCACGGACAGGCGTGATTACTATCATCAGGCCTTGGTTTCAGATGAGAGGGCCCAATCCAACATGCTTCCTTTTGGCTTCACGTCTGAAGAGCTTGAGGGCACCTCTGGACTCCTTGATGCTGTCAAAGACGAGAAAGCAAGACCCAAGCGCCGACTGCGAGAGGTCGTTGGTGATGGTTTTGGTGTTTCCGCTGTCATCTCAGATACCGCTGATGTGTGGTACCCAGCCTTTGCTTCATTGTTTCAAGGTGATCATCTTGGAGTGGAATTTGCTTTGCAGGCCCATGAGACTCTTTTGGTCTCCCATGGACTTCTTCTACCTGAGCAGCGGCTTTGGGGGCATTGGATTTTTCCCTCAGGCCGCAGGATAGAGGGCCTCATCATTGATGATTACTTTGCGCTTGGCATTGAGAAGACAGCAACACCATCTATCAATACCTTTGCAGCCAGAGCTTTAGCTGAAGCAAGAGCGGTCTATGAGTCTGCTGCTTTGCCTGGTTCATTGGAAAAAGATGTGGAAGCTTCCAATTTGTTCAAGGCTGCAGGAGCTGAGGTTGATTCTTCGACAATGGCCGTCAGTTTGGGCCTGACAACTGTTGCAGCTCCTCTTCAAAAGCGTCTTGGACTTTCGACGCTCAGCCTCCGGGCTGCTAGATTGTCTTCTACAACCTCCCAGCTGATCTCCAGACTTGCTGGCAACTGGACCTCTGTCCTGATGTTTCGCAGATGCCTCATGGCTGTTGTCAGTGATATGTTTGCTCTAGCTGCGGAGGCCGAGAAGTCCGGGAAGAATGTTGTCATTCACCAGCCCTTGACAGTGCGAGAGGAGCTCATCATGTTGGCTGCCTTAGCCCCAGTGATCTCCACCAACATTGCAGTCGACTACTGCCCATTTGTTTTTGCCTCTGACTCCTCTTTGGGCAAGGGAGCTGTAGTGCGGACGAGTGTGCAGCCTGAAGTTGCTGAAGCGATCTGGCTTGGCAGTGACAAAAAGGGGGCCTACTCCAAGCTTGAGACTTTTCCTCAAACTTTGCTCTCAGCTGCCGGTGAAGAGCTCTTTGATGATTTGAAAGCAGTTGGAGAGGCTACTGAGCGCCCTGGAAAGCCTTTGCTGCTGTACTATGACTTTGTCGAGTTCTATGGTGGCTCAGGGCGTGTTTCAGCCGAGGCAACAAAGTTAGGGCTGGTTTGTGCTCCCCCTCTTGACCTTGATGCTTCAAGTCACTATGACCTTTCCCAGCCACGACTTCTGGAGTGGGCATTCCACATGATTGAGACGGGAAGGTTTAGATCGTTCCTGACTGAGCCACCCTGCACAACCTTTTCAGCGGCAGCTTACCCTGCTTTGAGGTCTTATGCTGAGCCCTTTGGCTTTGACCCTTCTGAGAGGCGAACGAAGCAGGGAAATCTTCTTGCCTGCAGATCTTTCCTTCTGCTACGCCACGGGTGGAAGCATCGGCGGCCATGTGGCAAGGAGCAACCTCGCCTGTCGAAAATGCGGTGGCTAGCAGCTTGGAGACAGCTCAAAAGTTTGGGGTTCAAGGAAGCTGTCGTGGCCTCATGTCAATTCGGCTCACAACATAGAAAGGAATTTGTCTTCCTCATGTTCCTCATTGATGTGGCCTCCTTTGACACCAGGTGCCCTGGGGGCCACGAGCACGTGAAAATCCAGGGTCAATACACGAAAGCTTCGGCGGTGTACACCTGGGATCTAGCAAGGCACATTGCTGTGCATTTTGCTCGTGCTCTACGTGCGGTTGCCTGGCGTGATGAGGGAGCAGATGTTGAGGGCCACGAAAGCATTGTCGTCAACGACATTCTGCTGAGCCGCCAATTCAGTCCTGTCAAGGTGTGGTCGTGGAGGAGGAAGAGCCATATCAATGTGCTTGAAGCCCGCAGCGCCTTGGAGATTGTCGAGGAGGCTGCCATCCATTTTGAAGGCCACCGAGTCAATGGACTCCTTGACTCAAGAGTCGCCAAAGGAGCCTTAGCAAAAGGGCGATCGACGGCAAGGGGCCTCCAGCGCGCTTGCCGCTCATCTGCAGCCCTTCAACTTGCAGCTGATGTCCACATGGGCTGGAATTTTGCTCCAACCAGACTGAATGTTGCGGATGATCCAACACGAGATGTTGATATCCGAGATCCTGTTGATGGCACGTTCCATGAGGCCTTTTCTTTGCGAGAGCTTCAGATCATGCACTTGAGAGCTTTGTCAAAGACGTCAGCGAATTGGGCTCGGCTGCTCATTTTGGTCTTTCTCTCTGAGCATCTTGTTCCTGCAGAGGCCTCATCAGGACTGTCAGAAAATTTTCAGAGTTTCCATGAAGAGATAAGGTTTTGCGGTGATGATGTTGGTAAGCTTCTTGATTGCGAGTTTGGTTTTCAGCATGCAGCCAAGTGGATTTTCTCATGCATTTGCTTTTGGATTTTTCTTGGGTTTATTCTTCTCAGCATCATCTTTCCCATCATCACCCTGGCCACCCGTTCTCTTCATTTTGGACTTTGCTTTGGACTTTCATCTGTCCTTGCTCCTCTCCGTGTCCTGCGTAAGAGTCGTGTGCTGGGTCTGGCGGTGTCTTTGTCCCTAATCGCTTCAGCCCCGGGGCGTTGGACTTGGGTTGGGCCCGCCGGCGCTTATGCCATGGATCCGATGACTGCAGCAGACTTGCGAAGAGCAGGGTACAGGAACCCATCTGGAATTGTGCCTACGAGGGTAGCAAGAAAGTCTACCCTGGATGCAAGGGCAAAACTTTTGGATGATTTTGGCCGCTGGCTTTACATCACTCATGGCGTGCTCCTTTCGAGCTTGCTTACAGCGAAGCCAGCTGACCCTGAAGAGATTTGCAAGTGGTTGATTTGCTATGGACAGGAGATGTTTCTTTCTGGTAAGGCCTATGGACGTTTTGCAGAAACTATCAATGCGGTTTCAACTTCTAGGCCGGCGATCCGGAAACAACTATCCCCTGCATGGGATTTGGCGTTTGCTTGGCTGGCAGATGAACCTTTTCAGCACCATCCAGCACTCCCCTTATCAATCCTGTTGTCCATGCTGACCATTGCAATCTTGTGGGGATGGCCAATTGAAGCCTCAGTTTTTGCGATGACCTGGAGTGGGATTCTCAGAATTGGTGAAACAATTCAAGCATGTAGGTCCGACCTAGTGCTCCCTGGTGATGCGGCACCAGGAACCAGTTTCGCGTTACTGCGAGTTCGGACTCCAAAGACCCGTGGAAAAGCAGCCCGCCATCAGGCGGCACGGATTGACCCTCCTGACATAGTGCAACTGCTTGAAGCCACCTTTGCTGATTTTCCTCCAGAAAAGAAGCTCTGGCCGCTATCAGCTGCAACACTGAGGAGGAGATTTTCCTGTCTACTGCGAGAGATTGGGCTGCCTACTTCAAGGCTTCGTGACCTTCGACCTTTTGATCTGGGCTCATTGCGCCCAGGAGGTGCGACATTTCTTTTGCTGGCCTCCGAGGACATGGATCTGGTGCGCAGAAGGGGTCGTTGGATCACGAACAAAGTATGTGAATGCTATTTGCAGGAGGTGCTCTACGTCACCTACACAGAAAAGCTGCCAAAGGAAGTTCGTGCAAAGATTCAGGCTTTATCAAGTGCTTTTCCCCAGGCGCTGCAGAAAGCTGTCAGTTTCTTACGCACTGGACTACCGCCACAAACTTGGTATGCTGCCTTCAAAGCACAAGACAATGTGGAGCTTGGGGCATGTGGGATGAGTGGTGAGGAAACATGCAGCTGGGGCCAAAAGCATGGCCGTGCTGCGGATGGACACCGACAGAAGCAGTGAAAAGGAGCGCCAAGTGCTTGACAGCAAGCACTGAAGAGGATTTTCTGCCACTCAAGCTCCCCTACCCATTGCACTTTCCCGCCCTCATTGGGTCTGTGCTTTGGTGAGGAAACATGCAGCTGGGGCCAAAAGCATGGCCGTGCTGCGGATGGACACCGACAGAAGCAGTGAAAAGGAGCGCCAAGTGCTTATATACACGCATACACACATGATACTATGTATATATATATATATATATACACATAATATATATATATACATATATATATATACATACTATTATTATATGTATATACATATAATAATAGTATGTATATATATATATATACACATCAATCAAAATAGCTGAGAGGCCTTGGTGCCACACGGTCAGCAGTTCTTTGTGCTGCCACCGGGTGGTGCAACGTGGTACTACTTCTCTCTTGGTAGAAAGGCTGTTTTGCTTTTGCATTCGCATGGTCATACCAGTCATACCGTTTGCGGCATCAGCACTTGAATCACCAGTCATGCGGTCACAACACGGCAGAATCACTTCCGCGGCCCCGACTCGCGTAAGACTTCAACGCCATGGCATGGCTATCACGACTACCAAAGCGAAGAGTGGTTTCAGGCGTGGCGTTGATCTGCTTGGGTCTGGGGTCAAGTCATCAGGTTTTTTAGTGGGATTTGTGGCAAATTCATGGTCAGTTTCCATTGGTTGTTCCTTTTTACAAGCAAGAAATACAGCTTGAATGTTGGGCTGCAAGGTGGTCAACCACTTTCCACAGCTGCCTGCAGGCTTGGATTTGGATGAGGAAGACCTGCCTGCTACTTCCGTACCTCAGCTGGTGATGTTGGGCTGGGTCCAAAATTGCTGGTCCCCCCCAAACTGGTCGCCCTCCGTCTCCCCATCAGATATGTCACATAAAAAACGACAATTTGATGGGTCATGTTGACCTTTTTTCATATATCTTATATATAATCTGCCCAATTGATGGTGAGTTTTTTTTGAATCCTGGTTTGACATCAGAGACTTTTTGATTTTCTGGACTTCGAGGCTTCAGGGCTCTGCCCAAAGAGAGACTCGAGGCGGTTCCATGGCGCTGTTGCTTGTTGGGGAAGCTTTGACGACGTCTTCTGGTGGGTTTGTCTGAAAATGGGCTCGACCCCCAATTCCAATGGATTGTGTGTGTGTTTTTTTTGTTGTTTTTTTTCGCAGTGGAATTAACCAATCCAATCATAACCAATCTAGGACAAACCCTTTGTGGCCGGATGACAAACCCTTTGTGGCTGGATCCAGTGCTGATGGATTTCCGGGCAGGCCCTCAGCGGCATCCGAGCCACCAGCTGTGGTCCGGCAGAGACACCGGAGGAGGGTCATTGAGGAGGCCAGGTGGGTGTTACAGGGATTCCATTTTCCAATTTTTTTGGAGTGAAATTGGACAGAGATCATGATCTGGTTCTCAGATCCAGGGCATGGCCCTGCCATCAGCTTTTGAGGGTCCGATCTGGCAGGAGACTGTGGTTGAACCCGCCAGGCCGTTCTGGGATTGGCTGCTTTAGATCAATTTTGGTATGTCTCAAGAATTGATACCTCAAAACCCCTATGGTTGGATCATAGTTTTTCCCATAAAAATTGCAATCCATTCAGGTGCATATGATTCATGACATGAAATAGATGATGCACTAGCGCTTTGTGGGACCTTCCAACAGGAAATGCATCAGCATTTGCCTCAAGAAAATAGTACGAATCAACCAGGTTGCACAGTCCTACTAGCATCAGAGTACCTAGAGTTGCTAAACAGATGGCAAGGTCCCATGTGCCATCCCATTGTGTTCGAGGATCCAAATAGCAGGATAGTATCATCACAGCAAGCAGTTCTGCCCTAGTGCACCAAGTTTGTCCAATCCGTAACAGCTCTGCTACTTCAAACAGTATCAAATAGGTGCAGACATTGTCAATAGGATAATTTGACATAGACTATAGATGAGTACTTGGGAATGTGAACCTAGCCGCTCCAGTGCAAATCACCAGACCAGATGTCCAGGAAACCATGCTTGTTTTCCCAGTACATTAGGGGTCTTGCCGCAAGCCCTATACTTCATCCAATTCCAACATTGTCAGGAGCCGTGCATTGCCAGCGGCTGTGCCACCAAGCGAAGGACCTCTCCCTGAGGTGGGGCCCTGTGCAGCTGGGCATGGTGGTTGTGGCACATAGGACCCTGGACCTACGTTGACTGAACAAACAATGTGTTTTCAGCCGACTATGCTGCTGATGCTACTGACTGCTGGTCTTCCTGGTTCTTGGTGATTGGAGTCATTTTCGTTGTTGTGTGTGGGGCACGGCAAGTGTTGCGAGAATTGGTAGAATAAAAGAATTGACTGCCATTTCCAGTNCTGGTTCTTGGTGATTGGAGTCATTTTCGTTGTTGTGTGTGGGGCACGGCAAGTGTTGCGAGAATTGGTAGAATAAAAGAATTGACTGCCATTTCCAGTGGCACACGCTCCGGCACTTTGCAGGAGAGCCCAGAAAGGCCAGCCACCAGGTTCGCTTTGATCTACAACATTGCTGTCGTGTCTGTCTTGATAGGTTCAATAGGTTCCGACAAGTGACAGATCACAGATGCGGTGATGCGTGAGGCAATCGCCCAGGGTGGAGAGTGCACCACGCAGGCGGAGGAATTCCTTCTCTGAGCTGTCGATCTCTGAGGTGGGGATGTCGGATGTCTTTGGGAAGTCTGATGAAGTCTGACAAAGCATGACCAAACATCATGGAACATGAGCGTTCACTTTGAGAGTTCCTGTTGAAGTGGAGCCAGTGGAGCCCTGGAAATGNGTCTGATGAAGTCTGACAAAGCATGACCAAACATCATGGAACATGAGCGTTCACTTTGAGAGTTCCTGTTGAAGTGGAGCCAGTGGAGCCCTGGAAATGAAAATTTTGATGGCCTTGCGCAGAAGATGGCCAGCGCCATTAGGTTCAAAATCCAAAGATGATCCCAGGTTCCAAGCGCATTGTTGCCCAGTTGAGCAGCGACCAAAACCCTGGGTGATTGGTGATTGCGGGGGGGGGAACACCACCCTTTATATTCATTTGGGATTTGATTGTAAGCAGAATGATCAATCCATTATGAGAATCCCGATCAAGCAACCAGTACCATCGCTATAAACCATTAGGAAATCGGATGACGGTGATGACGTTTGGGTTTCGACCACGTTTCCAGTTGCAGGATCAACCATCAGCATCCCGGAATCCTGACGCTGCAGCACCGACGCCCTGTCGGCGACGGTGGACTCGCCGGGTCAAGCGCAGGCGTGGAGATGATGATTTCTCCGGAATGGCATAGGCATCACCTGGGAGTATACCCCTGTTTGGACACACCATGACACGCACCATGACATACCCATGTTGTATGATGTTGTGTACATTTGGGATTCTTTAGATAACTTCGTGGATCCTGACAGGCAAGCAGCGCGGGAGCCCCCAGAGGAGGCGGAACGCCTCATCGATGTCATCACTCTTTCCGAGAGGCATGGACCCATGGAGCGCATCTGGGGCCAAATGGATGGTTTCCATAAATCGGTCTACGTCTATTTATGGATGGTGTACATTGGAAAATCCATTTATGAATGGATGATTTAGGGAAAAGGGGCATTTTAGGAGACCTCCAAATATCAAGGTCTCCAAGATCTCCCTTTTCTAATTCGGTGGTTGGATTTGGCATCAGGCCACAAGAGGACGAATCAATCTCTCAGGTGCCGGTTGGGGCAGGGAGCAGCTGAGCAAGTGAACATTCTATCGGTTCTGCTCCGATGAGACCATCATCAACTATTTTTTGTGAGATTCCAAATTTCATGGAGAAGCGGATGGAAATCCATTGGATGTTGTTTTCTCCCCATAATTGTGAGCCAAACTCCAAGCATGGCCCAACTCCCCTTTGGCATGGCCACGTGGAGGAACCCAGCAGTTCGTGGCGATCGGCAGCCGAGACCATTGAGATTCCGGAACCTTGGTGGTGGTAGGACCAGTAGACCAAAGGATGACTCACTGGAGTTGGACCGTTTGATCTGTTTTGATTTAGTCAGAATGATTCGATCCAGCATGCCAAACCCAGTTTATGGTGGCCTATAACATCTACAACTCAAATCTCCAATTGGCAACGAGGATACTCAGCCAGATCCACATGAACTGCACGAGATCTCTGAGTCCGAGGCTTCTTGGCAAGATTTGATATACATTAATCCAAAAGCAAAAGAGGTGAACTGGTCTGGCCATTTTTGGCTTAAGTCGCGTTGAATACTTTGGACCTTCCAGACTGGATGATTTCATAGAGTCTTATTGAATAACTACTCTTGACCCCAAAATTGCATGGTTAGATATGGTTTGATATGGCTTTATTTGTAAAATCGCCACATTTTCGGGTCCTGGGCCGGCCCATTGTGCATTGGCGTATTGTATAGCTGGAGACGCTTGAGCAGCTATGACACCCTATATATAATACATGGATTTTTGTTTACCTTCATCTCAGACTTATGCATTGATATGTGAATCTACACGCGCAACTTGCTAAAGAAATTGCATGGCGAGGCAAAATTCAAAGGCCGGTGAAGGTTCATGCAGGGCAGTTTCAGCCCTGGATTCAGGGCACCAGATGCCTGAAATTGCATCCATGCAGCTGCAAGTTCGAAAGATCTTGATAGATCTTGATGGATCTTGAGACATTTACGAAATGATACGATCTGAGGATTGGAGTCCTGCTCGCCTCGGCAGAGCAGTGCGGCTTTCACCACCCTTTCCGGTGCCGCCGCCGGGGATGGTGTGGCCTTTTGCGCCTGCACTACCGCCGCTGCAGCAGAACATGAACTTGGCGGCAGCACGTGCGGCAGCGGCGCACATGCAGGCACTCGTCCCGGGTCCGGTACCCAGAAGCTTGGACAGCGGAGAGTGTGGCGATTTCAATGAAGTGCCGAATGGTGACTTAGTGTAGATTTGATTCATTTGAACTCATTTGATTCAGGAAACAATGCCTCAGGTAACGAATGGGCTGTGGCCCAGCTTATGCAGATGCAGGCGGGATCTTGCCGCGATCATGTTTTCCCCTTGGGGGACCGGGGTCATGCTGCGGAAGAAAAGAAGCGCCTGCCAGGATATGAACTATTTGCGCCGGGAGAGGCCTAGCTTTGAAGCACAGCTTATGATACACATGGCGGAAAACATGATCATAGCAAGTCATAGCAACAGTTTGCACAAACGACATGGTGGGTGTGATGCGACACTAGCTAAGTCCACGAATCATGATTGAGTTGCAAAAGTGTGTAGTTAGCTTGAACATGGAGAGACACCTCAAAAGGTCCTCAAGGTGTTGAGATGGTGATTTCAAGCTTCAAAGACCATACTGTGATCACCATTGAGCTGCTTGAGCTGTTGGTGAAAGTGTGCCCTGCGCAGTGAGCGACTCCTTGACGAATTGAACACTTTGACGCGAAACATCATGGCACGCCAGGCCGAGGCCAGGCATAGTTTTTCAAACGAAACCAGAGGATCTGGGAGCACTGGGACCCACAAAATTGGACCACCGCGACCGATCATTTGCCAGGCTTTCCCGGATGCAATTCCGGAACTACCCCGACTGGGGAATGGGCGGGAAGTTGAAGTTTCTTGGTTTTGAGTGTTTTGGTCAGGTTTCAGTGTGCAACAAGGTTTTGAAACACATGGGCAGATCCCCAGCATTATATAGTTTGGGCTTTCTCTTGTTTGGCTGTTTCATTGTTTTTTTTCTCCGGGTGCAGCAGTCTTGAACCTCTCCAGCAGAGTCTTTTCTTCAACATGACCTTGTTAAATGGACTTCTTGTGTAATCATGTGTAATCAATCCAACACCATTACGCTCTCTCTGGTTGTCCATAAACTGTGCTATCTCACAGGTGGCTGTTTCCAATTCGGGGTCCGAGATTTGTCCTGATTGACGCAAAGAGACTGTTGCCATGTCTTTGAGGCACAGATGCGACGCCGGTTGGAGGCAGGATCACTAGATGTCAATCCTCCACCGCGCCCCAGTTGCCTCTAGCAGTGCCACCACTCTGAGGGGACTTTGGACCCTGTTGGTCCCATCTTGAGTCTGTACATTTCTACCGATGATTATATACAATCAATATCAGTTAATGATAAATCATAGATATACTGAAATGCACGCCGCATGCTAATTTGCATGTATCTGATAAATCGCACATACTTATATACTTATGTATTATGTACATATATCCACGCATATGTACATATATCCACGCACACACACACGTCTGTATATATGTATATATATATAAATACACCGTATATATACATATATACCGTATATATATATAATATGTATGTATATATATATATACACGGTATATATATATATACATGTATATGATATGTTGTAATATGTTGTAATAACGCTATTTACAGCTGCAGGGTCGTGAGTTCACTGCGGATGACTACGAGACTTTGCTGCAACTCGATGCCCCAACGGCCAGTCGCCGTGATGCGGTGGAGGTGGGGCCCATGGGGAAGCGGTCCTGGGGAGCCAACTCTTTGGGCTTTTCCATAGATGCAGGATCCCCAATAGCTGGATGGTTAGAATGGACAATCCATCTACAAATGGATGATTTAGACCAACGACATGGGGTATTCAACATAAATTGGAGATATCCAGAATAGTATAGTTGAGCTGGTTTGTGGTTTCGAGGTCCCTTTTCCCCCAGAGTTCAAGGGATGATCACCTCCATTGAGACAAATGTCCGTCCTACCCAAAAGCTTGACCCCTGATTTTGCCCGGATAGCTGCGTAGACCTCCACTCATGTTGCTTCTCGGATATCCAACAATTATCAGAGGCAACATTATCCCTATTGGAGTCATCACATCAACAAAATATCTGTATCGTGTCATATCTACATCCATATCTACATCCATATCTACATCCATATCTACATCCATATCTACATCCATATCTACATCCATATCTACATCCATATCTACATACATATCAATGAATCAATGAATCAATCAATCAATCAGTCAATCAATCAATCAATCAATCAATCAATCACCTCCCTCCCTCCTTCCCTCCCTCCCTCCCTCCGATAATACGTATGAATATAGATATATGCAAAACATCTGGTGTCCAGTGATTTCATGCTCATGTACTCACAACCTAGCTGGACTTGGCGGGTTCGTGCCAGATCCAAAGCTTGATTTCCGTGCTGCCTTCGTCCAAACTGCCGGCCGGAGCTGCGAGTCGTGACTGCATGGTATGTGTCTTGGTTACTATGGGAGTTATATTTGGCTATTTCCTTGAATATTATATTTGTATATATTATAAGTCATATGTAGTTTTGGGTTGGAGAAAATTTGATGATTATGATGATGCATAGGATAAAGCAGTCAATGGTTGTTCAACGGTGATCTTATTGGGGATATAGCAGATGATATACAGGGACATAAAATCGCCTTAACATGATATTCGGGAAAACCCGAAGACCCACTGGTGAATCATGAAACCTTCGCTATGAATTGTGCCGAATCTGAGGTGTATCGCAATTTTCCGACACGCCCATATAAAGTGGTCATATTCCATGTATCCCAATAGCTATACATCATGCATTGGATTAGCCCGACCTATCCTGGGAGGGTATATGGTTATGGGACGATCTGGGTCCAGTTCATTGCTTCCCGAACTAAGGTGATGATTTCCTGCGTACAAAAAACTAAAATCTATACATGTGACATATTATATATGTATCTATGTATCCATGTATGTATCTACGTATCTATGTACTGTATGTCTCTATCTCTATAGATACATGTGCCCACCTTAACAACTATAGGAGGTAGTGATGTACACATATATCTCCTTTCTTTTTCCGGATGAATGCCAATGTATGTTGTAGGTATGTAGCCTCCACTCCAATGGGAAAATGATGTTGGGGCCTACCTTTCCCATCCTAAAGCAGACCTTGTGGAACTTTTCTTTGGTTTGGCTGTCTGGTGTGAGTACTTTTCTCCACAACACGCGCTGGCCGCTGCTGAATTGATAGGAACAATTGCCAGTGGCACATTGTCGTCCAGAAGCTTCGCAGGTAGACAGTACAGATAGATAATATTTGCCTTCCATTCCATTTTGTTGGCTTCAACATTCCTATTCATTTCTTGGTACAGTGTTTCCAACTGCCCTGATGGACTCAGTCCAACTGCGTCCGCAGCCTCCATGAGGTATGGACCAGATGCAACCAGGCCAGGAGGTAAAAACGCTGCCATGCATGTAGCTTGGCTGTGCTTGGTCATGATTGGCTGGTTGAGAAAAAGTATATATATATATTGTTGTTGTTGTTGTTGTTGTTGTTGTTGTTGTTGTTGTTGTTGTTGTTGTTTCCTCTTTTTGTTGACCTTTGGCGGCATTGACTTTCTATGCGTTTGCATGAACATTTAGGGAACACCACAAATCTGATGGTTGATGATCATTTTTCCCATCAACACGGCCATATTCGGGTATCTGCTATTTTTGGACAAGCCAATGTCAATGACATCAAAATTTCAAGATTCTATGGACTCGTTGCAATGAATGGCCACTGAGGCACGTCTTCCACGTTGAATGCATTGACCGTTGGCTCCGTGAATCTCGAAATCGGCCTCGGTGCCCCATCGACCAGGCTGACCTTTTCAACGCGACTGGTGGTACAATCAACAACTGGGTTTGTCTGACATTAAGGCATACCCAATGCATGGCCATTTTAATGGGAACATGATAATCAGCCATGAATTCTTTGGGATCCTATTTTCAGGCAAACCCAACTGATACTTTCCTCAGAGCAAGCGACTATGAGTCGTCTAGTGGCCGCTGCAGCGATAAACCTAGAGTCGGACTGGCCAGGAAGATGTGAGACTGGATTGAGACTCCTGCGTTCGCTGAATGCCCCATGGATGCCTTTAAAAACGGCGGAAAAGGTGGATCCAAATTGGGAATACTTTTCATGGCGCATGTGGTTTTCATTTCCGTTTGACATTTCCTTGTGATGAAGGATGTTCACAACACGTTCGTCTTGGGTACTATACTTTTCTTCTAGCCAAGCAGAAATCGGTCACGGGGTTCCCATGCCATGGTTGGACCACAATCTCTGCTTACAAGACTTCACTAAACGTGACATGCATGGCTACAAAGCCTGTTGAACACCGATCATGCTTACATTGTGGATGTTGATGGCCAAGATATGAATTCTGTCCCAGAACCATCATTTCCATTGCTCCATGTTGCTCCACATGCAATCAACTTTGCTGAGGTGCCAATGAACAATACTGGGATTGCCTAGCTGAGAATTGGATGCAACAAAAATTGCCGCAGACGGGATGTTTTGCGTTTGCAGTCGCCATAGATGGGGGGTAACGTCAATGGGTTTGCCACGATTCAGTCGGCGATTTCAAAAGAGCGACATTTCCATCCGTATTTGGAATCGTGAATCACGGTTGAGCAATGTTTTTGGGATGGGTTGGAACACACAACCAGTGAAAGATTTGCTGGTCCAAAAAGTTTGCTTTTGGCTTTTGGTGGCTGAACTGTTGGCGATCCGGACCTGAAGCAAGAGCACAGTACTTTGTCACTCTCGCCGAAGAAAGATCACCATTAGTGATTGAAATGATAAAATGTCAATCCAGGATTGATAAACTACCACGATTTTTATGGCAGAATATAGCATTTTGTTGGGTAACCCCCCTAACTCATCAACAGGGTTTATTCATCCGTTGCTGGCACTGTCCCATGTCAGTGATGTAAGTTGCTGTTTCCACCTTGCCCCGCAGGTGATCAAGGACGAACGGACAGCACCCAGGGCTTTGCCCTCAGCGAGCGCCTAAGGCAGGGATTCAAGGGAAGCTGGCCTTGGGAAGCTTGGGAAGTGACCGGAGAATGGCCACTTAGCCATGTTGAGCCCTTTTTTGCTTGGAGGATGTTGATTCTTCTTTAAGCCTTTAAGCTTGTACCCACTCGTTTAGGGCTTTAGGGGATGACCCTTCGTGTGGGGGTTTCCATGCAACCAGCCGAAAAGCCAGGCGACGCCGTGATGGGGCCTCGAGTCTATGAGCTCATGATTTTCCCAGCCACCCTTTGACCGAAGTGGGCAGGGCGTGGCAGCCTCACCACGGTGTCATTTGCAGCTGGTTCTGGATCATACTGCTAAAGAACATAAGAAAGGCAAGAGTGAAGAGGGAACAATGACAATTCTCTTCGTTTGAATTCGAGGATTCAATATGAGGCAATTGCATGAACTATGGACTATGAGCCAGCTTCCTGCAAACTTCTCAATGTGACTTTTAAAGCAGCCGGCATACTTTTCCTTAGTCAGCCTGCTTGCATGTTCCATGAGCGTCTCTAGCGCAAAACCCTTGAACATGCTCCAAGCGTCCGTCAAAAAATGGATGGCCGATGAAGATAGGATATGGGGACCTCAGGGTGACAGGATTACCCTTGGTGGATTGTCACAATCTCGATCGAACGACTAAGTCTGTTCCCGCAAGAGCATCAATCAACAATGGTTGACATTTGGTTGACTGGACAATGGTTGACATTCTCCAAGGGTTCTGCCAATTGTCACAAGGCTTCAGATTGGCATTTGCCAAGGAGGATGAGGGAGAGGGACAACTTGAACCCAGCCCAGCGTTCATTGCCCGCAGCTTCGGTGTCACCATGTCCTACAAACAGATGTGCTGTTTCATCATGGCTACTATTGGAGTGGAGTTGAGGGTCTATCATCAACATGTTTCTCTCAGGGAGATCCTTGAAACGGACTTAGAGCTCAGAGGCTTGTTTGTCAACCCACGGCATCAAACAATGTTGGAATGAACAATTCTTAGTTTCTTTCCAGCTCCAAGTCACAGAACAACATCAGCCGCGTCACTGGCCTGCGCAACCCATCGCGTCGGATCTGTGCTCTCTCGGCTGCCACAGATCTGGTGATGCCTGCGCAGGATGCATTTGCTAATGTGGTGCATCCCGGCCAAGCTTTTTTTGGGCCAGGGTCATCCACCATGGCCATTCGGAAATGATTGAGAGCTACTGTAGCTAAGGGAGGGATGTTGGGGCAAGACTACTTTATGTGGTGTATCAATACCTTAGCTCATTCAAGCCTGCAGTGGACCAATCGAAGTTTACGTCCTACGCCAACATGTGCAGACACACATGTCACATTGCTACAAAAAGTTTCAAGCTGTCACCAGCCAAGGCATTTCAGCATGCCCAAGGGCCAGGTGTGCGGTCCAGTGGGGCCAGTGGGGAGGTCGCCTTTGGAATTTTGTGTACAGAGGTGCTTCATGTCACCTTCCGAGCGTCAGGTGGTGTAGGACTTTGAGATTGGGTAAAACTTCAAACCGAAGATGAACTTCGAACAGAGGGTCATAGTCATAGTCTATCCCCGTCTCAGGAATCAAGTACCCCAATCGCTTCGGCTCCCCTTAGCTGCCGCGTTAGTGTTGTGGGTTGCCAGCCTCCCCTTCGAGGTGAAAAAACTGTCACTTTGTTCTGTGTCTTTTTTCCAGGAGCCCCAACAAAACAAATGGATCCCAAAAGAATTGGATGCCCGAGACTCATTGGTTTGGTCGAAGATAAGAATCCACAGGAGTTTCCCCATATTTATTCATATTCTCCACATTTATCCATATATAATCTTTCCAGATTTATCCATAATTTTCCCACATTTCTCCATATCTGATAGGAACAACCATGGTTTCTGCTCCGGATTTTACCTTGAAATCGCCAGGATGAAGCGATCCCCGAGGGATACTTTGCAGAGGGTGAGGCCGTGGTCTACCACAGCCGCACGCAGAGCGCGCGGCCCGGCGTTTGTTTGGAGTTTCCCAGTGGGAAAGATGGGGAACCCATCACAAAACATGAGCCGTGTTCAAAACCCCTGTTGAGTGATGATTATAGGGGATTGTACTATCCAATATATTAGGGATTCTAATCATCAAACGGGGGAATCTCGATTCATCAAGCAGTATAATAGAATGACACTGGATTTTGAACACTGCCATGGAGATTCAGTGGGATATGGGGATATTTTCATGGAATATCACGGGGATATGACCAGCAATATGATATGGGTCTGTCTGAAAATGGGGGATTTATCCTCATTATATGGACATCAAACAATGGGGAATATGATGACAAATGATCAAGTTCATGTCTCATTCCATTATTAATGGAATGAAACATAGATCCATTATTGGACAAATGAGTATTATGGATGAAAGACTTGGAGGTATTCCTCTTAGTGCCAAAGTAATAGCTACCTGAACTGCAGGGAAGTCTAAAGAGTCGCCGTATCCTTTGTTTCTATGTGGAACATTTGCGCAATTTGTTTGACAACCAACAGTATGGAACACTAGATGATGTGAGGTAGAACCACGTCTTGCCCGTCCGCTTGTTTGGGGGTGGTCAGACCATTGCTGCAACTCCCAGAAGGGCAATGCTTTTAGGTTCCACTGAATCTTTCAGAAGCTGGGTCAGGGGGAAGCCCCAGAGACTTTGTATTTGCCCTTCAAAAAAATCGGCTTCCAAGTTCTTTTTAAAAACCTGTAGACCAATTGGTCGAAACTTTTGTTGCTATTGATCCCCCTTTTGTTGTCCTACAGATTCGCCCGAGGTATCTCCGGGCCAGGATCACCAAGATTCACATTCTGGCTGGTGTAGTGAAGGCCATTGATCTTTCCTGCAAGAAGAGGCTCACCGGGTCAGGGGATGCAGCCAATATCATTGGTGGAACAGTGATATCATGATGGCATGATGTTTGACGACATCACCACTGCCTGGATGTGTTCCAATTTATGTTTCTGTTTTTTCCCTAATCAGTTCTTACAGCATCTCATATGTTTCCCCTTTCATTTCACATAACATAATATCATTTGCATAATATCCAGAAATATAATATGGTATCATATAATAGATTGTCATGCAATAAAATACAAAATGACATCATACAATATACAACATTTAAATTGCACTGGAATAATACGATATAATATAACATTGTCAAAAAGAGTAGACTAAAGTACAATACATATGATTAACACGGTAAGTTATAATTACATAAAATAATATAGTATAAGAACATAGTCAATTGTATTGTCACATGCTATAATATATATTAATATACTATGATATACCATAGTATACTATAATATACTATTACATACGAAGTATAATATATAGTAGATGATACACAACATACAATAGATAATATACACGGTATTATATAATATGAACTGTATGATATAAATATGATGTATTATACCGTATGCTATTCAAGATATCATATGGACTGTACTATATCATACATAGTACATATATGATATATTATACATGCGATATTATATATACTATATAATATACTATATACTATATGAGATGTGACATATCATGTAGAATATACAATATACACCATCCTTTTTTTGACAGAGCCCCCTTTCATCCCTCCATGGGAATCTCCACCCTTCCCTCCAGCCACTCTGGCCAGTGCTGACCTCACGAAGATCGCCAAAATCCAGGATGAACCCTGGCGGGAGAGTGCCACTGGGCGATCACGAAAGGGTTGCCGCCTTTGATGTCGATGGTGATTTCTATTGCTATGACTATGATGGTCATGATGATGATGATGATGATGATGATGATGATGATGATGATGATGATGATGATGATAACAATCATCATTGTGTTTTTTCAAATTTAAAATAATGCAGCTGGATTCTGATCTGACTGTTGGTTGACGGTTCCACTGAGAGGTTTGGGATTTTGGGAGAAACCAAATGGTAACATCAGGTTACATCCTTTTGTTGGGTTCGCTGGGATTCCAAACAAGCACCTGTCAACAAACTGGTGGATGATTCCAATGAAACAATTCACAAGCGTGTACCAGACTTTGAAGTTCGTCACTGGAAAGGTAGCAATGAGATCAGCAGAAATGAGGTTGGATCAGAACTCTGGCACAGTCTTACTACACTTACTTGGATTTAACAGGTACCACGAGTGTCGGAGTATGCGTGTTTGTGAGAGACACACAAACTAGCAATATCTGCCTGTCGATGGTCGATGGTTTTTCTTTGTTAGCTTGATGTGACATTGTGAGTCTCCTGTCCTTGTGCTTGTCCATTAGTGGTGGGCACTGACATGAGCGACAGCACAACGGGTGGTGGGAAGCACTGATCTTTCATGGGTGTGGCGACTCTTTGAGGTTTTGGCCGAGCTTCCTTTACCACTGCACGCTGAAAATGCAGAGAGAAGACGAGTTGACACCGCTGAAGTTCCCTTGGCAGATACGAACGGTGATCCTTGGCTTTGATGGTCAAACGGTCAAATGGTCCAAGCTGCAGGAAACAAAAAAAACAGGCCATAGCGGCCATGGCTTTGTGCGAGTGAGCTAGTAGCAGCTAATGTTTCTCCATTTTGCCTCGGCCGTAAGGATGTGAACAGACTCAATGGAAGCAAAGTCCTTCGAAAGACCCAAGGGCCTGAAACGCAAAGCTCCTTGGTGTCTACTGATTGTGGTCAGGATGGATATTCCCCTGTAATTAAGGATAAACGTGAGAATCAGGCCATTGATAAGAGTTTACGATGGTGTGCAGCTGTTCGACATCAGCTTGTGAGTGTGGCAGGATTTCCTGGAAAGGAGCAGCAACCAATCTATGTTCTTTTCAGTATAGTATAGGATTGTAGGTTTTGAAATCACCCACACACAACGGTTAAGCTTCTTCTGCAAGTTTCTCCTGCCAAGGTCCCAGCATCAGATTCAAAGTTGGGGACAAAGTGCTTCTTGGCGGCAGGAATGGATTTCTTCAGGGGGTGACGTGATGTGCATGATGAAGTTGCTAAGGGTTTGGGTCCTAGGATCTTGACACCATAAGTCCTACGCACTGGGTCAAACTCTTGCAGCTCCGCTGCCACAACACACACACACACACAATCTCTCTAATTGAGGCTCTACAACAGCAGAAGTCTCAACCAGAAGATTGTAGCTGTGGTCGAACGAATCACCTCAGATGGTCACTATGACCTGGATGTGAAGAAATCTGCAGATCCAAAGAACCTCTCGCCATACGTAGCTCCTTGGCTCAATTTGTGAGGCCAGAGCCCTCCAAGGTGACAAACAGAGCGGAGGGACACCCTGTTGCTAGAACCTCGTCAGACGCTACCAGGTTTTGATTGTAACCCATTTGCGCACTGTAGCTGGGAAGATTTGATCAGTCACTGCTGCATCCTGCACCCAACCTGAGGAGTCTCCCACTTGGCAGGACTCTCGCTGGATGGCAAGGGATAGATGTCATCATTCCACCACTGCGGGCTTATTTGGGACCTGCGTTTCTCGCAATTCACAAGTATTTGATACTCTGACCTTGCAAAACACAAACTTTCCAGATTTAACTTCCCTTTCCAATATTCGTGTGTTTCTCAAGATCTGGTAATCCAACCCGAAGCTTCTCATTTCTGACCACTTTTGTCACCAGACTCCTCCTTTTCACCATTGCTTTGCCCCAAGAGCTTGGATGATTTTGAGGTCCCACATTTCAGGAACCGCACAACTATTACTAACCATTATTCTCATTATTAACCATTATTGACCACCATGAACTATTTATTATTAACACCTACTGTATTAACCACTACTAACCTGGTTGAAGCCCCACATTTCTTCCCGTCTTTGGTGGAGGAACACGAGGCTGCGCAGCCGCTTCAGCATATGCGAGCTGATAGCTGCTGGGCAGGGGTTTGAAACCCCTTCAGTTAGGAGATAGTCATAGATCCGAATTTAGAATCTTCCAATCATAAAATGGCCAGGTGAGCTTGCGGCAGGGTAGATAACTTCTTCTTTCCAAATCAGTCGCATCATCCGAAGTGTTGTTGTCCTCAAGGAATTCCGGGGACAGATGAAAATTGTGAGCATATCTTGGGCGAGATACCTCCATATCTTGGGCAACGGTTCTTGGTGAAGGTTACAAAATATGTGATGGTCCTGGTGGTGAGTGGCAAGGAGGGTTGGGGATCACCCAGTCCATACAGGAATGGTTCAAAACTTACTATACCATATTTCTTGGGGACATACATGAAGACCATCCATTATGGCGTGAACAAGAGGAATGTCCACGTTTTGAACCTTGGACCTGTCAGGTTTGGTCAGGTTAGGCGACAGGGAGAGTTTTGGATGCAGAACATCACGGATGAAATTTGGCTCCAAGCGAAACAAATCACATACNTAATGGCCATATCCTCCTGATTGCATCAGATCTCGTTTTGCTGTTTGCTTCGTTATTATTGGCAACGACATCGATATAGGACAAAATCAAGAGAAGACAAGCAGTTATTACTCAATTCCATACATCTAATTTCTTTGCTGTGCTCGCCGTCGTGTGAGCAATGGATTCGGTGGCCGCTCTCAGACACAGCACATAAGATTCCTATGGCGCATAAACCAATTTCACCAGATTCATTGGGTAGATGATCAGTNGGCCGCTCTCAGACACAGCACATAAGATTCCTATGGCGCATAAACCAATTTCACCAGATTCATTGGGTAGATGATCAGTGCCTGCTTTGCATTCAACTGGGCCAACAGAACATTGATTCTGCTTGTTCCGGCGTTCATTTCCAGCTTACTTCAGTTTTAGTTTTGGCGTCAGCATGTCCAAAGGAGCTCCAAATGACTTTGACTTAAACTTGGGTATGCAGACTTGTCCCAGTTTTTCAAAAGCATCCTCCAGAGCACTGCAAACAAGCGCAGCTAGGGATGGGCCACTNGCCAGTTCCTCAGTTTGCAGACTGTTTGCGAGAATTGTGTAACCGCACCAAAGCAGTCAAGGCACCTTACGTCAATTTCTTGCGTGGTGTCTCCTGGGCCGCTAAATTTTTTGGTTTCCCAGACTGATAGAAACTTTGAAATCCGAACTGATTCGAAGTTATTTGTTCTCATCAGCAAAAATTGGCATTTCGGAATCCATCACTCCAGCGCCTATTTTCCTTGCCAGTGTTCTGGAGTCTGTAGTGCACGACCCTCAGACCCCCAGTGCTTTGTGCATTTTGGCTGGGGCATTTCTCTTGATGTTTTATG
>BGPT01000311.1:335859-350583 GCA_003297045.1 Symbiodinium sp. clade C Y103 | reverse complement strand
CAAAACTTTGTGATTTTGTCCGCCGCTGAGCATTGAGACCTGTTTCCAGTCGTTTTCCAATCGTTATTCAATCGTTATTCCAGTCGTTATTCCAATCGTATTACTATTCCCCACATTTTTCCCAGTCGTTATTCCAAAACGTTTTTAAAAGATTTTGGAACATATTTATTTATTTTTGATTGAACATCCGATTTTGCTGTACCTGCCACGGTTTTGAAAATAACGATTGGAATAACGACTGGAATAACGACTGGACAACGACTGAATAACGATTGGGAAGACATGTGGAAAATTGGCATTNCCTGCCACGGTTTTGAAAATAACGATTGGAATAACGACTGGAATAACGACTGGACAACGACTGAATAACGATTGGGAAGACATGTGGAAAATTGGCATTTTCCTGTATTCAGAGTGCGCTGCTAGCTTTTTTGGTTTACCTGGATGGGTCCAGGCAAAGGAAGCTGGGACACGCTTTCCCCGCTTGTTGTGTTTGGAGCAGCTAAGTGCTGAAAAAGTCAAGTCGGCTTGGAGTGAAATAGCTTGCAGGGATGCAAGCAGGAGGTGATGGACTTTTTGATGACGGTATTATCTTGGTGGGCGTTAGCTAAAAATCCAGAAGGAGGCNTTGGAGTGAAATAGCTTGCAGGGATGCAAGCAGGAGGTGATGGACTTTTTGATGACGGTATTATCTTGGTGGGCGTTAGCTAAAAATCCAGAAGGAGGCTCCGCAGTAGCTGACTAACTAACTAATAACTAACTAACTGATTAACTGACGAACTGACTGACTAACTGACTGACTAACTCACCAACTAACTGACAAACTAACTAGCTAAGTTGGTAAGTTGTTAAGTGGTTAAGTTGTTAAGTTGTTAAGTTGTTAAGTTGTTCAGTTTTTCAATTGTTAAGTTGTTAAGTTGTTAGTTCAGTTAGTTAACTGACATGTCAAAATTTGCTTAAAACCATCAGTTTTTGACACTTTTGACTTCCAAATGTGCTTGGCGCCACAACGGTGTGCACTTTTTCGATATCGGATGGCAATTGAATCGTCAAAAAGTGGCTCCAACGTGTGGTCTTTTTTAACATTTTCACTTCCAAATGTGCTTCGCGCCATAGCGCCGTGCACTTTTTCGACATCTCAACTTCCAAAAGTGCTCCGAAGCTGACAGTTTTTAACACTTTTTACTTCCAAATGTGCTTCGCGCCACAGCGCNGCGCCGTGCACTTTTTCGACATCTCAACTTCCAAAAGTGCTCCGAAGCTGACAGTTTTTAACACTTTTTACTTCCAAATGTGCTTCGCGCCACAGCGCCTTGCACTTTTTCCACATCTCAACTTCCAAAAGTGCTCCGAAGCTGACAGTTTTTAACACTTTTCACTTCCAAATGTGCTTCAAGCCACAGCGCCGTGCACCTTTTCGACATCTCAACTTCCAAACGTGTTCCGAGAATGCTGTGTTTTGCCACTTTTTACTTCCAAATGTGTTTCGCGCCACNCGCCGTGCACCTTTTCGACATCTCAACTTCCAAACGTGTTCCGAGAATGCTGTGTTTTGCCACTTTTTACTTCCAAATGTGTTTCGCGCCACAACGCCGCACACTTTTCCCACATCTCAACTTCCAAAAGTGCTCCGAAGCTGACAGTTTTCAACACTTTTCACTTCCAAATGTGCTTCGCGCCACAGCGCCGTGCACCTTTTCGACATCTCAACTTCCAAACGTGTTCCGAGAATGCTGTGTTTTGCCACTTTTTACTTCCAAATGTGTTTCGCGCCACNCGCCGTGCACCTTTTCGACATCTCAACTTCCAAACGTGTTCCGAGAATGCTGTGTTTTGCCACTTTTTACTTCCAAATGTGTTTCGCGCCACAACGCCGTACACTTTTCCCACATCTCAACTTCCAAAAGTGCTCCGAACCCGACAGTTTTTAACACTTTTTACTTCCAAATGTGCTTCGCGCCACAGCGCTGTGCACTTTTTGCACATCTGAACTTCCAAAAGTGTTCCGAACCCGTCAGTTTTTAACACTTTTTACTTCCAAATTATGCGCTTCGCGCACAGCGCCGTTCACTTTTTCGGCATCTCAACTTCCAAAAGTGGTCCGAACATGGTGTGTTTTCACACTTTTTACTTCCGAATGTGCTTCGCGCCACAACGCCGTGCACTTTTTCTACAGCTGAACTTCCAAAAGTGCTCCGAGACTGTCAGTTTTTAACACTTCTTACTTCCAAACGTGCTTTGTTCGCGCCACAACGGCGTGCAATTTTTCATTTCTCATCTGCCGAGATGTCTCCGCACCCTCGACCCTCCGGAGCCACAAACATTGGAAAAACACAGTGTTTCGCGACTTTCCTACCTTTTCGCGCACCTGCATCTCTTCTCTTCTGACTTTCTTCATCCTCTGACTTTCTTCACGGCTGTGCTTTTCCATTTGTCCATATTGTCGGAAGGTTTAGCTTCTAAACTTCCTTCGATACATGAAACCCTAGATGAGCCCTAAATAAAACCACATATGAAACCTTAAATGACATCCTAGATGAGATGAAACCCTGTTTGAAACCCCAAATAGAACCATACATGAAACTTTAGAGACACCCTGAATGAAACCCTACATGAAACCTTATAAGTGAACCCGTAAGGAAACCTAAATAAACCCTAGATGAACCCCATATCAAATTAAATAAATGCAGCCCTAGATGAACCCTAAATGAAACCCTATATGAAACCTTAAATGATACGCCAGATGAAACCTTATTTGAAACCCCAATAAAACCAACCATACATGAAACCTTAGAGAAACCCTAAATGAAACCCTACATGAAAGCTTAAATGAAAACTTCAATAAAACCTAAAAGAAACCCTGAATGAAACCCTAGATGAACCCTATATAAAATTATATAAATGAAACCCTAGATGAGCCCTAAATGAAACCGTATATGAAACCTTTAATGACACCCTAGATGAAACCCAATTTGAAAAAACCTACTTGAAACTTTAGAGAAACCCTAAATGAAACCCTACATGAAACCTTAAATGGCACCCTAAATGAAACCTAATGTGAAATCCAAATTGACACCCTAAAGAACACCCAAAATATAACCCTGAAGAAACCGTACATGAAAACCTACATGAAACCCTGATGAAACCCCAAACAACACCCAAGACGAAACTCTCAAGAAGAATTATTTGAGACCCTACATGAAGCCCTACAGGGAACCCAAAAGAAACCCTAAAGAAGCCTTAAATGAAATTCTAATGAGACCCTAGAGAATCCCTAAATGAAACCATAAGGATACCCTAAATGACAGCGCAGATAAAACGCTAAAGAGACTTTAAACAAACCTAAATGAAACCCTAAGGATACCTTAAATAGAACCTACCAGGACTCCTAAATGAAACCCGAAATAAACGCTATTTATATAGACAAAACCGTAAAGAAACCCTAAAGAAACACACATGAACGTTTGAAGTACCAACATTTAGCAAATATCATGCAAAATGAGAGGCTCAAGTGCCAACATGTAGCAAATACATGCAAAATGGAAGGCGAACATGCCAAAATGTAGCAAATACCATGCAAAATGGAAGGTGAACATTCCAAAATCAGCAAATACCGTGCAAAATGACAGGTTCAAGTTCCAACCTGTTGCAAATACAGGGCATGCGGTGCCAGAGCAGAAACCCCCAAAAAAAATCAAAAACCTTGCCAAAGAGTAATTCCAAAAACTATTCTACACCCATATTTAGGCTCTCCATTGGGTATTTGATAAAAAAAATCAAGCAAGAATGGCAACATCACCAACTCGAATGTCAATCCAGATGAATGAATAAAGTTTGTGGATGCCTCCTACTATGCCCATTTTGAGAGCGATGGGCCCTCGGCCGAAAACGAGGCGCAGCTGGAGAAGTTGGGGCGGAGGGTGCAACTTATTGAAGAGTGGCGCAAGGACTTGCTGAATGTGGGGCTGCCAAGATGCCTGGCACTTCTGATATCCTATGGCAATTCTGTGACAGGCAGCCGTGTATACTTTTCTGGGGGTCCAGGAGCGAGCACCTGTGCTTTCGGGAAACTTTCGAATTCCTTCATCGGCCGACCACTGGTCGTGTTGTATTTATCTGAATCAATCTCTGACAAGACTGAAGACAAATTGCCAGCAGCATTTGCCCACATGAAGCTCTTCATGAAACTGAAGTTTGGAGGCCTTGCCCTTTCTTCCAGCTTGCCACTCAGCTTTGCATCCGTTGGCCCAACTTCGACATTTTTATTCCGACTTTTCTTGAGAGAAAATCAGCACCATGGCCCACAGAACATGTGGTTAGAAATTCTCGCTACACCATGCGTCTGTTCGGTTTTGGGGCGATGAGTCTTCGTATGCAATGTCTGAATCAGACGGGTCTGGGTCAACAAGGCTCAATGTATTTCAGTGTGTGTCTCCTCAGCAAACAAGGACAATGGATTTCACAGCTAGGGTAGCATTGGTGCCCCAATGTGACTCCAAGACTCAGCAATGTTTAGTTTCAAATTCACGCTGTCAACTTTGAGGAAATCAAAGGAAATCTCCGAGTTGAGGATGACGGAACTTCTCTCTCGCTTTATTTACTGCTGTCACTTCCTCGCTTACCGCCAGCCTGACGCTCGCTTCCAAAAGAGAGAGAGAGAGAGAGAGCGAGAGAGAGAGAGAGAGAGAGGGAGAGAGAGACAGAGAGAGAGAGAGAGCTGGAGACTGCTGAAACCCTGGGTTGTTGCCACTGCTTCAAGCGGCCGAAAACAGGAGACTACGACGAGGATGAGGTGCCGAAATGATGCACTGTTGATACCCTAGTTCATTCATTCTGTCAACGTTCTGTTCATGAACTAAACCCCCTTCCTGTTTCAATCCCCTTGCCTGCTTGTTGAACCCACGTGTTTTATCCAAACATGCCGTCATTCTCTATCGTTTGATCTTGATTTGTATCGCTGACATGAAATGCGCCCGTCCAGGCAGGATATCTCAGCGAGAGGTGAAAACATCCCGCCTGAGGTGTTCGCCTATATGGCCCTATGGTTTTCCGGAACTTGTTGGCCGCACCATCAAGCTTTGGGCTATTTCATTGCAATCATAGACTCAAAGACTTCAGGGGCACCAAACCGTGTAGCTCGCTAGGATTTGGCAAGAAGTTGCTTGCATATTGGTTTATTGTTGGATGCTCTGTGGTAGCTGCACAAAGGAATGCTATAGGTTGCAATTTCTAACTCTTTAAGTCACAGCTTCAAAATCAGCATACCGGAGACCTCGTTCACATACATCCAGTGTGTTCTTGCCGCAACAAGGCCAATGACCAAATAAATCGTGTGATTACTTCGATGAAAAGCTGCAATCCGAAGTCTTTGGTTCAGACGCTTCAGCAGGGGCGCAGATTTATGCTTTCTCAAAATCAGAGAGTCCTTCGTGCAAGGTTAAGGATCTTTGGTGCCAAAACAAAATGAGCTACAAAGCGCAACTCTGGTTCACAAAACTGCGGCGCTTTCCCGACTTGAGAATGTCCCAGGAAAATTTTGTGAATTATTTGTTGTAGTCTTAGCATGCGCTGGCACCCCGAAAATAAAACGCTCAATGAAATGTTGCACAGCACACCCGCAACATGGACAAACCCAGACTCAGCACTGGATTTAGTCCCAAAAAGGGTGCCATTTAAACAGCAAAACGTGACTTGCATCTTTCGGCCCCTTCATGTATATGTATATGCGTACGTTTGTATATATGCAACTATGTATATGTGTATAGGTGTGTATGTGTATCTGTGTGTATGTGTAAAAATGTACATATGAATATGTTTATATGTATATATGTATCTATGTACATCTCTATATGCGTGTATGTGTATATTTGTATATTTGCATACATGTATATTTGTGTATATATTTAAACGGGTGTATATATGTAAATGTGTATATTTGCATATTTGGATATATGTATATATGTATATACGTAAATATGTATATATGCATATATGTAAATATGTATATATGCATATATGTAAATATGTATATACGCATATATGTATATATGTATATGTGTGCATATGGATATACGTATGTGAAGTTTTACTATATATGTATATATATATATATATACATATGTGTGTGTGAATTGGCCCGCACAGGTTGGAAAAACCACTGGCGAAACACAACGAAAAACTTGGCAAAAACCAATACTAGAAGAGATTTAAATTCAAAACATAGGGATATTGTGGGGATTGTAACCGTCTTCCCCAATTCTTATTCATGGATTGAATATGGTCTCGTTGACTGGAATTCAGATCCATATGGCTGTCCTATGGAATTGGGGGATTTACATCCAGGTCAATTGGCAAAACGGATGCTGGTAAACCGAATGCTTCCAGCAAACATCGGGGACCAAAAAAAAATTGAATATCAGTGATGTTTAACGGAAATTCTACAGGTTTCTGATTCCATTGCGGATATTCCTTTTGATGCTGGACGCATAGAGTTTGATGCCCGTTGATGCGCTAATACCTTGAAACCTTAGTTTGGTCCTGGATCTACTCATTCTGAGTCCCTTATTGGGGGTATGTCATACTAGGGACAAGGGATTCGTTTGGAAGGAACATGCCGAGGGTTCCAAGCCCTTCTGGCCCAGGCGCAACGCGCTGGAAAGCAAGCGAACCTCGTGGTGGACTTAAACTTGATCCCAGAAGTTGGACCTTTGCAAGGTGATACAAATCAACCGAGTGTGGGACTGCTAGACATTGGATGTTTTTTCCAGCAGGAATGGGGCAATGAATCAACCTGCAAGGATTAGATCAACCGGTCCATGGACCTCTGTGGGCCTTATTTTTTTCGACCCATACCCAGTTGATTTTCTGTTTTGTCTTTTGACAACTCATCAACATCATCATCCTTCAGGTGGCCAAGAAATTGCCATTGTTAATTATCCCAACAATTGGGCAACGTGCCAGTGATTTGTTAGGGAGATATGTATGGACGTCACTTGCTGGTGGCACAGAAACACAGGTGCTCCCCAATTCTACATATGACCCATTTTTCTTGGCCAAGGACCATGAAAACCTCCGGATGTAGCCCTGGTGAGTCATGAGAGTCCACTGAGGTTGGCGATTTGGCTGCTGCCAGCATTGCCACGGTCAGGGAATCCGGAGAAAAATTACTTTCTTCGAGTGATCCCCACCATGAGATTTTATTTGGCATATAGTGTGATACAGATTTTGACATTCTTTCTGGCAACACTTTCTGGCAGGGNGAGGACAACTCTGATGAAATCTAGCGACCTTCGGTCTCTAGATTTCATCAGAGTTGTCCTCTCCTCCTCTTCCTGTAGGCGTTCTATCTGACATTCTCTTTGACACATGCGCTGGCATTCTATCTGGCATTCTTTCTGGCATTCTTCTGGTACTCTATCCGGCATTCTTTCTGGCATTCTTTCTGGTATTCTATCTGGCATTCTATTTGGCATTCTTTCTGGCATTCTATCTGGCATTCTTTCTGGCATTCTATCTGGCATTCTTTCTGGCATTCTATCTGGCATTCTTTCTGGCATTCTATCTGGCATTCTTTCTGGCATTCTATCTGGCATTCTTTCTGGCATTCTATCTGACATTCTTTCTGGCATTCTATTTGACATTCCATTTGACATTCTATCTGGCATTCTATCTGGCATTCTATCTGGCTTTCTTTCTGGCATTCTATCTGGCATTCTATCTGACATTCTATCTGACATTCTATCTGGCATTCTATCTGGCATTCTATCTGGCATTCTATCTGACATTCTATCTGACATTCTATCTGGCATTCTATCTGGCATTCTATCTGGCATTCTATCTGACATTCTTTCTGGCAGTCAATCTGGCATGTATATAGGTTGAAGTCCGGCAGTGCCCACTGCGACCTGGAGCTTGCGGCTGAAGTCCGGCAGTGCCCCTCCGATCTGGACCTCGCGGTTGAAGTCCGGCAGTGCCCACTGGGATCTGGCAGTCGCGACTGAAGTCCGGCAGTGCCCACTGGGATCTGGCAGTCCCGACTGAAGTCCGGCAGTGCCCACTGGGATCTGGAGCTCGCGGATGAAGTGCGGCGTGCCCACTGCGATCTGGAGCTGGCAGATGAAGTCCGGCAGTGCCCACTGGGATCTGGAGCTCGCGGATGAAGTGCAGTGCCCACTGGGATCTGGAGCTGGCAGATGAAGTCCGGCAGCGCCCACTGCGATCTGGAGCTGGCGAGGAGCGGGAGGATGAAGCGGAGGCGGAGGTGGCGGAGGCGGCCGAGGCGGCGGAGGCGGCGGAGGCGGAAGCGGCGGGCGACGGACATCTCTGATAAAATCTAACAGCCTTCACCTGGCAGGCGGGGAAATATGTGGAGTTGCCCTCCAAATTTCCGGTTAGGGGCAGCTCTACACATGGTTTTTGTTTCTTTCCGCGAAGAGGTGAGTTGTGCGACTTTTCAGGCTGCGTGACTATTTGATCCATTGTGCAGTTTGGAAGGTGAACTCAGTAATTCCACTGGACATTTAGGTCATGTAGATCCCACCCAAGTTTTCAAGATGAATCCAACACTCAGCCCCCATAAAAAAGAGGCGATCCACCGCACCAACGCCTGGCAAGGCTCGGTGAAGTGCTGGCCCTGTGGCGGAGGCCGTTTTCCCAAGTGCCAAGCGGCTGGCTTCAGTCGCTGGTCGGAGGTCTGGAAGAATCTTCATTGATTCCGAACGGATTTTTTGAATGGATTTTCTGATTTTAAATGAACACCAATTTCTTATATGTTTTTTGGGAGTGCCGATGTCCCAAGTCTTGTTTTGGAGTGCCAATGTCCCTAGTCGCTGCTTCATGTTCCGAAGAAGAACATGTCAAACAAATCAGTGGAAACCAAACCCCCAATCCCTATCCTAGCTTCCTTCCAAGTGACCCATGCACTCCACCAGGTAGTGGGCCATAATGCCGACCTCTGGAGTGCCTGTGCTCCCCTCCCAGGCAGGCCATGGGGGCTGTCCACTTGGGGAAACCCGAGTACTGTATGATGTTTGATGTTTTTGTTTACATTCGTATGTGGTCACTATTTTTTTTTTGGTGTTTTTGTTTTGCGTCCCTTTGAAATGGACACACCCAGGTGTGCTGGGTTCCATTCCCCGATTTCAGAATTTAGTTGTTACGCAATGGTGGCTGGTCAAACCTCCACTATACTACATCCTCTGAGTGAATTAGGACACACGCGAATCCAATCATCGGGGGTGATTCGGATAATTTTTGGATCGGAAGACTTAATTAATGAGTCAGACAATCAGACACCCGGACAGGTCCTCAATGTTGCATTATTAGGAGACTCTCAGGTGCTCAGAACCTTGATCCAAACCATTGTGCTGCACCCCCCTATTGCATCCACCATCAGTGTGACCCATTCTACAGTCTACTCGTCACAAGGCTCTGAACGCCGAGGCCCAAGATGCCTGCACACTTGGAAAAATCACGCATCGCCGAAAAGGAATTTTACCGTGTTGTATGGAATGAGAATCAGCACAGCACCTTTGCACAGACAGAATGTGTGTAGTGTTACTCCTGTCAATGAGTTCGAGCAGTTCCAGTGGTTTTGATTTGCATTGATTCGACGGTTGGTTTCCCTGAGTTTGCCCACATTGATGACTTTGTTCAGAGTGGATGCGCGCCTTTGCGTGTACGTATCGAACAAGAAAGGTTTTGCTTTGATGTGGCGAGATATGTGGCCGCTGTATGATTTGGCTCTGCTATTCCTAGTACGAATGAATGATGAAGGCGCAGTGCGATTTTGGTCGCTTGTGCCGGTGTCATGCGGGTGGTAGCAAGGCCAAGACCACAGAGTCTCTTGTGGATCATAAGATATCATAAGCATTTGCCAAGGCAAATAGGAATCATCATGGGCACATTACAGTGTTGTCTTGTGGAACTTATCAATACTGAACCATGTCCAACAAGCACATAATATACAATACCTTGTCATCACTACTTCCATTGATGTTTCCCCGAGCTGTTTTGTTTTGTGTTTGTTGTACGGTCTGTGCATGCTGTGCCGTGTGTTTTTGGTTGGATCCGGCCCCTACAAGTTGGGGGAATCGATCATCATTGAATTTTTGACATAGGATCGGCCATGGTTCAAAAGTATTGTCGCCCCCCAAACTTCGATGGTTCAACAGGAACCATTGACACTTCATGTTGGTTCCCACGCTCATATAATCAGGCCGTGCTACATCCCAGTGATCGTGAATTGTATGTTGCTCATCAAATTATGCCCAGATATCCAAGATTATCCAAGTATGATTGACCAAAAACTCTGATGATCATTGGCCTTGTTTAATCTTTATTTAGCCAGCATTTTGAACCTTTTAGTGGTTGAACATATGCGCAATATTGCGCAATATTATATTTAGTTGAAGAATCACTGGTTCAAATTCAAATAGTCTTAAATTCGATGATTCCAAGTGGTCAGCATATCGGGAGTGAAACCACCAGCCACATTCATATTGTTGGTTATATAGTTATACATGCATTTATATATAATTATATATATAATATATGATTATATATATATATATTTACACATATATATGTATATATATATATACATACACCCATACTCCCATTTAGCGATGATTTTCGCATTCAATTCCTATCATATCCATCCCAAGACATTGATCTTTCAGTGTTCCAGGCTTCACGATGTCGGAGGCAATGGATCTGCATGGGGTGATGCTGATTCTTGGCGGTCAAACATGAGGGGAACCAACTCCAAAAATGGCCCGTAGTTGGTAATTACATGACCATAAAGGGGGATCAGTGGCCCAACATGGAGTTCTTATAGAAGATCAGTTTAGATTGTTTTTGATAGCAATGCAGTTCCAAGCAATTGCCTGGATCAATGGCTCCAAAATGTGTATGATTTTGGTCAATCTTTTCATTTTGACCCACAGCCAGATGAAAGTTGTCCAGCTAAAGGGTGCGATTGGCAACTGGCACCTAGTGGAGGGTCTGAAGAATGTGTTCGAGCCTTGAGAATCTTCAAAGTCATTTATATCAAGGTCCCTGAGTAGTCCTAGGTCTCCCATTTTGGACATATCCTTATGAACTATATATTTATATATATATAATATATATATATATATAATATAATATATATATATACGTATAGCACCCATGGTCCTGGCTGAAGGAACTCAGATCCGGCGAAATTACTGACATGCACAGACCAGCAGCTTTCTGGGAAAACCCACCGGGCTGCAGTGCAGCAGGAGCGCGGCCGTGCCAGCGTTAGGCGTGGGGACCGGGTCAAAACTTGACCACCGATCGTGTGGGTCTGTCCGAGGGCATACCTCCAAATGGCCATCCTTTAATCTTGGGGCTCTCCATTTTTCAGATGACCCATTCTTCCAACTTCAAGTAGCCCAGGAGATCCGCAGGTCAAGTTTACCTTCCTGCGAAACGGCCGGTGATTTGAACGGAAGGTTTCCTTTGGGTTTGGCGGACTTCTTGAGGCAAAAACTAAGAAGGTTGAGGTTGTTGGGAAGCCAGCAGGCTTTCGGTGAGGCGATACCCTTATTTGATAAACCACACCCCGCTTACCCCGGTTTTCCACGTGGGGTCATTCAAAACCATACCATGAATTTACCATCTATATACACCTATACAATCAAACCAAACAGCTCGACAGCATTCCCATCAAACGACAATTTGAATCGCAGTTTGATATGGATTGCTCAGTTCATCCCTGGTGGTTAATGGCGCTAGTTCTACTATGTATAGCCGATTTTCACATAGATGAAAACAATTCAAGATTGAGTTTGTTTGAAGATGGGGGTTACCACCAAACTCCCAGAGTTCAAGGCCAATTTGCCCAGATTTTCCCACATTTGCCCCATGAAATGGTCACACCTTTGGTGATCTCGGGCAGGCCTGGCCGCTCTTTCGGCCTGGAGGGCGCAAGCCTGGGTAGCGCTACCCGGGTCAGATGAGCTGCCAAGTTACTTGGTTCATGGTGGATTTTTCTGTTTGAGATATTAAGAAAATTTGGTTCACAAATCAGATTTTTGTGTGGCATTCGTAGTTTTAGTTGATATAGATGGTGTATGAACCAGAATATCACATTATGGTTGAAAACCCACCCCTCAGTTGACAACATTGTTTGGATATTCTTGATCCATCGATCATATAGTTGTTTGAACCTGTCAAAGTTCGATTCCAGATATAGATGAAATGCACACTTCTGTCTGGATCAACGACAGCTATTGAGCCTTGGGACCCCACGGGATTTTTCGTCGAAATTCACCAACGGAGGAGTTTGGTCATTGCCTCAGTGATGACTTTGGTGATTTCCCCAACCCACAGTGGATTGGCTTGGTTGAAGGGGTACCACTCAGAATGTGATGAGCCTGGTGGTGACTGGCATCATGGGCGGAGGGGGTTCCATCCTTCTCCTGGGCTTTAAGCCCTGAAAATGAGACGCCAGTTGACTAAGATTTGTCGCGGGAAGACGGGCAAATGCCAAGCTTTCCAGGGCCATTGAAACGCATCGCCTTCTCAATTTGAGTGCCGAATCTTTGCAGTAAGATGAACCAAATCGTAGCAACCAGAAACTCAAAAACAAATCAATAGAACATAAAGTCGCAAGCTATTTTAGAAGGATTTAGCTTCTTCTTGTTGTCGTTTTAGCCCAGGCGTCAGAAGCACACAGGCAATTTTGCTGGTAGGGGACATACATTACAAGACATTCCATTCCATCACATTGCATCACGTTACATTACATTACAAGGACATTGCCAGGACATTACAAATACATCACAAAGACATTACAAGTACGTTACAAGTACATTACATTACATTACATTGCATTACAAGGACATTACATTACATTGCATCACATTACATTACAGTACGTTGCAAGGACATTGCATTGCATTACATTACATTACAAGGACATTGCCAGCACATTACAAATACATCACAAGGACATCACACGTACACTACACGAATATTGCAAGTACAAAGCACAATATACACAGGCCCTTTTGCAAGAAATATACATACTATATTTTGGCTTCAATTTCAATTCTTTTTGCTGCAACATGCTGCAACTAAACTCCAATTTTCCCATGACTCCTGGTGGTTGATGGTCGAACCCAGGATGCCGTGGGCTGTCGCATGGCGCCAGCACTGGCGTCCGGGGAGTTTCGACGTTAGGTGCCGACAAAAGCTGCCATGGTCAAAACATGGACCATTTTCCTACAAATGAAGGGATTTAGACAAGGGTTTTGAAAAATCAATGATTGGAATTGCTGTGTCTTGATGGCTTCTTGATGGCTTCTTGCAAAGAGTTGGGACGTAGCCGCCTAGCAAGTCGAGGCATTGAGAGTGTTGCCCCAGTGTTTCTGTGTCACGTATCTTGCCAAAAAGTTTATTCATGATCTAATTTACACGTGATCGATCATGGAAGATGCGCGCACTAAACATTAGTCAATTATATAACATCTTTTTGACTTATATATCATATATACATATATCAAATATATTGTGGATATAATTCAAATATATACATATATATATATCGTATAGTATTATATATATAATATATATTATACGATACGATATATATATATATGATTTATATACACAATATATTTGATATATGTATATTTGATATATGTATATATGATATATATAAATGATATATGTATATATATATATATATATACATAGTATGTATATATATATATGATATATATATATATGTATACACGATATATATATATATATATACATATTATGACATGCATGATGGATATACTTATGTGATATATATATATATAAATGAAATACATGTATACATATGATATATATATATATGTATATGATCAATACATATAGTATATTATATATGATATATGATATATAGGATATATATGATATACATGATATATATGATATATATATATGATATAAATGATATATATATATATATGGCACATATATATATATATGATACATATGATATAAATGATATATATATATATGGTATATATATATGATATAAACATGATATGTACATATGTATATAATATATTACTATATTTGATATATATGTGATATATATATATGATATATATATATGATATATATATGATATATATATATGATATATATATATATATGGTACCCCCCCCCAAAAGTCCACCATTTTTCTGTTTTTACTGGTGTTTACAATGTTTTAATCACATTTTTAGCATTTTTTTTTGGGATGACATTTCAGGTTAAAACGGGTACCATATATATATATATAGATTGATCTAACTTAACTTGAACGATAGCAGATCTAACTTAACTTGAACGATAGCATTCTAGGAAGATCATCTTGAATCTTGAATCNATATATATATATAGATTGATCTAACTTAACTTGAACGATAGCAGATCTAACTTAACTTGAACGATAGCATTCTAGGAAGATCATCTTGAATCTTGAATCCAGAAAACTTTGCAAAGTTTGCAAAGTTTCCTAGATCTTAGGTTCAAATCTAAGATCTAAGATCTAAGATTCCCCCAAGACTCTTGAGCAAATCTTAGATTCAAATGATTCTAGATTCTAGATTCTAAGGGGCAAGACTTCTGTGCAAATCTTAGATCTTAGATCTTAGATTTGAACCTAAGATTCCCCCAAGACTTCTGTGCAAATCTTAGATCTTAGATCTTAGATTTGAA
>BGPT01000311.1:320554-334630 GCA_003297045.1 Symbiodinium sp. clade C Y103 | reverse complement strand
TTCACTGAAACAAAAAAAATATCTACACCTGAAAGAAAACAAAAAAAACAGCCAAAAAGGTGGACTTTTGAGGGGGGGGGTAGCATATATATATATATATGATATATATATATATGATATATATATATGATATATATATATATATCATATATATATATACATGATATGTATATATATATATCATATATATATATATATACATGATATGTATATATATATATACATGATTTAGATATGATATATACAAATGGCACATATATATGATATATGTATGCATGTATGTATGTATATGTATAGATATATCATATATGATCTGGAAATGGCATATCTCATCCACCGAGTTTGACCAGGCAGTCAACCTCAGGGCGCCAGAGGGGTGGCATCTGCACCAGGCAGGGACGAGGATGATGGCACGGGTTGTCCCATTTTGGTGGGATTTTAATAGGGTGTTAATGGGAGAGATCACCATTTTGGTGGTTGAACCATGAAAAAATAGAGGTTTAACCATATGTAGTGAATATCGAAGTTTAATGGGTACGTATGAGATATCTAACCAACAATGTCATAGTCACGATGTGATATTTGGGTGTGTCGATATACCCCCAAATTCCCCAAATTGGCGATTTAATAGGGAACTGCGTGATAAAAGGTAAGATAGGGGTACGCTATTTTCGGACACCCATTCATAACTGGGTTGTAAACCGACTTACCAACCAGTTACTAAGTGGGGCGAACTTGCAAGTAGTAGCGTTACGACGTTACCCTCTGGTAATCGAACAGTTTGCCAAGGAATCATGGGCCGACGAAATCATGGGTATATAAATGATCTACGTTCAAGGGTCATTTTTCATGGCAATGTGAAACTTAGCAGAGGGTACCTTAGCTCAGCATTGATTTATTGATGGGTCTTGTCACTTCAATACAGTGTCAGGTGACAAAGGGGTGCATCTTCCAAGGTTTGGGGTTCCAGAGGCCACCCTCTGGGGTGAGATCACCCGACCCGTTCGCATGATGCTTCAACCTGCGGTCCGCTTCCCTGGAATTCGGAGGATTTCAGAGGGCCATGTGACTACTTGGGACATCCTAGCGATTTCTAAGCATTTGAATTGTCCAAGGGATTCCAAGGGTCCAAGGGTGTATGTAATCTCGGAGATTCTTCGAGTGTTTGTGGGTGTGAGTCAAAGTTCAAGAGCGAACAGTCCAGTGTTTTTTCGGTGCTTTTGATTCTGAACGTTTTTTTTGTTTGGAAGCACCCAACTTCCATTGCCATCTATACGATACCGCGGAAACACCGCAAGGTCCCAGATGCTTGCTGGTTCCAAGTGGGCGAACACCCGACTTCATTTCGTTTTTTAGTTCATCAGGTTTATTTATAATCCAACTTCCCAAGCCTATCTGGTAGCGTATAGATGCGTATAGTAATTATTTCACCTGGTTCATAGGATGAATCATCATGTACAAAGCTTATGAATCGCCGCCTCCGGTAGGTCTAGGCTTTTGCGGCAGCTGTTTTAGGCCTGAAAACCCGGGGCTTCTGGGAGCTAGAAAACTGGGGTAGAAGTCCAAGTATCAACGGGTATTTCTGGCAATTTCTAGTAATGGTAATATTTCAATCAAACTTATATTGTATGTTATGTATGAATGAAATATTATGTATATATACATCAAGATGTGTGGTATCAGTGGGGTAATGTTTCAATCAACAAGAATGGAATATTGGATATATGTAACCAGAAAGGATTGGAGTTTCTTTGACAAAATCGTAGAAGATCATGATAATTTCGTAAGCGTTTGGATATTGGGGTCCCCTTCCCCCATCGTGTCGTATCTCTACGGGTACCATGCCGGCATCATCCATGGTCCTTCCGAGTTTTTTTCCAATCTTTGGACATCCAAACTGCGATTCGTGAAATTCAACCATTGGGGTTTCTCTAGACATGATGGATTTGCTCCCATAAAAAAGCGGCTACCATTTTTCATGGGAGACATGCAGCTTTCAACTTATGGGCCATTATGGGATGTTGGTTTCTGAAATTTCTGGTCAACCCCACTGCGAATGTGCCCATGGCCTGGGTAACATCCACACTATTCTCTCCATAATATGATATGACGGTAAAACCGATCCAACCAGATGTCGACCACAAGCAATTTGTCTCTGGAAGATCCCTATTGATCTTCCCATGGACCCGCAGAATCGCTGGCAGGCTATTGAGCATGGCCCTGGGCGCACGGCACCTTCTGCGGGGGGCCTCTTGGCCAGTTTTGCTTGGCGATGTAGCGGTGAGACACCCAACATGATCCAGGATTCTTGCGGTGTTTCAACAGTGGCAATACATATAGTGAATGAACGATCTATGCATGTCTTTAAGAATCTGTATGACGTTTTTCTTCATGGACAATCATCATAGACAAAGGATAATAGATGACTTGTCATCAAAGTTGAAATTCTAGTATCCAAGTTGCAGATTGTGTGAGTATATGTATATAAATATAAATATATTACAGTAAAATCATCCAGCCTGGACTTTGGAAGTAAAGTGAGATGCTGGATCCGTCCAACTGTTGTCTCCGCCAGGTCACAGCCCTAGCGGCGGAGAAACGTGTGAGACGGAAACGCAAGGCGCGGCAGTGGGCGGATGATCATTATTAGTTTGGTTACTGTTGTTATTGTCATTAGTATTGCGAAAATTACTACCATTGTTATTGTTGTTGTTGTTGTTCTTCTTCTTCTTCTTCTTCTCTAAAAAAAACATTATCATCATTATCATTCTCACTATTGTTCCCAACAGCTGTTGGGTTTCAATCTCTGTGTCTGGGACTGCTGCTGTGGTTTTTGCCCAGCCCAAAAACCAGAAATGAACGGAACGGAAGTGGAACGCTGGAATGCTAGAACTCTGGAACCCTGGAACCTTGAAAACATGGACCCTTGCAAGTCTGGAAGCTTGGCGCTTGGAACGCTGGATCCTGGAACCTTGGAACCCTGAAATCCTAAAATCTTAGAGCCTGCATCCTTGAGATCCGGGAACCCTGCCTTGGAACCCTGCCCCGTGACATGGTTTTATTGAAAACCTGGAACCATGTAATAAAACCCTGCGGCCTTAGAACATCGTCATGGAACCTTGGAACGTTGCAATGTTGGAATCCTGGAACCCTGCACCCTTCAAAGTCTGGAACCTTGGTGCTTGGAACCCTTGCAGACTGGGAACTCAAGCTCAGAAATCCTTGAAACTTTGAATTTTGGAACTATCGTAGCCGGAATCCTACATTTTAGGCCCCCGCTCCCCTAGTGGAAGCAGCATTTATCATTTTGCAGGATTTCGTTCCCGAAAAAAATATAAATCATCTAAGCTAGAGAGGCGGGATCCCCCAAGAAATTTCCAGTATTTCGTTGCAACAAATATCTTAAAGAATAGGTAGAGAAGGCTTGAATACATATTTGCATGCATTGCCGGGCCATAGATCTTTGATTCCAATGGGGTTTTTCTGGGGAGCCTGCCAAAATAGTACGAGAGTTTCGAGGCCCCTCCCCTTGAAATCTGAGCTTGCCAAACCATAGAAGGCCACCTGCCTCCAGGAGTTACTGCATTGATGATAAGTTCCCATGTCGGAGGGGAGGGGGGCGAAATTTGGGGAGGGCAATGACGTATTATCAATGCACGGGCGCGGTGGGTCAGCAGCACCTTCATGACTCATGCACCTTCATTTTGCATGAAGATTGTCCTCATACTACTTGCAATAGCTCTTGTTAATTCTGGTTCATTGTCCGCGGGCTTGTTTCAAAAACTTCACAGGATTGATTTAAAAACCATTGGAACATTTTGGATCGATCTGGTAAGATTGTAGAGAGGTGAAGGTGCCTTCGTGGGCAGACTTGGTGGCTTCAGGTGGTTTGCACAGCCTGCAGGAGCTCACGACGTAAATTCCAAGATCTACCTGCCCTTTGAACGGATCACCCCACCCATCACAGAGGACAGAACGTTCTTTGAAATGGATCAGGGAGCTCACTGAATTCTGTGAAGCTCCCCTGCCAGTGGACTCAAAATTTGGAAGAGTGAAAAGCACTGAGAGAGGATCGTTTTTTGCTGTCATATAATTGTTTCTGTGATGTTTTGGATTGGCTATTTTGCCAGCTGCTTTTCACAGGTGTGCCAATTTGCACCGCGTGCCTTCCGCATGCCCCGTCACTAGCTCGTGCAGGATAGCACACACGGCTTCGACACCCCGCGCCTCAATTCCCAAGTCGGCGCAGCGCTATTCATGCGCGCATTAGCAGCCGCAGAGGCCGACCAGCGGGAGGAGCATGTACAACACTTCAAGAAGTTGTCCCTAGGAGGCACTATTTGGGTTGCAGCACATCCCTACATGAAACCACGCAGACTTCAATCACAGCACAGTTGTCCCACTACGCGCGTGCCGCACAGAATAGACGAAGTTGACCACTATCAACTGCACTGGGTTCGTGGCGCTCGTTGAGCGCATAGCTTTCCGTAGCCAATGAAGACGCGCGCCCCCGTGGGAAGAAAAGTGATGTTGGCTGCCAGTTTGGGAATTGGCAATATTATTCATTGACATCATTGATCACCACATTGCTTGCCCATGGAAGGGTGTTGTTACATGTATATATATCTAAATTTAATATATATATATATATATATATTAAGTCAAAAATATGGACATTTGGAAATTTTGCATACACACACACACACATATATACACACACATATATATATATACACACATATATATATATATATATTTATTGAAGGAAGTTTTAGAAGCTAAACCTTCCGACAATATGGACACATGGAAAAGCACAGCCAGGAAGGAGGTTAGAAGATGGAGAAAGTCAGAAGATGTGAAAGTCAGAAGAGAACAGATGCAGGTGCGCGAAAAGGTAGGAAAGTCACGAAACACTCTGTTTTTCCAATGTTTTTGTGGCTCCGGAGGGTCGAAAAGTAGGCTCGCTAAAGCGGCGGGTGCGGAGACATCTGGTGAGATGAGACATGAAAAATTGCACGCCGTTGTGGCGNCGGAGGGTCGAAAAGTAGGCTCGCTAAAGCGGCGGGTGCGGAGACATCTGGTGAGATGAGACATGAAAAATTGCACGCCGTTGTGGCGCGAAGCACATTCGGAAGTAAAAAGTGTTAAAAACTGGCGGTCTCGGAGCACTTTTGGAAGTTGAGATGTTCAAAAAGTGCACGCCGTTGTGGCGCGAAGCACATTTGGAAGTGAAAAGTTTTAAAAACTGTTGGCCTAGGAGCACTTTTGGAAGTTGAGATGTCGAAAAAGTGCACGGCGCTGTGGCCCGAAGCACGTTTGGAAGTGAACATGTACAAAGCACTTCATTGTCGGACCACTTTTGGAATTTGAGATGTCGAAAAAGTGCACGGCGCTGTGGCGCGAAGCACATGTCGAACTGAACATGTACAAAGCACTTCATTGTCGGACCGCTTTTGGAAGTTGAGATGTCGAAAAAGTGCACGGCGCTGTGGCGCGGAGCACATTTGGAAGTGAAAATGTTAAAAGCACCTCATTGTCGGACCACTTTTGGAAGTTGAGATGTCGAAAAAGTGCACGGCGCTGTGGCGCGAAGCACATGTGGAAGTGAAAAGGTAAAAGACACCACACGTTCGGACCACTTTTGGACGTCCAGACGTCGTTTTGTGTGGCAGGCGCAAGGGATTGTGCACCTTGTCAAAAGTGAGCTAAACGTGTGGGTTTTGTAACATTTTCAAAAATGATGGCAGACGTGGGACATTTGAAGAGGATCTGCAAAGATGCATTTTTCGTGGCAGGGGCAGCGCAAGAGACATCTCAAGCAGAGATGTTAAAAGGTCAGGGCGCTGATTTTCTGAGAGGGGTTGCATTTCGGAACATTAGATCTTCAGGTTTGTTTAAGTCATTTTGTGTGACAGGTGCAGCACTTTGCATGACGTGGCTTTACCTTTTCGTGGCAGGTGCAGTACTTTAGAGACATGGCATGGGAAAATCGTAAAACGCATTGGTACGAGGCCGTGAGCTGCACCCTCAATTTTCCATTTTTGAAGGAAGCCTGGCAGAATTGCTTCGTTTTTGATGTTGTCAATTTCAAAAATTGAGGAAGTCGCACAGAATTGCTTCGTTTCGGAATGTTACACGACAACTACAACTACAAACAACTGCAACTACTACAACTACAACTACAACAGCTACAACTACAACTTCAACTAAAACTTCAACGACATGACAGCTACAACTACCACAAGTACAACTACAACCGCAATAACCAGTACAAATACATTATACCACACTGCACTGCACTACAACAACCACTACAACTACAACTACAGCCACAACCACAACCACATCTACAACTACAACCACAACTACATCTACACTACATTGCAACTACACTTTGCTGCCTCCAACCACTTGTCGGTCCATCAGTGTGTTCGCTCTGCCATCCATCACTCACAGCAACCAACCTCTCCTATAGGATTCCTATTTTTGCAACTTCCGCCACCGCCTTGTGCGGTACTACTGGTAGATACTTGCAAAAGTTGTTACACAAGTAGTACCAAGCACTCTTCCTACCATTCAATGGTAGATGTTGGGCAGGAGAAAATCTGATACCATGGCGCCATGTTCACAGCATTGACTTCATTTTTTTTGGGAAGACACCCATGGTTTGGGTATGATTTGTGTTCAATCCGCGGAAAGGTTTGGGAAGATCAAAATGGATGACTTCGGGCGGGTTAGGTGTTGTTGCTGAATTTTCCACCGGCTTTCAAGCGTCAAGCCTTCTTGCCGTGCTTTTCTTTTTTCGACCTTCTCTCCTTTGCCTGCGCCTCAGAAGCATGAGTCCCATAAGCAGGTGTATGTCTAGAACAATCTCTCTTCGCATATCCAATTGGCCACACTCAGGCAATGTCCTGCCAGGTTCCGTCCGTGGAGCTCACGGCAGCCTTTGTCAAGAGCGGCGAGAAGAGGGCGACGGTCTGACAATATGCGTCAACATGCATATATGCATAGCTAGGGAAGGCCCTCTGGTTGTGCAGGTACGCAGCGCCTTCGCGCTGTCCTCAGACCACAATGAATCCATTGCAGAACCCCCCAACCCGTCAGAAAGATTTTGTCGCATATCCCGGCAACCTAGGATCACCGTCGGCAGGTCGACAGGGCCTTCTTTGAAGCTCTGTGTGCTCCCACAGAGTGGCCTGTCGATGGTGGGACCGACCTTCTGCTCAAGAAGGTCGGCCACAACTTGCTGACCGCGATCATGAGGCGAGGGCACGGGATGACCGCTTTTAGGTTCGCACCCCTTTTGCCAAACTATTTACTGCAAGGCGGGACCCTGCGCTCTGCAAGACGCCGGCGCAGAAGAAGTTTTACAACTTCTTCTGCAACAAGCTCCTGCTGGAGGTCGGCCGCTCTTAAGTTGGACCGGGGAAATGGTATCGTTTTGGAACGCGTGATAATACTCATTTTGGAACGCGCGATACTATTCATTTTGGAACGCGGCATCTATGTTGATGTTCTTTGTTATTGCTATATATATATATATTTATATTTGTGTATATATATATATATTTATATACGTGTATTTAATTTTGACCTACAAAGTCCGCGGCCATTGTGCTAGCAAGTATATGTAAATAAGTAAAGCAAGAAATATATATCAATATCAATATATATATATATATATGTATATATTGATAAAGACATGTATATGTATGCATATATATATATATATATATGTATAGTGATGATGTATCAGTCGCCGGTGGGAGGAGCGTCCGCTCAGTGCCTAGCGACTTCAATACAGACCCTCATTGGTGTTGTTCTATTTATCGGTATCTTGTCCTACAGGCTGTAACAAAGTAGCTAACACACACACACACAAAATTTCAGAGACCTTCATCCAGGAGAAAATGTTTGGGAGAAGAAGATCTCCCAAGACCATGATGAGATCAGTATGACCGCCCCCCCGAAATCAACCCTAAATGTCTAGTTGAGAAGAAGATCTCCCAAGACCAGGATGAGATCAGGACCCCCCCGCCCAAATAAACCCTAAATGGCTAGTTGAGAAGAAGACCTTCCAAGACCAGGATATGACCAGTATGACCCCCCCCCCAAATAAACCCCAAATGGCTAGTTGAGAAGAAGATCTCCCAAGACCATGATGAGATCAGTATGACGGCCCCCCCGAAATCAACCCTAAATGGCTAGTTGAGAAAAAGATTTCCCAAGACCATGATGAGATCAGTATGACCACCCCCCCGAAATCAACCCTAAATGTCTAGTTGAGAAGAAGATCTCCCAAGACCAGGATGAGATCAGGACTCCCCCGCCCAAATAAACCCTAAATGGCTAGTTGAGAAGAAGACCTTCCAAGACCAGGATATGACCAGTATGAACCCCCCCCCAAATAAACCCCAAATGGCTAGTTGAGAAGAAGATCTCCCAAGACCAGGATGAGATCAGTATGACTCCCCCAAATAAACCCTAAATGGCTCGTTGAGAAGAAGATCTCCCAAGAACCCTCCAAAATAAACCCTAAATGGTTGTCTGTGTTCCAAACTGATCCTTATCGTGTGTTCCAACATGATCCGGGTCCCTTGGACCAGGGGGGTGTCTTTCTTCTAACCTGCAACGAACCCAAACATATAACTTGCACAGGTCCAGGTGCGAGCCTTGGAGCAGATCGCGGTCTACATGTTTGACGAGAGCGGCGAAGGCGGGTCCCAATATCTCTCCATCCTTTTCAAGCTTGATTCTGTCTACCTACCTTTGACCAAATGCCGCGCCATACAGCACACAAATGTCTTGACAGGTGCAGAGGTGGCAGCGGCGGCAGAAGCGGCGCCTGCAGCAGAGGAGTTGGACGACTTGGCCAATGGACGCGCTAGCAGGAGAAGGCGGGGAGACACTCTTGCATCACTTTAACCAACAAAATCACGTGCGGGTCAAAACAAAAAGTTTCCGTGCCTCTGCATTGGGAAAAAAACCTCTGGTCTGGACCAGAGGTGGCAAGTGATATCAAGCTGATTCCGGGTCGGCAGGTCATGACCGATGAATGCACGCTCACTTGACATGTCTGAAAATGGGGTTCTCCAAAATGTCATTCTCTGCCACAATCACATATTAATCATGATGTTCACCCATTTTGAAAGGCAGCGGTTGGTATGTCGATTGTCGATTGCCCAATCTGGCGTGTTGGCTCATAGCACTCGCCAACATTCACTGCAATCTGGAAGGCGGGGTTTGCGCCAGACATTTCGAGTTGTCTTCTGGCATTGGCAACTGGTCTCCAGGATGACTCCTTCATTTGAGCCGATGAACTTCAGCATGGGAGGGGCCGCCTTTCTTCTGGCTGCAGGCGTTGTTGGGGTTCTCATGTTTTCTGCTTGTGTCCGCGTGGCGTGGCGCCCATGTGCCATTTCTAGCGTTCCCTTTCCTTCTTGCTGCCGGCCAAGGCCCCAGCTGCCGTAGCGGGGCCACCAGCACCGGCACCGCCCATGGCCGGCGACCAGCCGGCGTTCGGAGCCAAGTCTTTCAGAGTCTTGACAGAGCTGCTTGAAGCTGTCACCGGGTGCGAGGACGGTAGCACAGTCTACGCCTCGCGACCCGTGGCCTGCAGCATCAGCGCTCGGGAGGCTTGGTTACCTGGTATATGCGCCATAGTTGTTGGTCGTTGGTTGTATCTCTATCATCTATCATGCCAGGTGGCTGTTATGATTGCGTCATTGTATATCCCTTTTTGAGACCAGTAGCTTCCTTGTTTGCAACATTGTTATCCTCTCAGGATCCGCCCCAAACCCATCTAAGTGTCCTGGGCACTTACGACTATCATAACGTGGACCAGGACAGTGGGAACATTCGAATTATGAAACGCTGGAGTCATGGAGCTGTGGAATTCCGAAGTTCTGGCCTCTTGCAAGCGTGGACCCTTGCTAAGCTGCTACCTTGGCTGGAAACCTAGAGTTTTGAACCTTGGAACCTTGCAAAATTGTAAAGTTGGTGCTTTTGCAGTGGGTCATGCTTTGTTTTGTCAGTTGAAACAAGTCTACTGTGTTTTGCTGTTGCTTTGCATAGTTCTGGTCGTTTTGTCGTTCATGAAACAAACGTCTACCCTTGCAAGTCTGGAGCCTTGATGCTTGGAACCTTAAATCGTGGAATCCTGGAACCCTGAAGCCTTAAAATCTTGGAACCCTGTAATCCTGAAACTTTGGAAACCTGCATGTTTGGGATCCCGGCACCCCGCAACTTTGGAAACTTGCCCGGTGACATTGCAACCTTGGAGCCTTGAAACATTCTGTTGGGTCGCAAAGCTGGGTTACTGATAGCCAATATTGTGGTTATTTTTTTTTGTTTACTTGTTGAACCACACTTTTGCATGCACGGACCGTGCTTTGGAGGATGTATCACCGCGCATTTTGGGGTATGAATTGGCCAGTTCCAGGCGCCGATCGCCAAATCGGAGAAGAAAATCCGAGAGGAGAAGCGAGAGCAACCCGTTGGCCCAAAGTGGGTGGTTCTTGGGTTCTGTTGCAGGTACCTAGCAATAAGAAATGCTGGAACCCCACTAGCATGGCCATGTGGAAAATTTGTCCGGATGAAGGAATGATGCTATTTCGATGGCGAGTGGAATGCTGTTTGTTGCAAGAATTGGATATCATAACCCAGTGGATCTGGAAAAAAATTGGCCATTCCCATTGATGAAAAGAGGTATGATTGCTGGCTGTTTGTTTGTGGCACCAATCTAAAGGTGGTGGGAACCTCCCATACAAATCTGTTTAGAATTCTTTTGGACTGGACCCGTGAATGGTCAAGGTTGTCAACATGACAAGATGACCAACCAAAAATGGGGAAACATGGTTGTTTCTACTGCAAATTTGACAATATTTTGTATATTTTTCTTACCCCTTTGGCCAGTTTGTTTTTCTTATTTTGTAAAACATGTTGAGGACTGGGAAATGCCAAGGGATGCTCATGGGGAATCGATCATTTTCTAAGAATATAATCGGGATATCATGGGTTAATATCGGGATAACAATGGGATACGGCAATAATGGAATAATCAATGGAATCATCATGGGAAAATGATGGAATAATCATTTCATCATAATAATCATGTCCTTTACAGTAAACATGGGAAAATGATGGGTTCCATGGGAAAAAAACATGGAGAAATGATGAGACACCGAGGAAGGGAGTCCTGGCTCGGGATCTCGCGGGTGCCTTAAAGGTGTCCAACGAGGAGCGGGGCGAGTTCGACGCCGGGTCAAGGGATTTTCCAACCAAACGTGGGATGAAACCTAGAACGACTTGCTTTGGGGGGTGCGGGAACCCAATTGGGAAGTGCTCAAAAATTGTGTAGCAGTGTAGTTCCGATATTACTGGGGTATGTCATGATGTATCCTTTTTCTAGAGGTTTCCAAAGTAATGGGGGTACCGCAAATCATCCCATTCTAGTATTGAAACAACCATGGTAACCTAGGGATCCCTAAAACCCCCCGGATCTATCGTACTGGGCGAAGTGGCTCCCGCTCATCCAAGTAGAATGCTGGGTCTGAAATTTTGGAACTCCAAAATACCATGATTGATCATCCAAAATTCCCTATTATCATCATGATCCAATGGCCATAAATTGGGGTATTCCTTGTTGTTGTGGACAAGCGAATTCAAGGATTCACAGCAGTTGCCAGGGTGTTGATCTGGAGACCCTTCCAGGACATTCGGCAACGTCGGGAAGAGCGACGGAAACGAAAGCAGAAGGTGCCGCCCAACGACCGCGCAAGGGTGGGGTGGGATGATTGGAGAAGTGAGGTCCGCCAAAGATTGGTGAAACTTGGAACCATTTGACTCATGTAATGATGGACGCTAGTAGCATTATATGAGTTATTTCATATGTTGGACACAATATGGTTTATATCATGACTCGTATGATTTATGATGATTTATGAATGATTGAATCTCTCTCGTCTTTGCCTGTATGATGCCAGGGGTGATGTCAACCATAGGTTCACCAACCATTGGAGATCATTGATTTTGGACAGAATTACATCAATCATAACCATTCATATTAATCATTCACATTAATAATTCATCTCCATATTTTCATGAATGGTGAGTTAAATCAATTGGCGAGATAATGACCATATTATATAATGGGATTATTAAATATCATTCCGGTCGAATCTCTCCAGTCATCCCAGGAGTTTCACCCTTCGTGCCATGCCGATTCGACTTAGCCATTATTAAAAATAGTTTATTCCATGAACCATAGATGAATCATAGATTATCCATAGATTATCCATAGATTAACCATAGATCAACCATAGATTAACCATGGGAAATAGCCATGGATGACCACTTCCCCATCGATTTCTGGGGACCCCGTTGTTGATCCCGGATGAGGAACGAGAGATGGCCGAGTTCGAAGTTGGCAGACCCAGTGAGTGTTTTTTTTGGCATGGCGTGTAGTGGAGACTGTGATGGAAAATACGGGTTAATGATGCTAAATACTGGTGAATATACCAGTTAATAGTGGTTAATGAGGGTTAATGATAACGGTTAATGATGGTTAATGATGGCTAACAATGGTGAATGATGATTAGTGATGTTAATACCGCCGATCATACTGGAATGCGGTAAACCCAAGGCCATATAACCAAACCCCAATGACTTTCAATCAATGGGCCGTAAACTTCATTCCAGGTGGTAGTGTATGGCATTGGGTTTACCACATGAGGGACGGCTATGACAGGCTTCTCACCAGGTTCATCTTGGCCGTCCGTGTGTTGGAAGTTGGAACCATGCGGACCTCAAAACGGCAGCATCCTAACTTGTTTGTTGTTGCTTAAAACCATATTTTTTTATTTTTCATCCAGTAACTTCCATTTTTTGCAAGTCATCCGCATCTTGGTAAAACGTATACCATCCGGTGTCATCAAAGCGATGGCAAACCAACTGGAAGAAATCCCGCACGAATCGCGTTTGATGATTTTCCATTTAGGTGCTCATTTACTTCTGGGACTCCCAGCTGGCCATGTTGGATGACACTGGAGGGTATCCCATGCAATCCCATTCATCCCAGCTCTAAACGGCTGTCCCATTTAAGGAACCCAACGACCTCCATGTCGTGCTTTGCCCAAGGCGGACCCCATCTACAACATCACGGAGGGACCCGACCCTTGGATCCGAGAAAAAACCAGCTGCCCTGGTCATCGGTACCTTTTTTTTTTTTTTTGGGGGGGGGGTTAAAACCTATGAAATTTTGGCTGATGGCATTTGGAGGCTGCACATAGCACCCCTTCTGAGGTTGGACCTTCTAATTTTTGCAGGTCATCCAGGTTCCAGGCCACCGATGATTGGCCCCACACTCGACTTGATGCCAAGAAAGCTAAGGATGCGATTGCCTGGTGGCCCGGTTTGGGCCATTGGGCTTTGGGGTTGACTGGGTGCTTTTGTCTTTTTCTGGGGAGATAGTCACTTGTCAACTGGTAAAGATTGCTTGAGTCACTTTGCGGGTTAATTTTATCATGTTTTATCAATAAATCAGGAATATTCTACCACAAGAGAAATCAGCTCTCTTCAGGGTATCTATGCAAAGTTCAGCAGCAACAACGAAAGCAGAGAATCATCAAGAACTGATTCTTCCAAGCAATCTCAACCACAGACAGTTCTGACAATCATGGCTTTGTGGTAAAATGATGGCTGATTCGGGTGCTTTCCCCTTGATGCCATGTGAAGGATCCGAACATCTTTGGCGCCCCTTTCGTTTGGGCCGGGCTGCCGAGCAGGGGCCTGCCATCTGACCGCGGATGTCAGCATGTTTTCAAGGAAAAGCGTGCAACTTTTCCAACAACAAGTCTGGAAGATCCTTGGTCCTTCCATTATGATTTGGGCTTATGGAATTGACACAAGATTCTTGGCAGGGATCTCGGAATCCAGATGGTTGCCATCTCACTTGTGCTGATGGGCCTCATCCCCCCAAAAAATTAGTAAATGGTATTTTCTGGGGGCAAAATGAAAATATACCATAACAGCCTCAAACAGTTCAAAATGTATTTACAAGACATCCTTACCTCTAAC